>CM034465.1:5797623-6214715 GCA_019925255.1 Litchi chinensis | reverse complement strand
TATATAAATATCTGTTATTAGTATGTACCAAAAACTATTATGTAATTAGTTTATATTTTATGATAATACAATACATATGGCTATTATAAAATTTATATCATATAAAATTCTCTTGTTATAAAATAATGATACTTAATATAATATAGGTTAATAATTCATCAATATAAATTTATTTAAAATTAATAATAACTACATATAATTTACTATAGTATGATATAATACTTTGAATTTATATATATAAAACTGTAAATTAACCATAGATTTTATAATTAAGATAAACACAATAGCTAGTAGATAATATTAATTATGTAGTATGTTATATGGTATGTAATGTATCTTTATTTTTTATATTAAATTAATAATATATTTGTTATAATTATTAACAAAATGATAGAATTTACTATTATATTATTAATGTATGTATTATATAAAAATACTATAAATTATAAAGTATCTAATGTGTATTATTTAATATGATATTTGGTAATATATATATATATATATATAATATAATGACATGTATTAAATATTAAATTATACTAATAAAATAAAACTATATCAACATAAATTATTTTTAAACATAATAATATCTTGAAATTTATCATTAATTAAATGTACATTAATAATTTATGATATATAAATTATCAATGTACATTTATATTAACAAATATAATAAATTATCGTGATAAATTAGATTGACCACAAAATAAGTATAATAAATAATGTGTGCATGTTATAAAATAATATTATAAATATGATATAACTATAATAACAAAATTATTATTCAATATGTATATTAAAATTATACTATTAATATTATTATATTAAAATAATTATCTTATATATTACTAATAATCAATTTACAATCACATATTCATTACTTATATTTTAATATATAGTTATAATGATATCAATCTATAACCATAATTATAATAATTAAATATAATTATATACACACAAAAAAAATACTAGTTATATATATATAGTAGCATTATTATAATTTATAAATTATTATATAACAAATATAAATAATATTAACTATTAGTTTTGTATATATACTACATGTAAACTAATAATATAGAATTAATATCATACTACATTGCGAAATATACTTGTATGAATATAATAATGATTTTCACGGCCAAATTCTAACTTCATATGAGCTAGCATATTAATTAAATAATTAATACATCACTTAATATCTTATTAATGAATTAATTAGCTATAATTTATGATAATATTGTGATTAGTTTTATATTATTATACTGTATTGTAATATGCAATACACATTTTAATATATTATTTATGGTCTTCTTGAATTACCAAAATCTAAATAAGAATTTTAATATAACGTTTTTAAAAATAAATTAAAGTAAATATGATTAATTATTAAAGACCTAAATTCTGTACATACATAAATCATTTATTATTAATCATTTAAATAATATGTTATTAATAAATTTAATTTATGTAATATATTTAAATCAAAAGTTATTAATTTAGTTAGATTATAATATTAGTAATAATCATAATATGTAAATTTAGATATTTATACAAATGCAAGATAATAGTTTAATCTATTGTTTTATACACGAGTTAATAACTTATATATTATAGATATGAATCTCCATATAATAACTATACAAACATTTCATATAATATATTGATATATAGTAAATATTTATCATATAGTTAATAATTATATATTATAGTATATTCATATAATAAAATCATTATATAACATTGTCCATGAATAAAAATGGTTATATGAATTATATATATTAATAATACATGTCAAAAATTGATATTTGTAAGTTAAGCTATGTTATTAAATATATATATATAGTATGTGTATACAAAATAATTACATCATTACATAATCATTTTTTTAGGACATTACATAATCAATTATTTGAAAAATATACTATAGTTTTTCTTATATTAATGTAATGATATTATATAAATATACATAATACTTACCTTTATATATGGGGTATAATTTAATTAAATATAAAAATAAAATTATAAAAATTAATTTAGCATCATTAACACTCAAGTATATATGTTTATAAAAGCTATTGATATATGTTTATTATTACATTAATAATTAAATAATTATCAATCTAAACCCAATAATATAATTATCATGTTATTTAATAACATTAGGATGGAAGAATTTACGATAAAATTGATATGGAATTGTATTATACTTATTATTTATTATAATTAATATAACCTTATATGCACTTTAAAGTAGATATACCTTTAAATTTTAAGACTATTGTTAAAAGTTTAAATATTACTATAATATATTTATAATAATATTATTTTTCACATACATAACCTAATTTATATTATCTTAATATATTATAAATTAGGTTATATAATAACATAATACTATAAGTTATAAACAAGTAAACAAATATACTTACATAAATTTAATGTATATAACATTAAAATATATGATAACTTAGTAAGTATAATGTAAATCCATATCAATTTATAGTAAATTATTCCATAATATCACAAATTTACTTATGTTTAAAATATAATATATATTATATTTTAAATTAATATGGTTTAAATCATTATAACCAAGCATGTAAAGTCAAAATTTATAATTTTCTACTTATAGTTTATATTCTCATATCATTATATAAAATATAACAACCAATCATTTACCGTCAATAGTAATTTATATATTTTTGCTTGTAGTTTCTATTCTCATATCTCAGTATAAATAAAATATTGTAATAATTAGTATTATATTATTATAAACTAAAAGAATATAATAGACTATAATTTTATATTAAGTCATTCAATAATTTTCCCAATTTTTGTTTAATTAATAAGTTGTAAATTGATAACATTGTGAATTATCACACATTATAAACAATTTGTGTTATAAGTTGTTAAATATGATAGCCATCAAAATATATTATTAGATCATAAAATTATTAGATTTAGTATATAATATATTACATACTATTAAATTTAAATTATAATATAATATATTTTTATATTAATTAATAAACAAAAATTTTATAATCAAGATTATTAAAACATCGTACTATATTAAACAATAGTAATATTTATTACGTATATATCTGAATATGGCATATTATATTTACATTAAATTACTGTTAAAATTCGTAAGGTAGGTACTTTCATATGTACAAATGCAATTAATATTATTATTGTGATCCCCACTGGTTATGATTTTTAATTATTTTGTTAATATATCATATATATTAACTTAATGCACTTATTGATATTAACTATATAATTATTATAAATTATATCTATTTAAACAATTATTTGAAATATAAGACTTATAATTACTTATGGTATATATAAATTGGTACATATAATATCATATTTTATAATTGTAATAAATACTAATAACATATTTAAAATCACAACTAATGAGAACTGTAATATATCTACTTATTTAAAAATAGTTTCTCAGGGCAAAGCCGATCCAATCCGGATCTGAATAAAATTTTTTAGCTCAAACCTTATCAGAAGTGACAAGATTAGATTGGACCTGTCGGGTGGGTTAAATATACACACTCCTATACAAAAGCATAAGGAGCTACCCTTAGCCATCATAGCATGCTAGTAGAACTCCAATAAATGGTGACAAAGACTTCAAAATCTAATGAACAATAGATTTGCAAGTCCTCTAGCAAATTATTTGACCTTAACAATGTTCTAAAACCCGACAAGGGCTATGCATTCATCATATAACAGAAGAAGAAAAATGTGTTATATCTATAACATGGTAACTACTATGACAAGTTAGATTTGAGATAAGAATATTAAGAGCTATATATTACACGATTGAAGTTATCAAAGAAAAATGATGAGGAAGGTTTATAATAGTTTTCCTCATTTCTAGTATAGTTATTACTAACAAATCTATCATTAGTATTTATTATCAAATAAGAAAAAAAAAAAGTAATAATCTAATTCCCTCAAGAATAAGACTACGATTAAAAATTTTAACTTGAATTTATAGACTTCAACATCTATCAAACATATTCTTTATCCAAATTTATTATTTAAACAAAATTTATTTATTTTTCCTAAGCATTGGACCAAAAGTAAATGAGCAGATTGATGTCAATATTATAAATTTAACTAAAGATTGGGTCGGACTAAATTATACAGAAGAAACAATTAACAATAGGTTAACAAATTGTAGCATCATGATTAATTCAAATATAAAGGAATAGAAAAAAAGGTTGAAGACCTTAAAAATAATTGAGAAAAAATTCTAAATATATAGATTATACCAATAGAAAATATCCACAACAAAATAAACAATAACAATAAGGTACATTTATATGTACAAATGCTATTATATATTATAACTGTGATCTTCATTAGTTATGATTTTTAATTATCAAAGATAATAAATTATATATATTATCTTAATGTACTTATTTGATATTAACTATATAAGATGGTCGTTTCAAATAAAATTATGTTATATCATAATAATTATAAATTTCATAGTGGTATGACATCTATTTAAACAATTTATTTGAAACTATAAGACTTATAATTATTTATAGTATATACAAATTTTTACATATAATATAATATTTTATAATTATAATAAATACTAATAATATATTAAAAATCATAATTAGTGAGGACCGCAATATCTATAAATATATAAAAATAGTTTTTCAATTACCAGACAAACGCGACCCAACCCAGATCCGAATCGAATTTTTTAACTGACCAAAAGATTATTGGATTAGATCGAGTCTCTAGAGTTGGGTTAAAAATAGTGACAAGACTTCAAAGCAAGCTAGTAAAACCCCTACAAGAAAGCATAAGCAACCACTCCTTGGCCATTAAAGCAAGCTAGTAAAACTCCAACAAATGGTGACAAGACTTCAAAATCTAATGACCAATAGATTTGTAAGTCCTACAGTAAGTCATTTAGCCCTAACAATATTCCAAAACCCTATACAAAGGCTATGCGTTCATCAAATAACAAAGGAAAGATGTATTATATCTATAACATACTTTGCAAACTGCTATGGCAAGTTAGATTTGAGACAAAAAAAAATTAAGAGCTATATATTACACGATTGAAATTATCAAGGAAAAGTGATAAGAGAGGTTTATAGTGGTTTTCCTCATTCCTAGTATAATTACTACTAACGAATCACTATCTATCATTAATATTTATTACCTCAAAACCCGACTTGGCTGTATATGTTCATATATGGTCGTATATGTACAGTACAACCATTTACGGCTATACCGCTACACAATATGCAATCAAAATACGACCGTATGGATATATTTTGTTACCGATACGACCGTTTCGCCGTATATACGATCTGGTACGACTGTGTTTACGAACTATGCATAGATAAGATAATGACAATGCTTCCATATAAACATAAGGATTGCACTCAAATCTCCTCACATATATTCAGCTAACCAAGGGCAAAAGTAGTCAGGCCAAACCTATAGGGCGCATATATGGTTTCCTGAGCACTAGTCAAACTGATAATTGGAAAACAATAAACAAACATTTAAACTATACTATGCTTGTGAGACATAAATCATGCTAAAGATTTTAAATATAAAGAGCTCATATTTGAGGTACCATGTACCATTAAAGAACATGTCATCACCTATTTTATGTGTAAATATGTGTCCTATAATATCCTAATATTCATAATTTTTAAATAATTAAGATCAGGTTAAGAAAACTCACTGAAATATGTAAACAGACTCATTCATGAACTGTTTCAATTCTGCTTCAAAAACATTATGTGCTAGCTGCATGAATATACAACAAAAGTAAAGAGACTTTCTACAACTTTCTATAAATCATCTATAGCATAATAGACATGTGGGATTAAGAGAGCCATGACTAAGAGAGAAACGCGGTTACTTTATCTAATCTCAAAGATAGCTTAGAGCATACATAGTCTTGTCACAAACATGTAGCAACTTACTACAACTACAATGCTCTATATAACATAAAGCTATACCACAATATTTATTGGTGAAAAAAGAAAAACAACAAACCTTTAAAGGTATAAATGGTATGTGAAGTTCGAGGATTTGCGAGCATTGAGAAAGTACTTGCAAGATGCTTCGAATCCTTCATTTCTTCTTAGGAAACGAATAAGCTAACACATAAAACATTGGAAAAACACTTAAAAAGTTAGTGTAGTAAACATGATTTTATCAAATACTAAATGGATTAGGAAGTCTCCTTTTTGTGAATCATTCTATAGGACTTAATTCATTATCAATTACCTCACTCCCGCAACACTTCCTTTCAGGGTAACATCAATGTCTTGCATTCAATGGACTAAAATAGGGTTCTCAGATTCAAGACTAATTTGAATTAGATAAAATCATGAATTTTCAAATCTTAAAGTCAAGTTGACATTATATCCCCTAATGAATCAAGAGCATATATAATTGTGAAAACCTAACTCCATAAATAGATGATCTTGTAAGTTCTAAACTTCTAATTCTTATAATTGACAAATTTATAAGAATTATAGCATGCTTCAGTCAGAATAATTGATTCAAAGACCAAATCTCTCCAATAAAAAATTTTCCATCAAAGGATCAACTAAAAGGAAGATGCATAGGGCAATATCATTCAAAAAAAAGATTTGCATAGATGCATAATCCCATATTGGTGTATTGTGTTAAAGAGTACTGAAAACATACACCATTTCATTTATTGCCCTACGGCCACCAGCATATCAACTGACACAGCTAGATTCTAATTCAAGGGGGGCCAAAGCATGAAATCAATTTTAATGCAACTATAAGATACATTAGTTAATGAAAAAGACACATCGATTTTTTTTTTTTTTTTGTCTTTTAGTTTTTAATTCATAAATTTTAATAACTCTTATTTCAAAAGTCATGTTTGGGGATTGGTGTAGAGGGCTCAAGCGTCAAATAAATAAATGTTTAGACTAACTAGCAAGGCCATAGCAAAATCTACAGGCTAAAAAACTGGTATGGGCAACAACGGCCTCATGCTATTATTTACTATGAAAGAAAATAAGGTAATTTATCCTAAGAAATCATTATTTGTATAGGGAGGAAAAATTTGATTAAGTCACAGTATGATAACTTCATCACACAAGTAGATTTCTAGTTTCCCTCTTATGCCTTCTTTCTTCATCTAGGGATAGTTTTCTAAATTAATTTAGTGATTTAGGGTTTTGTTGATATAAGATATCACAGTTGCCAAGCTTGCCCTACTTTTGTGGACAACTTGTCTACTTCTGCAATTACTTTTGAAGCAACAAAAATTCGTGTTTCTGATAAAAAATCAAGAAAACAAGGGAATAAATACCATTGAGCAAATAGGTTTAGAAGGGGCCCCTTACTTTCCAACATTCTTCTCAGACGCAATCCATCATTGTTAGCTAATATTTTGATGCCATTATCACTCATTGTGATTGCCAACAAAGATCCTTCCATGTAGAATATTAGTCTTGGACTAGCTTGAAAAGTGAAGAACTATAAGAACAATCACAAAAAATCTATTGTTTAAAAATATTATAAAACAAGTATAGGATACTAATTGGCAATCCTTCTTCCACATCAACAGCTATCAACATATTCATGTTGTCCATATCCCAAAACTTAATTTGGAATTCATCACCAGTAGCTAAAAATCAATTCCTTCTTGTGTCAAACTGAACAACACCTAAAGAGCACTTCTTGAAACTAACATATGTCTATTTTATAGCTCATTCAGTCTCATTCCACTCAACTAAATGAGATTCACCTTCTTTACTTGTTCCACATGAAAAGAGTCTATAAGAAACAATGGTGCAGTCGTATCCATATGTAACATGTATTGCTAAAATCAACATCTCATGAATCGCAAATAATTCTCCAAGTTGTCCAATATAAGAGGTGCCTTGACAACTAAATTCTATCAGCTCTCAAATTAGGTAAAAAAGAAAGATAATGTCATAAAAATAACTGTTACACGATACAAAGAGCAAGAGGGAAAGACATCACAGAATATTAGCCAAGGATGTAAATAGACTCATGCATGAACTATTTCAATTCTGCTTTGAAAATGTTATGTGCTAGCTGCATGAATATAGAACAGAAGTACAGAGACCTTCCATAACTTTCTACAAATCATCTATAGCATAACAAACGGGTGGCATTAAGAGAGCCACAACTAAGGGAGAAAAGTAGTTACTTTATCTAATCTCAAAGATAGCTTTGAGTGTACATAATCTCATCACCAACATGTAGCAACTTACTACAACATAGGCTATACCACAATATTTATAGGTGAAAAAAGAAAAATAACAGACCTTTGGATCCTTGTCATGATAGAAGGCCATCAAGGCAATGGCAACATATATATGATATAAATATATCAGCGATTTGCGAGTATCGAGGAAGTATTGACGAGCTGCTTTGACTCCCTCATTTCTTTTAAGGAAACAAATAAACTACAACATGAAACAACATTGGAAAAACACTTAGTGGGAAACATGATTTTATCAAACACTAAATGGATTAGGAACTCTCTTTTTTGTGAATCATTCTATAGGACTTAATTTATTATCAGTTACGTCACTCCTACAATATTATAACTGTTACACGATACAAAGAGCAAGAGGGAAAGACATCACATAATATTAGCCATAATCCAACTTATGGATAAGCAAGTTATACCTAGTTCCATCTTCCCATCAATTGCAATAGAGAAAATAAACTACACAAATGGACATAGCAGAAGGGATAATATGAGAGTCGGAAATTATGGAACTTGTCTTACTTCTAGATAATGTAAAGCAAGATTTTGTGCTCTTCTTGTGACCAACCATGACAAAATAATAATAACTGAAGACCAAATTTGAAATAAATTAATCTGGATATTTTTTTTATGATGAGCACAAACTGAAATACGGGAGCTTCATGGCCTTCAAACCTTCAAAACTATACTATCTACGACCACCTACAACATCTCATACCCCACACGAAGGAAATTACATTGAGAAGCTAGCCATCAATATTAAAAAATATACGAAAGTGAGGGAGAAATACTGAAAAAGCATCTTCTTTTGAAGTAAGCACATCACACCCTCTAAGTAAATACCTTAATCATCTTATCACCGCCACATGTGACAATACACAATTGTTTGTTGGGGGAGCAAATGCAATGTCATTAGAACCACCAACATGAGCATCAATCTAAACGATAAAGAAATTGTCAATAAATTGTAATAGTAAATGCAGACAAACATAACATTCAGCATACAGAACATACCTCTAAATGTCATCTTAATTCTCTAGTAGGATTGTAAGTATATATTTGAACAATATGTATTGAAAATGCAACACCTGGACAAACCAAAAAAACAATAATAATTGTTAACAGTAGAACAAATTAATGTAATGGAATAGGGATGTTATTGGCATTAATGGGAAAAAAATCAATCTGTATACCAAGCATAAGTCCATCTAGTCCCCACACAGCAATAAACCGATATTACAGCATCATTGACCAATACTGCCTAGAAATGTAACAAGATTAATCAAACAGGATAATCAGTCACAATTAAACTGTTAATGGTGCTAAGTACAAAGGTGTTTACTATTTATTTAAGCCTTCATAAGTATTTAGCCTGAATATGAGTAAAGCCAATTACTTACCAAAATATGTGAACAACTGCAAAGGCAACGAAGCAACTGCAATTTCCTAAACCTAAACCTTGAAAGGTTTATGTGCAATCCTTTCCCGAGACCCAACTTCCCATAGATTGATGTCACCAACATACGTCTCGACTACAAAAACAAGGTTGAAAGTTCAGCATACAAAAGAATGTCAGGTGACTTCTTTTAATTCTTCTATGTGAATTGATATTAGACAACACAACTTCTAAGTTTCAACCTAAAAGAATGGTTTGCTGTTGAGGATGGAAGCCCATGCTTATGACATTCAATCCCTGATTTAAGGTCTGAACAACAGTTTTGCAACATCAACTTGTGAATAAACATTGGAGTATGTGTTACACCAGCAAAAGACACCTACAAAGATGAAATGTGATCTACACAGTCAAAATATGAGGAAAAATGAAGATAAAATAACTAATCAACCTCTACTCAGGCTAGCAATATACTAGTAACAGCTATAAAGTTTGAGAAACTAGGCTTAAACAAATTAAAGTCATCTTACTCATTGCACCTCATCAAACGGGCCAGTGCGGATACGCTTCATTAAGTGCTCCGAAATAGTTGATTGATAATCCATAGTTTTCATACTTGTTGGTATCCTTCAGTGTTTCAAGAATGCAACTGTGCATATGAAGAATAGACTTTCAAGTAACTTACATAACATATTAAGCCTAGAGAGAGAATAAAAAACACTAATCAGTTTCAAACATCCTTACTAGCATTGGAGGGCTACACAAGACTGGGAGGTGCTGCTGCCATTATAGGGTAAGGTAGAGAAGGACTATTACTTGACATCCACCCCGTAATTGCAATCAGGTGATGGCAAACATTAAGGCTGAAATGGTGGCAAATTAAGTAACTGTAATTATCATTGGAGAATGCTATAAGTTTGTATATGCCAGACGGATGCCAAATACTTACTCCATGGCCACTTCCATCTCTGTAAGTATATCTCTCATACAAATGTTCCCTACAAGCAATTTAGGCAGTTCAATTCTAAATCCAAGAAATTTTAATTTGAGATAAACCGTGCACTTTTTAATGGCCAAAGTTCAAATGAAAAACTAAAGTGCATTCAAACACAATACCTGTTGTTTCCGAGTTATCTGAAATATGAAGATTTCTAAATGCATTCCTATTGATGGAATCAATTGCAAGAATATAATTGTTGTCTATATATTCAACTTCAGGGCTCTTAATGCAGACATTGACTCATCTATAGAAACTGAATTTCCATCCAATTTACTTGGGGAAACATCCATGCTGCCAGGTACAGGGAGTGCGGTATTAGTAGGAGCAATTTCATCATTTGTTAGTGAAGACATAACTTTAGAAGGAACAGCAACACTTGATTTTGCAATTACTGATGCAGGTAAAATGTTTTCGGAAATGCCTATGCTACCACTGCTGGCAGAAAGGGCCTTCGTCGGCTTGGCAATTTTAGTCGATCATGGTACCTTCTAGCAACACATTTAGCAAATCAAGCTCTAAAATGAAACAAGTCACTGTGTTTAATTAAAGTGCACTTGGACATAAAGCTGAAAAAAATTTGTTCTACACTTGCAACACCATACAAATTCATAACAACACATCCACTATGTTCTACACTTGTCAAATTCTTGCTCACCTATGGGACAACAGCTAAGCGATCACTATTATTAGAGAACTGCAGATAAGGCACAAGTAGAATCATTAACAAACTTAATGGGGGAAAATTGAACCAACAAATAAAACAAAACGAGTATTACCAAGGCATGAAAATAAATCACAGAAACCAGCACCAAAGAGTAGAAGCATTTTACCATTGTAGAGAAAACGGTGGAGTTCAGAACCACTGCACTAGCTAAAACATTATCCAAGAAGACAACATAATGACATAGATTTGGATTGTGCAACTTTTGTTGGTTAGGGAACTTCCTCTCTTCAGGTTGCTGGGCAAAATATTCAGCAGTTAATTGCATAGATAGGCAGTGAGGCCTTTTGGGATTGTTCTAGCAGCAAGCTGAAAAAGATATTTGGCTTGATTCTTCTGCACACTGACTTGTTCCTCAGCATCGTAAGTCATTGCGTGGAGCTTTTTGGCCATGGCGGTGCAGTCTGGCTAATCACAATTGGCTTTATTCAAGGAAGCTTCCATTGCTTTCATTTTATGCAAAGCACTGCAGATTTAATTATGTTAAATTCCAAATTATTTAATTAAAAATCCGTAATAAGATTTAATATTGTTTTCCATTTGATTTTAAATAAAATGCGAACAACATCAACATGTAAAAAATCTACTTTCAACTGCTTTTTCCAAAATCCACCATATCATTGACTCAATTGCAAGAGCAAAAGGAAGTTTGTAGTGTTGTACCTCTTTGACAAATAAGAATCCTTAGTTGCAGCACCAACTGTTTTTTCAACTCTTTTACTAAGTGAGAATTGCAACCCACTGGTGCAAAATTCAAGTATGCTTTGGCTCGAACTACTTGATCTTTCATCTCTTTCACCTTTGCATCTGTGACTCTCTACACTGAAGCTTGTGCATTATGATCATGCCGAACTGCTGTCTGATTGGTCTGCTGCTGCAACCAAGCTACATAAAAAAATCATAAAAACTGCAGAACATGATATGAAAATCATATGATTCAACACTAATTCCTGTCAGCTTTTATCTTCCTACAAGCATCCAAATCATGTAGATGATGAGGGGGAATAGAAATAAACATTTATCTTATCACAATTTTCACTTATCCTGCATCCTTTAACTTCCCCTAGTGAGATTAGGGTACTATTGCCAAATTTTAATATCCAAAGTAAGTCTAAATATGTTAAATGAAGCAGTGACACAAATTTTAACCCACTCTAGGAAGTAGGCTATGTCAACATATACAACCATCAATCTAAATTTTACAAGAAAAGGTATGCCAAAATATCTTTTGTCTTTTGCATTACCCCTCAAACCATGCACCAACCATTCTTTTGCATTACACTTTAGCAGGGACCATCACGGTCATCTACTTAAGATGACCTGTCAACCAAAAGATTTTCAAACATATATAAATACCTTTTCACAAGATGGTGATGATACTATTTTTTGCTCTGTTTGCTTATCTTCTTTGTTTTCACCATTTTCTCCTGTCAGCGATAATGAACACAAGTTAACATAGATTTACAATCCATAGAGTAAGAAAAGCATTAAAATAGGAAATTGAAAACACATAATCCTTACAATACTAACCGTTGTTTTCCAAAATAGTAAATGTCTCTAGATCTTCCATTTTGTTTGCTATCATCATTAACAGTAGCAGTGTTGTAACTAACTACAGAAACTATCTTCTTATCTTTGTATACATCTACTTTCGGCTCTTTCACACCTTCACTAGCTTCCTAGACCACAAAGCAAACCAAATCCAAGATACATAAAATGGTAAAACAATATGAAATTAAAATGTAAAAACAATTCAAAAAGTTATTATCAATAAATACCTATTCAATCGCCCTCTCCTCACGCCCTCACACTAACTG
This sequence comes from Litchi chinensis, assembly GCA_019925255.1. NCBI lineage: Eukaryota > Viridiplantae > Streptophyta > Magnoliopsida > Sapindales > Sapindaceae > Litchi > Litchi chinensis. Next base: position 6,201,488 of record CM034465.1, on the reverse strand, counting down.
CTTTGAAGCTACCTTGTCTCTCGTCTGACTTCACTACTAGTCCCCATTCTGCTGTCCTTTTAGCCATACTAGCTCCCATCAATAGTCCCTTCTCCTTCTTTTCACTTTATTCCATTCATCATCTATTCTCAACTTAGACTTGTGTTTTTCAAATGCCATTCACTTGTTACTATTTAACCCCAACGCCAAGCCTTTTTGTGTATCACCACCACCTTCTCTCACTGCACCATTGGATCTTCTCTTGTCTTTAGTATTAGTGGACTCATCATTTCCTGTTGACATCTTCAAATTGTTTATCCACTCCCATTACAACTTTCATACTGCATCATAATGTTTTACACCAAGTCAAGTCAAGCATAATTATCATCATTAAAACTAATTAAACACTATATATTATTTTGAAAAATGAATTTTCTTATATGAAGTTATTTGTAGCTTGATATACTCTTGCAGGCTAAAATTGCAATTATCTAACTTAAGGGCTAAAATTTTTCACACTAGCAGCTCCAATCCTAATTAGAAACTAAAACTCTAGAAGAGAAAAGATGCAAATTTGAGTAGACAATTACATCTTCTATTTAGAAAAAACTTAAAATTTGAAACTCTAAAACTATGTGAAATGACAAACAAGACACAAATTCTCACGATAAGTTGAATTAAGAATAGAGCTAAATATGAACATACTTGGAGCAATATACAGCAGAGATGAAGAACACCATGGATCAGCGAAGCTCCAGAGCAGCACTTCTGTTGTTTTGAGTTGTAATGGTATATAAGATTAGATGTGCTGTTAACAAAGATAGGTGGATAACGTTAAATACAATTCTTACAACAAAATCCCTTTTCTTGGAGACCCACCCAAAACTTCTCTACCTTTCAATTCTTACACTTATTGATGCAATTTTTACACTACCCACAAACAGTACATTTTGTTCAAACTCACTAATAAGCCATCCAATATATCCTCAAGAAAATCACCACACTCACGATCTTGTGTTTCGACTTAAAATAAGTCATTAATGATCCTTACACAATTCTCAGTCTTCTCCAACTTATCACCTAGCATTCAAGCTTCGAAAACATCATACATGCACATTGTGAATTTATTTCGCCTCGACTCTAATTCTCACAAGGTTTCACTCATTTTATTCTCTCAAAACCTAGGCTCAACACTCTTACAACACATACGAAGTGGAAATTATATACAAGAAAATCACAAATATTTTACATCGCATGTGAATAAATAATGAAAGACCGCTAATATGCATTCAAAGGACCTCATGAAAGAAATCAGATATCAATAACATTTCAAACATTGTTTACTTCAACAAAATAGTTCAATTTCTCAAGAGATCAACTAGGTCTTTTTTTTAAGTTGTAACGGGGCCAATGGGTGAATGGTTAAAAGAAAGAAAGGATAAAATAGTTATCAAATGAATGTAGGATCACAATGTAAATTCTAAGAAATTGATTATTTAAGCACTGAACTTCTATTAATTGTTTCGCCCTCCTAAGCTTCTTCTTCTTCTTTCTTCTCTTTCAACAATTTTTTCTCCTTTTTTTCTTTTTTCTTTTTGCTTTTGGTTTTTGCACTTTCTTTTTCTTTTTGTCTTCTTCACTTTTTTTTTTTTTTTTAATTCATGCTTATGCTTGCATATTTAAGAATTTTTTCTTTGACAATGATTTGTAAGCATGCACAACACTCTTTTTTTTTCCATTTTCTTTTTTTTTTATTCTCCATGACTTCACTTCATAAATATATCTTCTTTTTTTTTTTCTTTTTAAATTCCCCACCTTGTGCCTAAATCTTAGTCTCACATGTGAATCCAAATTCTAAATGATAGAGCTTAATTATTTCAGAGCTTGGACATGGATTTATATAGGGTAAGAACAAAAATATTTAGGCTAATTATATGTTTGGCTTCAAATTGGTTATTGGCGCACACACAATAAAGGTAAGGAAAAGTGTTTGGCCTTATACTGGTTTAAGCACACAAAGCCTATTATCATTTCTCAAAAGTTGTTAAACTTTTCATTTAAAGCAAACTGATTGTCTAATGCAAGACATGCTATTTCTTTCCAATATAAAACCTATAGAGGTCAATCTAATCAATTTATGAATTTACGAAAAGTATTTAGGAATTAGAAGAAAACATCCCTCAATAATAGAAACGTTAATGGCTCAAACTACTCATATGGGAAGTCTCCACTAATAATCCACAACTATGCATGCTTAACTTCTCTCCACTCTCCTTACTAGGATTCAAGCCTTTGAAAACCTCCAACCATGTTTAGACTTTCATGGCTACCTTCTAGTCAAGACAACCAATCATAATACGCGTAGATTCCTCTATTGGACACACTAAAACAACCTAATAATGAATTTGAAACAAAAAAAAATACTGTGAAATTTCAACTTGAATTATACTCGTTGAAGAAAAATTCATAACTCATGAATTATTCATCGGAACGCTCATACTTGTCATATTTTCCACTATTTGGAATCCTTACAAGACCAAGCTTCATCGTCAAACCATTACTACTTACAAGTGTTCCACCACTAGAACTCCTTAGTGTCCCACTACACGAACCAGACAAGGAGGAATGAGATCTCATCTTAAGCAAGCAATTGTCATTCATGAATATCATAGTAGTTTCAGAATTGGAATTAGAACGACCCAATTGGTTAAAGGTGAACCACAAATTATTTTAAGATGCATTGAAGCTCTTTTCAAAGGAGCAAGCCAACCTGATGCTAGAGTAGTTTTCAGAAGAACTAATGACTATTACCCCATTGTTGTCCACTGCAAATTTAACGATCAGTATAGTAAGTTAGAAAACAAAAAAGAGATAATGATGCTACAAATAATAAAGTGATATGAGAATTACTCAATATGATTATTATTATTCATCATGCATTTAAAGGAATTTCTTCTTCAAATGACAATAATTCCATTAAAAAGTAAACAAACAAAAATTAAAAAGAAAGGGGACTAACAACAAATTATTAAGTAGTAAGTGACAATCACGGGCAAAAATCAGCAAAATTTCAAAATCCATTATCTTTACATGTAAATTACACACAAAATAGTGATACAACATCAACAATAATAAATACAAAATAAACTATAGTGCCATTTATTAGGGCTTACATGGCCAAACATCAAAAAGAATGTATTTGGACAAACTAATGTCAGAAGTCTCATGATGATTCACGATAGTGCTATAGCATAACATATCCCAGTTAATTTATTGAAGAACTAAGGGGAACCAACAACAGGTCTAAATGATTCATTACAAATTAATATAAATTTGAACACCTCCTCCGATGACTGCACAGACAAGATGAGGGAAGCAAGTTTAAGGTGAACCTTGTGAAAATAAAAGATGTTGAAGTTACAGGAATTATTGATAGATTATTTACTCAGTTACTACTGTAGTATTTTTTTTTTCTTGTTTTTTAGGAGAATAAAGAAATTATGATAAGAGTATCCTAATCTCATTGGTTAGTTTAGATAAGTTTTATCTAGGGATTGAAATAGATTAGAAGTTTGTTGAAGATGGGTTAAAGCATAAGGAAGTCACAGAACAGAAGCGGATTTTTAAGTTCTTGTGTGAGTTGAACCAAAACCTTGACGAGGTTAGAGGAAGAGTATTGAGCATTAAATCACTCCCTAAGATCTGAGAGGTGTTCTCTGAAGTGAGAAGGGAAGAGAGCAGAAAACGGGTAATGATGGGAGATCAAAACAAGGGTGATCATTCAAGCACTGCAGAGGGTTCCGCACCAGCAGCGTGTGGGAATCAAAACCAATTCAACGAGGATCAACAAAGAAGAGGACGACCATGGTGTGATTACTGCCGATGACCTGGACACAAAGGAGAGAAATGCTGGAAGTTGCACGGAAACCGGCTGATTGGAAACCCAGCAAACCCCAATCAGGTCAGGAGGGTCGCAGAAATCAGGTCTCTGCAGGGACTAAAACTAAGCAATCGGAAGCTGGTCATTCCAATAAAGACCTATTCGAGTTAATGCAGAAATATATCTCGCAGAATAACTCCAACTCAGCAGTGGTAGGGACTGGTTCAATAGCTCACAAAGGTAATCTCCTTTATAAATTCAACGCTGAAAATCAAAATGGTCTTTTATGGATCATGGATTCAGGTGCTTCGGACCATATGACTGGTGATCCAAATGTCTTTCATACATATAAAGCATGCCATGAGAATGTTAATGTTAGAATTACAGATGATTCGATCTCTAGAGTGGCAGGCACAGGTTCTGCCATAATTTCAGAAGCTTTAACCCTTGATTCTGTGTTGTTGGTTCCAAACTTGGATTGTAACTTACTATCTACTAGTAAATTATCAAGGGATTTGAAATGTGCGACTAAATTCTATCCCAATTATTGTGTTTTTCAGGACTTGGACTCTAGGAGGATGATTGGCAGTGCTGAGATGAGTTTTGGACACTACCTATTGAAAGCTGAAATTTTTCCTGTAAGACAATTTCGAAGAATCAGTTGTGTAAAACCTAGGAGTCAGTCTAAATCATGTTAGGACAAATAAAAATGATGCCATAATGCTATGGCATTATAGGTTAGGTCACCCAAATTTCATGTATCTTGGAAAATTATTTCCCTCAGTATTCATCAATAAAAATCCAAAATTTTTCTGATGTGAAATATGTTAGTTGTCCAAACATTCTAGGAATTCCTATCCAATACATTCTTATAGACCTTCACAACCTTTTTGAATGGTACACAGTTATGTCTGGGGACCAACCAGAGTCAACAACATCGCTGGTTCTAGATAGTTTGAATCTTTTATGGAAGATCATTCCAGACTAACTTGGATATTTCTTATGAAAGAAAAATATTTGAAAATTTTCACAATATGATCAAAACCCAATTTCACACAAAAATCCAAGTTTTAAGAACTGATAATGCTAAAGAATATTTTAATTCAGTCCTAAATGATTTTTTGACAAATGAAGGAATTATCAATTATAGTTCATATGTGGATACTCCTCAACAAAATGAGATTTCAAAGAGGAAAAATCGACGCCTTTTAGAAGTGGCAAGGTCTTTAATGTTTGCAAATAATGTACCAAAATGTTTTTGGGGAGAAACTGTTCTCACTGCAGCATATCTCATCGCTAGGCTACCTTCTAGGGTGCTAAATTTTCAAACACCATGTCAAGTGTTTCAAAATTGTTTCCCTCTTAATAGAATTATTTCACATCTTCCTGCTAGAGGGTTTGGATGCACTGCATTTGTTCAAATTTATCCTCAATATAGAAGCAAGCTTGATCCTAGGTCAGTTAGGTGCATTTTTATTGGCTATTCTGCAAACTAGAAAGGATATAAACTCTGCTGCCCAACTTCTAAAAGATTTTATACATCAATGGATGTAACTTGATTGGAAAATCAGCCCTTTTATTCTTCTAAAATAGGTGAGGATAGAGTTCATCCATCTAGAGTTGATTCCCGGTTATCATCCATTGTAAATGTATATCTTTTTTCTGGCTGACTCCACTGAAAGTTTAGAGTCCCATCCTAACTTGCTACCTAATTCGGTCAACCAAAAGTCTAAAACAGATTGAAACACTACTGAACCCGATCAGCAAGAGTTAGAAACAATTAATCCTACTCTTGACAGTAACAGGTCACCTGAAAATACCCTGGGTCCAACTCCTATCCAAACTAAGTGAGCTAGGTCTGACCTAATTGTCTGTAAGCGAAAAAGGAAGGCTAAGGAGAGGAGAGAATGCAAACACGATCTCAGTCCTGCCAAGAGACCAAACCAGCAGCTCAAGAACCTGAACAAGAGTCACAAAAGGAAGCTGAACTTGTGACAGATAATGAACAAACCAGAAGCATAAGTGATAAGGGCAGTGACCTGAACTCACAAGGCAGTGATATAGACCTACCAATTGCTTTAAGGAAGGGTACAAGAGTGGGCAGGACGAATTTCAGTATGTTTACAGCAAATGTTTCTTATGAGAGACATCTATACCATAAGCAACTATGCTTCTTATGAGAGGCTGTCACCGAATTTCAGTATGTTTACAGCAAATGTTTCGAAAATTCAGGTTCCAAACAATGTTCAAGAAGCACTTAAAATGCCTGAATGGAGAGCAGCCATTAATGAAGAGTTAAAAGCCTTACAAAAGAATAGAACATGGCAAGTGATAGAGCCGCCAGAAGGGAAGAAGCTGGTAGGATGCAAGTGGGTTTTCAATGTAAAATACAAGGCTGATGGCAGTGTAGAGAGGTTCAAGGCATGACTGGTTGCAAAAGGATTCACGCAGTCCTACCCATGGAATCGACTATCAAGAAACCTTCGCTCCCATTGCTAAGCTGAACACAATTCGGATTCTATTAGCAATTGCACTGAACTTGGATTGGCCTCTCTACCAAATGGATGTAAAAAATGTTTTTCCAAAATGGTGATCTAGGTGAAGAGGTGTATATGGAAATTCCTCTAGGGCTGGAAGACAAATCAAATGCCAACAAGGTCTGCAGACTGAGAAAATCACTCTATGGACTTAAACAATCTCCCAGGGTGTAGTTTGATAGATTCACAAAAGCGGTTATGAAATATGGTTATATACAATGTCAATCCGATCATACATTGCTTGTAAAACACCTATCTCATGGAAAGACAACTGTTTTGATTGTTTATGTCCATGATATCATGCTTACAGGTGATTGTGAAGAAGAAATTGGGAGATTGAAGGAATATTTGGCAGAAGAGTTTGGGATTAAGGATCTAGGAAACTTGAAGTACTTCCTTGGCATGGAGTTTGCACAGTCAAGAAGAGGAATATCGGTTTCTCAGAGAAAATACACTTTAGATCTTCTGAGAGAGACTGGTATGCTTGGGTGTAAACCATAGAAACTCCAATGGATCATACTACAAAGCTTGGGACAGCAAAGGATAGTGTACCAGTAGACAAAGGTCGATTACAGAGGCTGGTTGGTAAGCTAATCTATCTTTCTCATACAAAACCTGACATTAGCTTTGCTGTAAGCTCCATTAGTCAGTTCATGAATTGCCCACTGGAGGAGCATATGAATGGGGTATACAGAATCTTGAGGTATCTAAAAATGGCTCCAGGCAGAGGGCTGTTCTTCAGCAAAGGAACTGACAAAAGTGTGGAAATTTTTGCAGATGCAGAGTTGCAGACTGGGCTGGTTCTATTGTGGACCGCCGATCAACCACTGGTTATTGTACATATGTTTGGGGTAATTTAGTGAGCTGGAGGAGCAGGAAACAATCGGTAGTGTCAAGAAGTAGTGCAGAGGCAGAATTGAGAGCAGTTGCACAAGGTTTATGTAAAGGAATCTGGTTGAACCAAGTGTTAGAAGAGTTGAAGATGACAATAACAGGTCCTATGAAACTATTCTGTGATAACCAAGCTGCAATTAGCATGGCAAAGGATCTGGTTCATCATAACTGGACAAAACATGTCAAAATCGATCGACATTTCATCAAAGAGAAGTTCGAACAAGGGGCTCTCAGCTTGCTCTACATTTCTAAAGCGAATCAAATATCAGATATACTAACTAAAGCACTTCCTAGGACAAGCTTTGAGAGCATGAGTTCCAAGCTGGGCATGTGTCACATCTATACCCAGCTTGAGAGGGGGTGTTGAAGTTACAAGTATTACTGCTGCATAGTTTAGATAAGTTTTATCTAGAGATTGAGATAGATTAGACTATTAGAAGTATCACCCTGTTTCAAGGAGATAAATGTTAGGTGCCTAATGTCTAGTGTTAAATAAGTATAATATTCTCCTTACAGAATATTGAGAAATAAAATTCAGTTTCTATATTTCTCGAAATCTTCAATAGATGTCTGTAGTTTCTCCCATTTCAATGCATGTGTTAATTAAAAGAAACTTTCAGTTCGCACTAATAAGAATGAGAAAAGTTCTTCATAATCTGAAGCGTTCTAACCCTTTTTTTTTATTTTTTATTTTTTTCTGTCATTTAAAGCTAAACAGTTCATATCTAATAAAAACATTAAAACAAACTATAAGACTAAACAAACGTACAGGCTCACACCTCCATAACAGAATAACAGTTCATGATGACCTCAAAGACTGCATCAAGCCCTCTTGATTCTCTTAGATTTTCCATGGAGATACCTCCAATCTTCCTCACTGCAGAAGTAGTATCTGACTGAAAGCAAAGGCAATATTATAACACATTAACAATCAGCAAAGACTAAGACATGAAGATCAAATTTTAATATAAAGTGGAAGTGCATATAAATTTATCTGTTTTGAATAAGAAAAAGGATGCATCAACTCAAGAAAAGGAAGATTTGAAGAGCATGAACGAGTTGTCCATAAAACAAGAGAATGCTACCATAGGGCCCACAGAAATGATCCTCAAACACGTAAACATTTAATAATTGTATAGACATGATAGAGATAGTAAAAATGTACTCCAATAAGTAACATGATTCACCTCAAATAAGCGAAGAATTCCTATAATATATATAAATTATAAAAAGATCACTAAACCAAAAATAAAAATAAAGTGAAACATGAATGGAGTAACTAGAAATCTTAATAAGTAACTTAATACACACTAAACTGAAATTTACACCATAATTAACATCACAGTTAAAGTAAATTTCATATCTTGATCACATTTCCCTATCAAAAATTTCTAATTTCATCCGCATAAACCACATCACATCCCAATTTACGAAAATTCCGCTAACACTTCTACCTATATGCATATCCTCAAAACCAACTTCAATTCATGACATGACCCACCAAAACATGTTGAAAATTATAAATTTCATCAAATACCCACATCCCAATTCACACATTTAAACAATCAAACTTCAACCCGAAACCCTAAATAAGAGGAAAAATTCAAATACCCAGTAATAAAGTTCAAATCTTTACACAAATTTCCAACAACCCATCCAGACCAATCAAGATTCGAAATAATGTCCGAAGTGGTCGAAAATTTAGCATACCCATGCGTCCTCCGGCGCCGCAAATCATCGACAATGATAAAAATTCAAATCTAATTTAATATATTTTATAAAATGTTTATATTTGAACAGCTTTTCTTTATGAATATAGTTATCTTACAATTATAAGAGTAAATACATGGATTATAAAAATATTTATTATAGATTTGAAAAGACTTTAATGCTTTTAATATCAAATTTTTTTATGTCTGACAATGAACTTAATTTCTCTAATCCTGTCATGCGGGACTATATATATATTATTAATATTTAAGTTATAAAATTTTAGAAGATATAATATATTTACATATAAAAAATAAAAGTATAATATTGTTTAAACATTATTTATATATATTATTACCTTATAATTGATATATTTATTCCGTAAATATATTATTTTTAGTATAATTTTATTTAAAATTAATTGAACATAATTTTAATTAATTTTAAGAAGATAGTTTAATTATTATTTTTATATATAAATTATTTTAATTTAATATTATATTAATTAATCTCATAACATCAAACATAAAATATTACTATTTTTTTTATTCAATTCGAAACTATTACGAACAACTAACATTATTATCTTTAATTTAATTTTAGTTGCACCTAATATATTATAATATTAATTTAGTCAAATCCAATTAATTTAATTTTATAAAAGTAATTCAATATAATTTTGTACACAAAACGTACCTTTAGGGTACACTTTTCATTTTATAAAATTATTAAAGAAAAAAAAATTGTCATTCCATGCTCCACTATTAGCCAGTGACTCCTTACACCATGTTAGTATACCATGCATGGGGTGGGACATGATAATTTTTGGGATCCTAATCTAGTACAAGTTTTTGTGTCTCCAAATTCTAACTCAAATATAATTCTATTGTTGCAAGATAAAATAAACTGTTCAGGAGACAAGTTAGAGGCATATAGCATCATTAAATAATTTCACTTACTCACTTCACGTCAAACGTAGCTATTTTTCATTTGAATTGCGCTTGAGCACACAATTTGATAGTTGGTAAATGATATTGGTTATTTTATTATTTATTTTATATTTTTTGAGTTAAATAAGCATGAAGTACTCTACCCAGTTAAACAATCTTTCACTATTTAATGTAGAGCTAATGGATGTAAATTAAAGACAATACTGAATAATGAAAAACACGCGAAGCAAGAATTATAAAATTGGAAGGAGAGAAGAACTTTAATATTACGTTCATGACTTATTAATTATTACATCAACTACCTTACATTAGCTTGCGTGACTTTAGTTTACATCAGCTACCTTATGTAGTCGATGTAACATGTAGATCGATTTAGATAAACATACAAATATTTGATTAATTTCTAGGAATGAAGATGCAAAAGTTGGACTTTTGTTAACCTATAAATTATTTAACTATGTAATGGACTCTCTTTTCTTCTGAAGTCTCTCTCTTTTGTTAGAACAGAAATTCTCTCTAATCTAATAAAGAGAGAGAACTTTGTAAAAGCTATTCTCTCTAATCTAGATCTACTTCCTTATTTTTTACCTTTCTCTTCATCTATTTCTTTTTGCTTTCCTCCCTTCTCCTCTTCTCATTTTTTTTTTCTTTTATTCTTTTGGGGGCGGGGGAGAGAAGGGGGTGTTGTTTAGCAGTGGATTCAAATGGTATTTGGATCTAGTCCTAAAACCTCAAAATAATTTGTTTTGTTTGTAAATATTCCAAATTTAAGTAAAGATCAGTAACTCCAAGTCTCCTTTATGGCCAACAATAGTGATAGTTCCTGGTTGGTTTCATCGTAATTAGGGTATTGCAATCAAGGACCTCAAAGCTGTATTAGGGAGAATTTATTCAAGTTTGAGAAGGAGATCTAATTGTTGTATTAGAAGAATCCCTTTTGATATACTGTGTGCTATTTCTAGATAGCTGTGACTACTATTTTTGGGATTCAAAGGTATATATTTGTATAGTCGTTTGTGTTGAGACTAATTTCCATTTATGTTTCAGTTTTGTGTGTTAGTTTTAGTTTTAGATTTTATTTAGTACAGTTTCTTCAAGTAGATATTTTAAAGGTAGATCTTTTGGAAAAAAGTTATCAGTTGTTTGGTTGTCAATTAAAAAAAAAAAAAAAAACTCTTTTAAATCATAGATTGTTTGGTTAAATTATTTTTAAAGCATTTTAAGATTATTAATTTACTAAAAATGATATGAGAGAAAAGAGTAGTATATTTATTCTAGGAATATAATGACTTCAACCTCAACCATAAAAAATTAATCAATCAAACAACCAATAATTATTTGACATAAGTATATTTTCAAAACACAGATTTTCAACAAAATAAATGTAAAATTATTTTGTTTCTCTATTTTATATTTTTAAAGATAAATGTTTATTTAGATTTATTAATAAGACTTTATACCTTCAATTTTATTTGATCTAAGTAGATTTTTAATAACATGGAAAGAGTTTGAAAGAGTTGGCACATAGCCACACATGACAATAGTGGGCCACAAAATATTTAAAAGATTCACATGCATGCCAAGCTAGTATTGTCTAAAAACCAAGATTATATTATCTCAAAAAAAAAAAAAAAAAAAACCCAAGATTATAAACAAATTAAAATGATCTTAAATTACTCATTTTCCAAGAATTTCAAAAGATTTTTGACTTGTTGGACCTTGGATTTTATACATTTACAATTAAATATATATGAATTTGGCTTGTATTTAAGACTTGCATGTGCTTCTATCATATATCCATTGATTAAGGCAAATTAAAAATAATACTTTGATGGATAGGTAAGTAATCTAATTTTTGTGACCAAAACGCTAAAGCATCTTGGTATGGGTCAAATTAATTTTATCTTTTTTGAAATATAGAAATTAAAAAGAATAGCTTATGATTGATTATTGAATATTATAAATATAATTATGACAATATCAACAAAGAAATCTAATAAACTCTTGATCTATCACATCTGTTGCTAGTTTTAGAATATCACACATAATTTATTTTTTCACATGTCTATTCTCAATATTACAATTATTTACTTAATTAGTATATAATGTTAATATTAATTCTATCATATCATATGTATTTAGATTTTTCACTTGGCTATCAATCACAGACTTTGCTTTCCATTTTTTTTTAAGAGTTTATATAAAGAGAAGAGAGAACTTAAAAATCTTTTGCACAACACTCATTAGTATGAATAGTTGAACACTTCTCTTAATCCTAAAGGTCAAAGATTCAAGTCTCACTCTCATCCTAAAATATATAGACTCAATAGAGACCTATCGTACCCAGACACCCCCTCTTCCCCCCCTTTCCCATCAGAAGCTACCTCTTCACCCACCACTATCACAAACCATCAAGAACAACCCTAAATCATCCATCTACCACATAAAACATTCCTAAACCAACCAACCAACCACCCACCATTACAAATGGTTTGGGTTCAAAAGTTAGAACTAGATGATCTTGGGTCGAATCGAACCCAGAACCATATGGTTTTGAGTTCACCAAAGGTTCGAATCAAACTCAAAACCAAATTCTGTGTTTTGAAACCCAGAACCAGATTGATGCCAAACCCAGAATAGTCAACTTTGGGTTTCAGCCCAAATTAGTTTTAGGTTTGTCGAATCCAAAATCAAATAACTAAAAGAGAGAGAGAGAGAGAGAGAGAGAGAGAGAGAGAGAGAGATGGAGGCCCAAAACAATTTGCTTCTAGGTTTTGGCCCAAATTGGTTTTGGGTTTTTTGAATCCACAATCAAATAACTAAAGAAATATAAAAAATAAAAATAAAAAGATGGAGAAGAAGGGTATGGGTTGGTCGTCGGCGACGAAAGAGGATGCAAATATTTATTTTATATTTTTAATTAATTATTTTTTAATTATTATTTAATTTTATTAAAATAAACAAAATTACTATTTAATTATCATTATGCCCTTTAAATTTAACATCATTTGATTTTTTTAATCATTAGGGAATTATTCATCTAATAAAAAAATTAGAGTTAAATCTCAATTAATTTACTTTTGAGGAGTTTTATTTATTTTTTTCATAATATCCCCCATTGAATTATCAAACTCAAAATTGTTATCTAAACTAGATTATATAATGGTGGTGGTGGTAGGTGAGTTAAAACGGTGAAATGGACTGATTGTTGAGTTATTGTTGACGTCCGAAAACGGTCAACCAGAAATTCTGGGGCCCAGACGGCGAACTTGGTAATGAATTAATAGTTTTGGTCGTATTAATGGAAGGGTAGTAAATGATCAATTAATGAAGTTCAAGGTAGTTGGTAATTAATCCAGGTGAAGGAATGTCGGACTTGGTGGTTGGTCGGATTCAATAAGGTGTTCAGCAAGAAATTAAAGGGAAAGAGAGGGAGAGAGAGAAGAAACACAAGGATTTTTACGTGGTTCGGTGACTGCACCTACGTCCACGGCCATTCTGGAGTAATTGCGACAGAGTGACAATTCTTTCGTATGTTAAATCTCTCGGTACAGTAGAATGTCTCCCATCTTTATAGAGGAGGGGAGATCACAATAAAAAATACAAAAGAAAGTTACACAAGTTATTGGCAACGGCTAGTTTCAGCTAATCCTGACATTGTCATGCTGCATTAATTGTAAAGGTAATGATGATTTCCTCCCTGCACAAGTCTGCATTAATTATACCTGAAGAGGTCTTCACTTCATTAAATGCTTCTGGGTAATTGTGTAGGCAGTTTTCGACGGGAAATCATGAGGATTGGTAATTCTGACAACTTGCTGTACACGATATCTCCTAAGGAAGCCTTCAGGTCAACCAGGTGATGCACTCTGGAGGAGAGCTGACGTGGCCAAGAGGAGAGGTAAGGCGATCTGGGGGTCTATGCGAGCTCGCGACCTCACGAGCTCCCCGAGCTGAAGGTACGAGCAGGGGGCATTCTGGGAACTGCTGCTGGCTTGCGACCTGAACGGCCTCACGAGCTGGGCTTGCAGCTGCTGGTTCCATCTTTGGGCCTCCTGGGCCCTTGCTTCTGTTTAAATTAAATAAGCATGCACTGGCCCATCTAGGCCGAACCAAAAAATGGGCATAACAGTTATGAATGAAGTGGTGGAGTCATTAATGGGTTTGTCTTTACAGCTTGATTTTCAGAAATTTTTTCAGCTTCAAGTGGTCTACACTGAATCTGACATCATTACTAATCAATAGCAGAACTTGAAGTAAATGACGGTTTTAACCATCATAAATGTGTGCTTTTGATAGGTTTAAGCTATCATGAAACTTCAATAAAATATTAGTAATTTAATTTGAAAGTATTTGAAGAATTCAAATTCTTGCTAAGTTCAAATTAAGATGTCAACTTAATAAAAAATTTAGTTTGTTAATAATATTATATAATTATTCAATGAAACAATGAAAAATTATTATCAATGATTAATTTGGTATTTATTTAGCACGTTTGTATACTTTTGATCAACTTACATTTGAATTTATAGAAAAATTCAAAATCTTATAACAAGTTTAATTAAGATATTAATTTGATAAAAATTATTTGGTTGGTTGATTATATTATTTAATTATACTAAATGAGAAACATTATTTCAAAATTTTCAACACAAGTTTTTTAATTAAACTTAATTAGTTTTTCTTCTATTTATTTTTTCTGTATTTGAGACAACTTAAATGAAATAAACATGAGTCCAAGCAAATACGTGAAGTGGATTCTTGCCTTTGGGATTTGATTTACATATATGGTTGTAATGAGCTGCAATGGAACAATATGAATCTTATGTTGTATAATGAAGCCATGTAGAAAGAGAATATCATACCAAAAAAGTCAAAAAGTGATATTCATGGTTGGATATTATTATTTTAAGTTAATATCTTGATTTAATCTCTAAGTATCACTGACTTAAAATTCCCCAACAACAAATAAAATAATATATTTTCTTATTTTTAAATTTTGGTTCGAATCAGTTTTCCTGACCCCAAAAATACTAAGATTGAAAAATTTTGGTTTTCTACATCAAAATTTGAACCAAACTGAATCAAAGAAAAAATTGATATTTTCGGTTTGGACCAATTCGATTTGATTTGGTTCCACTCTTTTCCCCCACCCTTAATAACGACTGTTGAAAATGCTTTTTTGGCTACACAAGTGTATCAAGGCTATAGTTGGTTGTTCGCTCCTTTGGTTAAAAGTCACAGCCCCGATGTCTTTTGGTATAGGTTCTATACTTTATAGCAACATTCCTCTATCAAATTGCGTGAATAGCCTCTCCATTCACGTGTAGGTAGACTCTTTAACTATGTGTGAGCCACTTTTTTACCTTTACGTAAGTCAATTCCTTTTATATGAGAATAGTTTTTTAAATCATATCATTAATGTTTCATTTCAATTGATTTCTTTTAAGTAAATCTTAAAATAAAAAATAAAATAAAATAAAAAAGTGTACCATGGCTTCATGGTAGGGTACTTAAAATGTTAAGTCTCGACACAACCCACGCTATCAATGCTTGGAGAGAGGTGACGTGGGAGGAGAAAAGAGGAATAGCATTGGAATCTGGAGATATATATATATATATATATATGTATGTATGTATATATGTATGTATTTATTGGTTTTGTTTCTTTTGGGTATTTTTTAATTGAGAAATTGGAAAATGGGTGTCTGCGGTTTTGCAAATTGAATGACTTGAAGTTGACTTCTCAGTTAATCTAACAAGATATGGGGATTGGGATTTGGGAATATTGACATACAATTTATAATTATTATTATTTTTTATTACGAAATCAACACATAGCCTCTACAAGTTACTTGGTTTTATAAGTTGTAAAAAAAAGGTGTCGACGTTGAAATTCAGTCAACGAGAATTCAATGCCCAATACCTACAATCAATGTGAGAAAACACAAAAACCAAGAAAATAACACAACAAAGAATCGAACAAGACCAGAAAACACAGAGTTTTTAATGTGGTTCAGCGAGTGCGCTTACGTTCACGGCTGTCTCTCCAAAATTCTGCAGAGTGACAGTATGCTATTGCTTAGATTATCTGTTACAATGATTTTAATCCCTATTTATAGGGGAAGAGATAATACAAATCTGGTAACAATAAAATAGAAAGAGAATCACGAATTAATTACACTTCTCAATCTGTTGGAGCAGAATCAGGAAATTACCCCAAACATCTCGAGATAATGTTTGAATTTGAATTATCTTCCATATTTGGTGAGAGAATCACGATCAGATTAGGTAACTGTCTATTCTGGAAGATATTACATTAACTGCGCTCTAAACGAACTGCTTACTGTCTATAGCGACCTCGAACTGGACCTCGCTGAGCAAAGAGTTATGCATAAGACGAACTGTGGAACGAGCTACAACCTGGTTGTGAAATGAGCTCGTTGCTGGGAGCTGAGAAGATTGCTGGGACGAGCTGTAGAGCTCATTGGGCTTAGAGTTGATATTTGGGTCTTTATATTAGGTTGACTTTATTGGGGCCTAAGTTGGGCTTTTACCAGCCCATTTAATAAATCCAAAAAACACACATAACAAAAGGGTTATTTGATTTATTACAATCAGTTTGTCTTTGTTTATAGGTCGAGATATACAAGCATTAATCAAGGACATTTAATGTAATAAATTAATTAGGGTTTTATTAGCGCTCATTTGTAATTTATATAAATCTCTTTATTGTACCACATAAGTTTCATTTTCATTTAAAATTCCTTTATCCTTAAAAATGACTATAATGATTATAGACAAAAAAAGGAAAATTGAAAACAGTGCCCATACCTTTTTTTTTATTATTATTAAAATACAAGAATTGTATTTGGAACGAATCCAGGGGGCTATCAGAACTAATCGAGATAAGAACCTGATGACGCGGCCTGAGGACTGCTCTTAATTGGGAGAGATCTATCCGTATAGAAGTGGATGGGAGACCTACACAAGTGTGGAAGATCAACACATACAAATGGTAGGACAATTATTATTATTATTATTATTATTATTATAGTATATATATATATTATATTATAATTTGGATGTTATGGAAGGGGTTTCAAACCTCTGCCTCACACAATGGGAGGCGTGGGGGTTGCTGACACCAACCAACAGCACCAGCAATCAAAGATGTGTCCATACCTATTCTGGGATTGGAAGTCATATTTGGAAGGAATTTAAATTACTTTTAAGTGAAATTTTCAATTTATTTTAGAAACTCAACAACTCTATTTTTTTTACTAGGGTTTAATAGTCTAGAAAAATAAAAGTAATTTTTTACATAATACAAATATCTATAGATCTTTTCTGTCAAAAAAAATCTATAGATATTTATATGACAGCATAATTTATTAATAATTTAATCCTAACTATCATTAAATGTTGTTTGATAGAGAGTGGGATGTGATTTATATTGGAAGGATGATTTGATCATGCTCCCTGACTATTTGATGTGTTTGAAATGGGATAGAAATTATGGTTGAGTGGGATGCGGTTTATAAAGGGGGGATAATTTGGTGATTCTCTCCCCGCCAATTCAACAACTGTGAACTGATCATTGAGTGGGGTTTGCAATGTTGAAAGAAGTTTGACCATATTTTAGTAGCAAAGCACAGGGGTGTTGATGGGGCCACCACAACACCCTCAGTTTTCCAGATAAAATTTCAACTAACAAATTACATGTTGTTATTGATTTTAAATCACCAAAGCAATCGGTGAAAACTCCATAAGTAATTAATACGTTTTTAGGTCAATTATTTTAGACACATATTTTCTGTCATCAAATTAATAAGTGTATGACGATTTTTATAACTATAATTTTTTTGAAAAATATTTTTTACAAAATATTGTAAATTTTAGTACCATATCTCATTTGACATTATTAATTATAAGATAAGAATTCAAATATAATAATTATAATTAAATATTTTTATTTTAAAAGTTATTCTGTTTTTTTTTTTTTTTTGTAATTAACAATATAAATATAAAACAGCCGACATTTAAAAAAGTATAAGTATCTATTCTTAAAAAATAAAATGTAAAATATATATATCAGCCTAAATGTCTTTGTCTTTCAAGAATAAACAAATTAACTCAACACTTGTTTATTCAGTTTTCAACAAAATAATAATAATAGTAATAATAATAACCAATTTTATTATAGATTAACCCTAAAACAATTGAAGTTAATATAAATTGAGGTTTTATTGTTGAAACTTCCATTAAAGAAACACTCTTCTATGGACTTACTTTAATATAAAATTCTTCCATTAAAGAATTTTGTATTAAAGTCTAGAGTCAAGTCGCTTTTACTTAGGTTACTCGAGAACAACTCGTGGATTGAATTAAAAATATCCACTCCTTGTGTCAATTTTCTCACCCTGAAGTTGTCAGAGCCATTTCTTTTTAATATATATATATATATATATATATTTATTAAGTAAGGAGTGATGATAGCTTTCACTGATAAAATAATGCCTCTCTTTATCATTTTTTTGAATGCGTCAAAGCTATAATAAAAAGTAAAAGTAGCTTTCACCCATGACACCAATGAAATAAAGTCTTTTCTTTTCTGAATGCGTCATAATTATGACAAAGAGTGATGGTAGCTTTCACTCATTAAGACAAGCAAGTATTTATAATCAATACTACTTCATATACGAAAAAGGAAAATCTTAACAACTATTAGATCCGAATTGATGTGAAATCATCTGTCATCATTCTACTTTGCTTTTCACTATTTTAAACTAGATCAAATTATATAATTAACAGGTCATTTTAACATTTTTTTGTCTTTTAATTATAATTAAATATTTGATTATAGATGGTATATAGTGTGAATTATTTTTCATTAGACCATATATCTTTAAAATATAGTGCGAATTATTTTTCATTAGACCATAGATCTTGTGTTTAAAAAGTTGGAGTTTGATTTATGTTTATTATAACAGAAATAATATAAATATATATTATTTTTTATTTTTAATATAGTTGTGATCCTGTACATAATCGCTATATATATTGCATTGTTCTTCAATAATTTACGGATTAATTCAATATACTTATCAATTTTGCGTACACAATTTTGTCATTGCATGTGAAAATAAAGTTTTTTTTTTACTTAAAAAAAGAAAAATTAAGTTTTTTCTTTTACTATGCATGTACTCTAGCCCGTAGTAATTGGGTCAATCATTTCATAACTGAATGAAAGAACTTTTTTTTATTTAAAAAATTAAAAAAGAGAGAGAATTGAGATCATTAATTTATTACAATTGCACTGGTCTCCGTACTTGCAAAAAGAGAAAAACATTAGGAAAGCAAGATTCAGTAATTAAGAACCAGACATTTCATTTACTGATTACAAAAGTTTGAAAAGATATTCTATTTTATTCAATTGCATGTGAACTTTGAAAAAATATATACAACTAGAGTTGTTTTTATAATTAACAATGTAAATATATAACAACCGAAAGTCAAAAAAAGTATAAATGTAAAAGTGCTTATTCTTAGAAAATAAAAGTGTCAAAAAGTATCAGCCTTTAGATATCTTTGTCTTTAAAAAATAAATAAATTACCTCAACACTTGTTTATTAGTTTTCAACAAAATATAATAATAATAATAATAACCAATGTCATTGTAGATTAACCCTAAAACAACTGAAGTTAGTGTTGAAACTTTCATTAAAAAAAAAAAAAAGCACTCTTCTTTCCACTTACTTCAACATAAAATTCTTCCATTAAAGACCTTTATATTGAAGTAGGCAACAAAATGACATCTTCACCTGTACAATAATAGTAGTAACAAGGTAAATTAAGAACAGCAAACACTTTATTCATAGTCAGTTAGCGAAAACTTCTCAAAAAATTTGAAGAATCGTGTAACATAGTTTAAATGCACCCCTTTAAGATAAGGGCGGAACTAAATGCACCCCTTTGATTTGCTATTTGTATACTAATAGGGTGTATTTAGCAAATCAAAGAAATGTATTCAAAGTAAGCCTAATTCGATATTATTTGGGCTCTTACCTTTAAACGTTAACTATGTCCACATTCATCAAAGAAGTGGATTTAGCGAAAACTTTATTCATGCCTCATCGTTCTAATGATGAAGTGTCCACATTAAACATGCAGGCATTGCTCCAAGCAGCTCAGCGATCCCACTCCTCCCATATCCGATTGTATACCAACCCATCACTAAATTTAGCATCACCCAACCCACCTCAAGGGAGAAATCTGCAGACATATGTCCAACGGTAATTAAAAATGTAGTCCACATTAGACAATAACCTAAATTCATAGTATCTGATTTTTGCAGTCAAATGATATTAGCATGGAAAAGTAAGCAAAATAATATGCAACAAAACTACAATTACATAAATCATACTATAGTACGACATCTATAGTATCAATATAAATTTGTTTCTTCATATTAGATTTTTTAAAATTCACAAGTATTTATAATTACATCTCATGCAAAATGATACAAGTGTTTTTTAAATTGTTTTACAATTATTTTGACAAATTAGATTGGCAAAATTTTCTAGTTAAAGCTTAAATATGACAATTTCATTTCATTCAAATGTCAATTAAACCCTCTTTCATCTTAAGTACAACATTTTTTTTTATCAATTCAAATTACTAAACAAATAATTGATTATCAAAATTAAGAAAGACCATCCAATTGTGCATGCAATGTCATTGATTAATTTATATACCCAATATTACTGGCACCTAATTCTTGTATATATTAGTCTTGACAAAATCAAGAATAACTATCTCTAATTTATTTTCCTCACACATCTTTCAAAGTTGTTAAATATGCATATCATCTTATATTGACTGTAAAAATAAAGGCTAATAATGATTTTGAGTCATGCATACATGTATAATATCCCCTTGCCCAACCAACTCGACCCATTTTATTGCCATTCAAGTGAGTTATGGGCTATGTGGCCCATAGCATCATTTTCAAGGCAGCGAACTGAGCTTGGCCCAACTCTAATATTGGACCACAGAGACCAAAAATATGCTTGATTCTAATTTTGTAACTATTGTTTTCAAAATATTAATACAAAACAACTATAATTGCATGTTATTTAATTTAAAGTTTTATATATATATAGTTATTTCTCTAATCACTTTTTCTTTTATTAGTTATAAAGACACATACATATAGCACATGCCCAATCATATGTGCTTCATCAACCAATGTGGGTGGAGGCTTTAACTTTGGAATTTGGATGCTTGATGTGATTATTAATCTTTTAAAATAAATTTCTGAATTTATCATTTTTGCTTTATGTAACAATAATATTAAAATTAATGTTTACTATAATTCACACTTAATTCAATCCAAATCTTATGTGAAGTTCCTTTTTAATATCATTTAAAGTATAACCACTTAATCCAAATCATTATTGTTTTTGGTCAAAAACTCTCTATTATCAAACCAAATTCCACATTCCATAGTTTGCATTTATTTAAAACTTAGTTGCTTTAAAAAATGGTCATTTCAATTGTAGTATATCGGATCTAATTGAACATAGCCCGTGCTTACTTCATACATGCATTACATATTACTAGCATATTTTCTGTATATTATAGAAGTTGTATAACTTTTTAACGAGAAGGTTTTATAGATAATCCGAAAGATCCTCTTGGTTTTGCACATCCCATATGATGACTTTCCTATCCAATCCTTCATGTCATAGTGTAAGGATTAGTAAAACCATAAAATTGAATTACAAAATGCCAAGGATCAAGCTATGAAGTATATATTTTCACTAACTTGAAATGCTGAATCGAGTTGTTGTTGATGTACTTCCCTCTCTAAGAGACAGAACGCAACTATATATACTAAAAATATAGTTCTAATGTGGATGATCAACCCAATTCCAGTTTTACATTTTCCTTATCCAGCATAATAGGCCTTATCAATAAGCAATATTTATATTTAAGGAGAGCCACTCATGAGAAAACAAGGAATTTTTTAGGCATGAACGTCTCCATACCAACTCTAATGGCAAACAAAAATAACTAGTTAAGTACTTTATGTAGTTCTCATGAACTCTTCCACTTATTCCCCAAGTTTCAACACCATTGTTGCTCTCTCCATACTTCGATTAGCCGTATAATTTTTCAAATACTCCAGAGAACTAGAATAAGAGAGAGGGAAATGGAAAAAGAACATCATCTAAAGTTAACAATGTTGCTCCTATTTAAACCTGAAATATACCATAAATGTAAAAGAGAAACACGCAATGTATGGATGAAACACATTAAGTTCATATTTGCTAAGACAGACTTGGTACCATTTTACACATTTATTTTAATAAAACACCCTCAAATACATGTAAAGTAAAATATTCTCAAGTTAAAAAGAAAATGACAGATACTTTATCATGTGCATACCTATGATCTAAGAGACACAACGCAACTATATATACCAAAAATATAGTTCTAATGTGGATGATCAACCCAATTCCAGTTTTACATTTTCCTTATCCAGCATAATATACCTTATCAATAAGCAATATTTATATTTAAGGAGAGCCACTCATGAGAAAACAAGGAATTTTTTAGGCATGAACGTCTCCATACCAGCTCTAATGGCAAACAAAAATAACTAATTAAGTACTTTATGTAGTTCTCATGAACTCTTCCACTTATTCCCCAAGTTTCAACACCATTGTTGCTCTCTCCATACTTCGATTAGCCGTATAATTTTCCGAATACTCCAGAGAACTAGAACAAGAGAGAGGGAAATGGAAAAAGAACACCATCTAAAGTTAATAATGTTGCTCCTATTTAAACCTGAAATATACCGTAAATGTAAAAGAGAAACACACAATGTATGGATGAAACACATTAAGTTCATATTTGCTAAGACAGACTTGGTACCATTTTATACATTTATTTTAATAAAACACCCTCAAATACATGTAAAGTAAAATATTCTCAAGTTAAAAAGAAAATGACAGATACTTTATCATGTGCATACCTATGATCTAAGAGACACAACGCAACTATATATACCAAAAATATAGTTCTAATGTGGATGATCAACCCAATTCCAGTTTTACATTTTCCTTATCCAACATAATAGGCCTTATCAATAAGCAATATTTATATTTAAGGAGAGCCACTCATGAGAAAACAAGGAATTTTTTAGGCATGAACGTCTCCATACTAGCTCTAATGGCAAACAAAAATAACTAGTTAAGTACTTAATGTAGTTCTCATGAACTCCTCCACTTATTCCCCAAGTTTCAACACCATTGTTGCTCTCTCCATACTTCGATTAGCCGTATAATTTTCCGAATACTCCAGAGAACTAGAACAAGAGAGAGAGAAATGGAAAAAGAACACCATCTAAAGTTAACAATGTTGCTCCTATTTAAACCTGAAATATACCATAAATGTAAAAGAGAAACACGCAATGTATGAATGAAACACATTAAGTTCATATTTGCTAAGACAGACTTGGTACCATTTTACACATTTATTTTAATAAAACACCCTCAAATACATGTAAAGTAAAATATTCTCAAGTTAAAAAGAAAATGACAGATACTTTATCATGTGCATACCTATGATCTGTACTTCGAACCTAACAATGGTGTTTTCCTTTTACCAACGAATTTAACAAATCTCCTGAGAGAAAGAGGGGGAAAACAAAAAGTATAAAGGTTTATTTAATATCATCCTAGAAAATGAGAACATACCAATCAAAAACATTAC
Source organism: Litchi chinensis (assembly GCA_019925255.1). Taxonomy (NCBI): domain Eukaryota; kingdom Viridiplantae; phylum Streptophyta; class Magnoliopsida; order Sapindales; family Sapindaceae; genus Litchi; species Litchi chinensis. The sequence continues at coordinate 6,177,756 of CM034465.1, read as the reverse complement.
CAAGCTTGTAAATACATTAAGGTTTCAAGAGATTATAAGGCATGAAGCTCATATCCTATTATGTGGGTCATTCTGAAACTAAAATGACCAAAGCCCCAAAACACAACACTTAATAAATAAAATACAGACATATTGCTAATTTCAATACAAGTGGATGAATTTTTAACCAAAATAAAATTCGGATTTAGATGTACCGTATTTCTATTTCATCAATTGCAAAAATCATCGGGTTGCAATTAAACCCCACGCTTATTACCATTTTCTGAGATACAAATAAAACCTAGTAGAAATATGTCATATGACAGTATCAAGTTAGTAAAAAAATTGTCAAAAAAATAAAGGATTCTCAACAAGCTAGCAAAGTGAATGTTGACCTACATTACGAAGAGGCAAATCATGGAATGCAACATTTGTGCTAGAGGAGGACCAACATCATCGACAAAGTAAATCATAGAATTATGACCTACACAATACCATTAATGGTAGATACACAAGGAAATTAGAAATGATCAATTAATTTCTTCTGCTATTAGAGTAAACAATTGACTGAAAGTAAGTTGAAATAGTATTTTCAGGATATGGCAACCATTTCACAATTAAAGAGAGATATGAAACATGTTAATATCAACACAAATCAGCTATATGAGGAAGCCACAAAAGACAATCGATTGTCAATAAAACTAACCAGTACGTAACAAGTGCTTCTGATTCAAAGATCTCATGGTTGAAATTCAAGTTTTGTAAGTAATAAGCAGTGAAGAGACATTTCTGACCTACATAAGCTAAGGTATTGCCATAGGTTGACCACTTCACACCAAATGCCCAGGAAAGTAACAGATCAAGCTGAACAGTTTGTTGTTTCAATAAAAAGGATATCCATTAATAATTTTCATATGCAATTATCTAGAATTCTATTTCTGAATATATAAATAATTCTCAATAAATATTTTTCATATGTATACATCCATAATTCTCAATAATACTTATAATATTATAAATTTTTTCATATAATATTCAAGCTAAAAACAAAAAATTTCAATTAAATTTTTCAACACATAAACATATTATGTATACAATTAAATTCTAATTTCAAGCATATAACAAACTTGATAATTCAAAAAATTAATTAACAAACAAATAATTTATTTTTAATAATCTGTAAATAATTGTTGACGTCTAGAATTGGTAGATTTGGAGATTCCCCAACCCAGACTATAACTCTGATAATTAATGACAATGAAGGTAGGTGAAAACAATTAAGAAACAATTAAGAATGAAAAAAGAATAGGAATAACAATGCAAAGAGAAAGATTTTTATGTAGTTCAGCAAATGTGCCTACATCCACGGTTGTTACTTTGGAATGGTTTTGACAGAGTAACAATAATACTAATTTAAGCTTGTTTTTTACAAAGAATTTTACTCCTATTTATAGAGGGGAATTTACAATTAAGTGTTATACACGTTACAAAACAATCATTATATTAACTACTCTGATATAGTTATATTGCACTAATTACTCCTACATTAATCAGTCTTTCATGACCATTTCTGTATTAAATGCTCATGTAAAGTCTCCGCTGCATTAAATGCACAACCATCACTGCATTAAATGTCTCTCTGGATTAATGATTGTAGAGATTGTGCCAGCGTAAAATCGAAAAATTAGAACTAGCTAGTATTGCTTTTAAAAGATTATCTGGCGCGAGCTCAGCAATTTGACATGTTCACCCTCACGAGCTGAAGATGTACTGAGGTAGGTTTAATACAAGTCACGAGCTGGAGAAGGTAGCGAGCTCGCCATTGCGACTTGAGCACTAAGCTTCTTGGGCCACTTCACCATTGGGCCTCAATCTTTGGGCCTTTAGACGGTCCATTTATATAAAACGACCATAACAATAATAAAATATAAGAATAAATATATATATAAATATAAACAAATTCAATTTAATAAAACTTACTTATAAATTAAATTCTAAACTTTATTTTGAACTAATAGCACTCGTGTTCTTCATAGGTTCTTTCCCACCTAAAAATAACACAAAAGCATATTTAGAACTTACAAAAATCAAATGAAAAATTGAATCCAAATTTGAAATTATTGCACACCAAACTCAGCCCAAAAATAACCTCAATCATGCCTCTGCAGTGGTTATTCTCATTTTTTATAAAGTTGCCTTGTCATGCTATGGCATGATCCATGTCCAACACTTATCTCTCCTTTCCTTTTAAATAATGGCCCAATAGCTTTTCTCTCAATTTTGATATGCTTGCTTTTCCTTTGTTTAGTCTCTCTCACATTTGTATCCGTTTTTTTATTGCTTTCAACCGTCTGCCCTTTCCAATTGAATAGCATTTTGTTTGCATGATTTCAGCCCATTTAATTGGGCTCGCTTGGTCGGCCCATAAACTTTAAACCCTTCTTTTTAACTTTGGACGACCTAATTTAATTTCAGGCCACTCATTTTAACAAGAAGTAGCCATTCATCACTAATTGCGACATAAAAAATTAAACAAATCAACAAATTTTATTAGGTACATCACTACTTTTAAGTTCCAAGTTTTAACAAGAAGATGCCATCATCCCATCAAAAGTGAGATGGACATCTCAAGGTTCTTCTAACAAATCTCAATACAAAAGAGTATGGGTCATCTATCAGGACCACAATTCAATCTTTTCGAAACATTACTAAAACAACACCATCAAAACCTTTAATTGAGATCACCTTGTTTTCTGATATGTACAACTTCATTCCATCTAATGGACGACACAAAATAATCTAATGTGCAAATTTATGATTCAATCTTAAACCGGGTTTTAGGCAATTTTGTAGCTTGATCGATTTATTAGGCCATTAGCTAGTGAAAGCTTTGCTAGGATTAGAATTTATAAATCACAAAGTCAAGATCACCTTCAAAACTGTAAGCTTTTGACCAGACTTGACTAGATATAAAAAGGCGTTGAAATCTTGTAATTGTTTTATGTGTAGTGTCGTTAGTGATGGGTTGCTAGTTTGTGTTTAAACATATGAGGGGTATGATAATGTACTGAGTAGGTTGCTTTTTTATTATAAAAAATGTTCATCTAATAAAATGCCCGTCTAATATAAATATCTAGAACACTCATTTCCCTTTTCTAAAAGTCATCTTTCTTTATTAAAAATTACAATAATCACATACAATTATAATAATCACTTCGAAGAGAGGTCCACATGGAAGTTTTATTTTTCTAGTTTTTGGTTATATATATATATACATATATATAAAAGATACACGAACAATGTAAATAAATTAAACAAGGATCACTTGCATATTCAAATCTAACTTTTTTCAGTTTTGACAGCCAATAATTCTTTTATCAAGTTGAACTACTAACAAACATGTAAAGACCTTACTAGAATCTCCAAATGGAACATTCAATTTTGAGAGCTTAGCCACTTAAGACCATATATTCTTCAACATAAAAGATGTCATATCATGAACATTATTATTTTTTTACATTTTCTCTTAAAATTGCTTCATGGCTTGTCATGCTGTGGCATGATCCACGTCAACAATTGTCTCAACTCCTCGTTTTAATAATGGCCCACTAGCTTTGCTCGCAATTTGGATCAGCTTGTTTTTGCTTTGTTTAGCCCTCTCACATTTACCTATTTGTTTTTCTTTTTTTTGCTTTCCACCGTCAGCCCCTTTCAATCGAATAGCGTTTTGTTTGCTTGATATCCACCCACCTAATTTAGATTGGGCCCACTTAAAATGTCCCTTCCATTGACAAATAATTGGGACTGCTGGATACATAAGTTGTAGATCATGTGAGAATTTGACAGCGGCTGCCAGATAATTCAAATTTTTTTCAATCTCACTCAATAATGTAATTTGTTATATATTTTAGTAAATTATGGAAGTACATACAAAAATAAAAATGATCAATTATACAAAAATAAAAATGATCAATTATACATCAAATCCCTACAACAAATATTGAGAGAGTTTTTATTACAATTGTACTGGTCCCCGATAACCGGCAAAAAGATAGAAACATTATCAAAGGAGACTATAGGAAAACAACTTAAGATAATTAAGATAACAAATATTTAAATATACTACTTGTAAAATATATGAAAAGATACCTTTTTATCATTCAATTGCATATAAACTCTGAGAAAAATTAACCACTCTTCAATATTATTGGTTTTTCATATGCAATATTTCTTAACACAGGTTTTTTTAATAAGCAATTTATGGAATGGGTATAATTTTTCAACTAGATCAAATTATATAATTAGCACCATTGATCAAAACCTGTTCTTGCTACCTATGATTTGGTGAGTGTCACTAACTTATATACACGGCTCTCGCTAATCACATACAGGGTTCTTAGATGTCATAACTACAAATAACTTTTTGGTGGATGGTTGATGAAGCCCCAAGCAGAATAACTTTTTGGTGGATGGTTGATGAAGCCCCAAGCAGGACAGCTAAGGCTCAAAAGATTGCAATTTGGTTTGTAAACTTTGATACTAATATGTTATTTCACCCATTTCATCACTGCTCCAATTTCAAATATTAAATAAACATGAATGTCAAAATGCACATGTATTTCACTCAAAATATTACTTGCTTTCACTCAAAATGCACATGAATGTCAAAGTTATGTTATAGATTTCTACTTTCACTTATTTGGGAAAACTTGTCTATCTTATACAATAATCACAAAAGTAAAGACTAAAAGTGATAGCAACCTTCACTCTATGCAATAACGTACATGTACAGGTTTCACCAATAGGCTCCAACAAACTCAACCAAGCAAATATTTAAAATCAATATTGCTTCATACTTGGGATAGAAAAATTTTTCACTCAAAAGACATATAAATTGTGATGGTGATATCTTTTTTTTTTTTTTCATTAATTATAATTTTCCTTACTCTACTTCAATTATTGATCTCTACCGTCTATTGCTCCTAATAGACAATGGAAATCCATCAATTATTATCTTTTTACGACCATCTCATTTCTTCGATTACTCCTCCGTCTCGAAATTGGCATCGACCTAAGGTTTTTTCTTTGCTTGCTCTATTTACTGTAGATTTGATTTTTTTTTTTTAATTTTTTATTGGGACTTTCTTTTTAGATTCTAGTTTTAGCTTTGTTAATTGATTCCTGATCCAAGACCAGTCTGGTGAGTTTTGAACTGAATATTTTATTATTATTATTATTTTTTGGTGTTTTGTTTATAGATAAACATTCATTGTAAAATAGCAATTATAATAATAAACACAATGTCAAAAAATAAAAACAAGCAACACATTTTATTTATATGATTAAAACTTTAGCCCGTCATTTCCCTCACGTTCATACATTAACAAATAACTAGACGAGAAATCGAACAAATTTAAAACTAAAACAACCGACACTAAACATAAGATCTAATTACCGATAATAAAAATTAAAAACAAACAGGGGGAACGGTGGTAACTTCATCCTCTACTACATAGATGGTGGGCGGCAGCAGTTTGGGTTCTTAGGGGGCACTATTTGCATTGTGGTGCTGTCCCTCCTGTTTTGCCTATGGCTCCTCCAAAAAGGAGGAGCAGCACCAACATCACTAGGATGAAAGTCATTGCAATACTCTTGGTAAAAGTCATAATTGTATATGGTGGTGAATAATGAAGGTATATGGTGGTAAATAATGAAGGAATGAAAGAGGATGTTTAAATAGGCAGTTCATAGTGTTATTTATGTTATTCACATTGTAAAATCTAAATCATTCATCTTGTGAGTATTAAATCTCAACCATTTATGTAAAGTATGATAACAAAAATTGTAATTAATGGAAAAAAGGACATAATTGAAAATGAGGATATAAAAAATAAAAATATATCACAACTCCGGAAGCAAATTGTGATTGTGATATCTTTTTTTTTTCCATTAATTACAATTTTCCTTATTATATTTCAATTATTGTTAATTAATGTGATGTCCTTTTTCCCATTAATTACAATTTTTCTTATCATACTTTACATAAACGGTTGATATTTAATATTCATAAGATGAATGATCTAGATTTTGCAATGTGAATTACTTAAATAATCCTATGAACTGTCTATTTAAACCTCCTCCTTCATTTCTTCATTATTCACCACTATATACATTCATTATTCACCACCATATACAACTATGAATTTTACCAAGAGTATTGCAATGGTTTTTATCCAAGTGATGTTGGTGCTGTTGCTCCTCTTTGGAGGAGCCATGGGCAAGACAGGAGGGACAGCACCACGATGCAAACAGTGCCCCCCCAAGAACCCAAACTGCTGCCGCCCACCATCTATACAGTAGAGGATGAAGTTACCACCGTTCCCCCTGTTTGTTTTTAATTTTTATTGTCGGTAATTAGATCTTATGTTTAGTGTCAGTTGTTTTAGTTTTAAATTTATTCGATTTCTTGTCTAATTGTTTGTTAATGTATGAAGGTGAGGAAAATGGTGGGCTAAAGCTTTAATCATATAAATAAAATGTGTTGCTTGTTTTTATTTTTTGACATTGTGTTTATTATTATAATTATTATTCTACAGTGAATGTATATTTATAAACAGAACATCAAAAAATAATAATAATAAAAGATTCAGTTCAGAGCTCACCAAACTGGTTTTGGATCAGGAATCAACTAACAGAGCTAAACACTTGAATCTGAAAAAGAAAATCCAAATAAAAAATAAAAAAAAAAAACCAAATCTGCAGTAAAAAAAGCAAGCAAAAACAAAGACAAAAGAAAAAAGAAAAACCTCAGGTCGATGCCAATTTTGAGATGGAGGAGTAATCAAAGAAGCGAGATGGTCGTAAAAAAATAATAATTGATGGATTTCCATCGTCCATTAGGAGCAATGGACGGTAGAGATCAATCATTGTAGTAAGAAGAATTGTAATTAATGGAAAAAAAAAAAAAGATATCACAATCACAATTTGCTTCCAGAGTTGTGATATACTTTAATTTTTTTCTATCCTCATTTTCAATTATGTCTTTTTTTCCATTAATTATAATTTTTATTATCATACTTTACATAAACGGTTGAGCTTTAATACTCACAAGATGAATGGTCTATATTTTACAATGTGAATTACTTAAATAATCATATGAACTATCTATTTAAACCTCCCTCTTCATTCCTTCATTATTTACCACCATATACCTTCATTATTTACCACCACATACAACTATGGCTTTTACTAAGAGTATTGTAATGACTTTTGTCCAAGTAACGTTGGTGCTACTGCTCCTTTTTTTAGGAGCCATGGGTAAGACAGGAGGGACAGTACCACAGTGCAAACAGTACCCACCCAAGAACTCAAACTATTGCCGCCCACCATCTATACAGTAGAGGATGAAGCTACCAACCACCGTTCCCCCTGTTTGTTTTTAATTTTTATTATCGGTAATTAGGTCTTATGTTTAGTGTCGGTTGTTTTAGTTTTAAATTTGTTCGATTTCTCATCTGATTGTTTGTTGTTGTATAAAGGTGAGGGAAATAGTGGGCTAAAACTTTAATCACATAAATAAAATGTGTTGCTTGTTTTTATTTTTTAACATTGTGTTTATTATTATAATTGTCATTTTACAATGAATGTTCATCTATATACAGAGCACCAAAAAATAATAATAATAAAATATTCAATTTAGATCTCACCAGACTGATCTTGGATCAGGAATCAACTAACAGAGCTAACCACTTGAATCTGAAAAAGAAAATCCCAATAAAAAATTAAAAGAAAAAATCAAATCTGCAGTAACCAGAGCAAGCAAAAACAAAAAGAAAAAAAAAGAAAAAAAAAACCTCATGTCGATGCCAATTTCGAGATGGAGGAGTAATTGGAGAAGCGAGATGGTCATAAAAAAATAATAATTACTGGATTGCCATCATCCATTAGGAGCAATGGACGGTAGAGATCAAATGTTTAAACAACAATAAAATCTAAAAAAATTGAAAAAAAAAATGGAGATCAGATTGGATCTCCATAACCCAAAAAAAAAAAATATCATCAATCATTCATCATCTTCAACCTTCAAATTATCTTCAAGACTAGGAAGATAAAAACCCAGTTGGATTCTTTATCTTCAAATCAATCCAAAAGAAAAAAGAAGGGAAAAAAAAATCATCAATCATCTTCAACATGTAAAATAAATCCAAAAACTTGCAAAAAAAATTGTAAAAATCATCATCAACTCAAAAAAAAAAAAAAAAAAAAAAAATCAAACTATCCATCTTCAACCTACAATTAAAAAAAAAAAATCCCTAAATAATCTTCAACTAAATTCCCTAAATTTGGTTTCCACTTGTCTGGGTTTCTAGCGGAATCCTTGAATTTTGTTTCCAGGATGCCTGGAAACCCAAGTCCACAACATCACCACCTCCATCATCGTCCACAATATCGCCATCTCCATCACCACCAACAACCATTCACCAATCCCCCTATGCTTCTTTAATTTGTCAACAATCATTCGCCAAACCCAAACCCCCTTCTTCAAACCCAACCAGATCTGAAGCTAAACCATCGAACTCACAACCTTATTTGCCTCTTCAAACCCCCCTCTCTTTCATCTGTGAGGGAGACCTAGGGACGGTGGACTTCGTAGACGATGCCATTGGTGCTCCCATCGATGCAATATAGTCTCTCCAGCTCACCGAAGTGGATGGGCTAGTGAGGCTGCACTGTCACTCTCCAGCTCATCGATGCAATATAATTTTGTTACTTGGTGAAGTGAAGGGTTTACTGAAGGGCTAAGAGAGGACGGTGTAATAAATTGATATTATAAATAAAATTTGTGTTTCTTTCTTTTTTTTTTTTTTTTTTGTTTTTTTTTCAAATGGCATGTATCTTACTATTCTAATGAAAACAACACCGAATATTTTCCCACAAAAAAAAAAAAAATCAAAATAACAGCTCAAAGTGACTTTAAAAAAAAAAAAAAAAAACTGAAAGAAGCTAAAATGATTCACAACTAACAGAGCAATACATGATTCAGTTCAGATCTCACCAGATTGGTCTTGGATCAGAAATCATAACTAAGCTACGCAATGAAAGATGAATCTGAACGAAAAAAAAAAAACCAACAAAAAACAATAATCAAATCCCCGATAATAAACTAACAGAGCAAACAAAAACATTCAAAGACAATTAAAAAATAAAAAACTTACGTCGACGCCATTTTGAAGACGAAGGAGAAATCGGAGAGGCGAGATGGTGTTTGCTCCAAGTGGGTTTGGCGGGTGGTTAAGTGGGGTATGGAAGTGTAATCGGAGAAGCAGTGGATACAATAATAGCGAGCATGATGATAGAGGATAAATTAACAGGCAAAGACAAGGTGTCAGATGACCATATAAGATATATTGATAAGCAAGAAAATATATAAACAAGCAAAGAAGTAGGTGAGTGGAGACCTGTGTCATTGGCAGCAATGTATATAACATTCAAGTCGGACAAAGCGATATGGTCAAACCGATCGATTCTTGGCCTTTGAGCCACCAACAGAGTGGAGCAGGTGTAGACAAGGCCTTGATCGGGGTTGGGAGTATACCTGACCCGGACTGGAAAGTCCTACAGTTTATGTCCCTGAAGTTCTTAGACGGTGAAGAACCGAATCGGGCCGGCCCGTTTGCATTGACTCTATCGTGGTACACAACGAGAGTCGAACAACTCACTCCGAGTTATATAAGCCAATAGACCCACCGTTGAACGTCACAACTTCACACCTCCGTGATAATTAGATGATCTTCTACATGATAGATCCAATACGAACATCAATTCAACACAAATATCCACTGTTTCTAACCAGATCTTCCTACACATACAAGTCACAAGACCCCAGTGTGAAAAACAAACAGATTCGCAAACCCAAAAAACACAAATTGATTAAAAAAAAAAGGCCTAGAACCCCAATCATTGATTTCAGATAATACAACGGTTTCTTCATCATTTTCTCGGGAAAAAAAGAGGAGAAATACCTGAAACTGAGAGAAGTTCACAGCAAAGTGACGATGACAATAAATTGTTAGATCTGACAGTGAGTCAGGATTTGTTGTTGGTGTTGTTGTTGTTGGTCGCAGCAACCGATTCACCGGGAGGAAGAAGACCACTGTGGTCGAACGGCAGAGAGCATGAGTGGTGGAAGCGGGACGACCAGGCTATGGTGAGGCTGAACCCGTTCGACCTCTTCTCTACATCATGGTTCTGGGGTGAAGCGACCTCCACAGCAGTGAGTGATTTACGGATTGGGTGGACGGTGAGAGATGAACAGAATAAAACCTGAGGCGAAGGAGACAGAAAGGCTGAAAATAGATGCAGCGGTGTTCAGGTGGGCACGACAACAGACTAATTGTCGTGAATAGTTAGAGCTTGAAGGAAACGAAGCAGAACAGCGATAAGGTGGCTGCTTGTGTGTTTGATGATGCTCATCAGAACAGAACAGAGACACTAGACCTAGAACAGAACTGAGCTTTCTTCACACCGTTTGAACACCTCTGGTCGATTCACCAGAACCCATCTCTTCAGCAATCCAACATTACCATCAAACCAACACCACCGTCGCCCACCATAAAACCAGATGTGCTCCGTGGGTAAAAGAGACCTTAGAGAGATTGTCAGAGGGCTTCACGGATCGAGGCTTCGAGGACCAGATGTGCTCCATGGTTAGGGCGCGGAAGGCGGAGTCGACAGCGGTGTCAGAGAAGGAGGACGAAGTTTTGGTTATGGGTTATTGGAGGCTTTTTTTGAAGGTGGAAAGGAAGGAGAGAAGGGAGATGAGAGGGTTCAACCCAGACGTGCTTCGTCGTTAGAGCGCGGAAGGCGGAGAAGTCGACCGTGGTAACGGCGGAGGAGGAGGACGAGATTTTGGTTATGGGTTTTTGAAGGCTTTTTGATGGAGAGGAAGGAGAGGAGGGAGGAGAGAGCGACAAGGATGTGAGGAGCAGCGGAGGAGGAGGTGGAGGAGGTTGTGTTGGTGCACAGCAAGGAGTGTGTTGGGTCGAGGGAGTTGTGGAGGTTGTGACTGCTTGTCTTGCGGCGAAGGAGAATGAAGATGGTGGTCGTTGTGGAGAGTGGAGGTTGTGGTAATATATGGTTAGAAGAGGTAGTGGTGAAGAAGGATTTCAGTTGATGTCACCTCCATGTTGTTGATGTCAGGTTTATCTCACCGTTTCCGAAATCAACTTCATTATTATTGTTGTTGATGTCAGCTCATATGTCATCATTTCCGAGATGAGATTCGTTATTAATCTTGTTTCTCTTCCCAATTTGAACGAATTATTGAATGGGATATTATCAAAAATCTCTCATCAAAATAAATTAACTAAAATTTACCTTCGATATTTTTTTTATTAGATGAATCATCTTCAATCATTAATTTTTCATTCAAAATACTAATATTTTTCATCCTAAATCATAAAATGATCAAATACCCTTATTAAGATTATATAAAATCTCTATTATATTTTTCAAACTTATGTAATGATTAAACGATCCTTTAAACTATTAATTAACAATAATATTAAATTAAAAAATCACAAAATTAAAAAAAAAAACAATTAACAAAAAATTTATAGTTTCCAAATTGAAACCCAATAAAAACCCAAAAAATGTTTGAACCCAAAAAAAAAAAGCAAAATCAAACGAAATCAAAACCAAATCTAGAAACTCAAATCAAAAACTAAAATAAAAAAACAAAATAAAAAACCACAAATTTTTCCAACAACATATTAAAATTAAATCATCTTATTTCAAAAAAAAAAAAACGCAAATCAACCGCCATCATCAACCATTATTATCATCCAACATCAATAACATTTAACCCACAATTATCATCAATGTCAACACCGTCTACCTACAACATTAGTAACATTGTCATCAACCATTTGAAAAAATTTAAGGAAAAAAAAAAAAAAGATCCGATACAGACCTATCATACCCAGACTCCTCCAACAGAAACTATCTCTCCATCCATCACCACCACAAACCACCAAGAACAACCCTAAATCACCCACCTATCACCTAAAACAATCCTAAACCAATCACGCACCACTACAGATGGTTTTGGGTTCAAAAGCTAGAATTAGATGGTCTTGGGTCGAATCGAACCCAGAACCATATGGTTCTGAGTTTGCCAAAGATTCGATCTGAACCCAAAACCAAACTATGGGTTTTGAAACCTAGAACCAGACTAATGCCAAGCCCAGAATAGTCTGCTTCTGGGTTTCATCCCAAATTGGTTTATGGTTCGTCGAACCCAGAATCAAATAATTAAAGAAGAAAAAAAGGATGGAGGTCCAAAATAGTTTGCTTCTGGGCTCCGACCCAAATTGGTTCTTGATTCGTCGGACCTAAAATTAAATAACTAAAGGCGAAAAAAAAAAAAAATGGGAGAGAAGGGTATAGGTTGGTCTTCAGCAATAGAGGACGATGCAACTATTTATTTTTAATTATTTGTCTTTTATTTTTATTTAATTTTATTAAAATAAATAAATTTACTATTCAATTATTATTATGCTCTTCAAATTTAACATCATTCAATTTTTTCAATCAATAAAGAATGATTCATCTAATAAAAAATTTAAAGTTAAATCTCGATTAGTTTACCTTTTAAGAGTTTTTTTTTTTTTTTTTTCTTTTGATATCCCCTATTGAATTATCAAACTCAAAATTATTATCTAAATTGGATTATATAATGGTGGTGGTGGTGGGTGAGTTGAAACGGTGAAATGGATTGGTTGTTGAGCTATGAATGAGGTGACCGAGTCATTTTGTCTTTACAGTTTGATTTTCAAAATTTTTTTCAACTTCAAGTGGTTTACATTGAATCTGGCATCATTACTAATCAATAGCAGAACTTGAAGTAAATGATGGTTTTAACCATCATAAATGTGTGTTTTTGATAGGTTTCAGCTATCATGAAACTTCAATAAAATATTAATAATTTTAATTTGAAAGTATTTGAAGAATTCAAATTCTTGCTAAGTTCAAATTAAGATATCAACTTAATAAAAAATTTAGTTTTGTTAATAATATTATATAATTATTCAATGAAACAATGAAAAATTATTATCAATGATTAATTTGGTATTTATTTAGTATGTTGTATGCTTTTGATCAAATTAAATTTGAATTTATAGAAAAATTCAAAATCTTATAACAAGTTTAATTAGGATATTAATTTGATAAAAAATATTTGGTTGGTTGATTATATTATTTAATTATACCAAATGAGAAACATTATTTCAAAATTTTCAACTCAAGTTTTTTAATTAAACTTAATTTTCTTCTATTTATTTTTGTTGTATTTGAGACAACTTAAACAAAATAAACATGAGTCCAAGCAAATACGTGAAGTGGATTCTTGCCTTTGGGATTTGGTTTACATATGGGGTTATAACGAGGTGCAATGAAACAATATGAATCTTATGTTGTATAATGAAGTCATGTACAAAGAGAATATCATACAAAAAAAGTCAAAATGTGATATTCATGGTTGGATATTATTATTTTAAGTTAATATCTTGATTTAATCTCTAAGTGTCATTGACTTGGAATTCTCCAACAACAAATATTTTTAAATTTTGGTTCAAATCGGTTTTCTTGACCCAAAAAATACTAAAACTGAAAAATTTTGGTTTTCTACATCAAAATTAACCAAACCGAGATCGTATCACTAGTGTCTCGTTTTTAGGATGGATCCAAAGAACTATCGGAATCAACCGAGATAAAATACTGATGGCGCTGCCCGGACACTGCTCCCAATTAGGAGGGATCTATCCACACGAAAGTGGATAGAAGACCTATCCACACGAGGATGAAAGATCAACTCATATAAATGGTGGAACAATTATTATTATTATTATTATTATTATTATTATAGTATGTATATATATTATATTATAATTTGAATGTTACGGGAGGGGTGTCGAACCCATGCCTCACACAATGGGAGGCATGGGGGTTGCTAGCACCAACCAACGGTGCCAACAACTAAAGACGTGCCCATACCTATTCTGAGATCGGAAGTCATGTTTCAAATCATATTTAAATAATAATAATAATAATAAGGGAGATTGGAAGAAATTTAAATTACTTTTAAGTGAAATTTTCAATTTATTTTAGAAACTTAACAACTCTATTTTTTTTACTAGGGTTTAATAGTCTAGAAAAATAAAAGTAATTTTTTACATAATACAAATATCTATAGATATTTTCTGTCCAAAAAAAAAAAAAATCTATAGGTATTTATATGATAGTGCAATTTATTAATGATTTAATCCTAACTATCATTAAACGTTGTTTGATAGGGAGTGGGCTGTGATTTAATACTGGAAGGATGATTTGATCATGCTCCATGACAATTTGGTGTGTTTGAAATGGGCTAGAAACGATTGTTAAGTGGGATGCGGTTTATAAAGGGAGGATAATTTGATGATTCTCTCCTGACAATTTGGCAACTGTGAACTGATCATTTAGTGGGCTTTGAAATGTTAAAATAGGTTTGACCGTATTTTAGTGGCAAAGCTCAGGGGAGTTGATGGGGCCAGCACAAACACCCTCAGTTTGCCAGATAAAATTTCAACTAACAAATTACATATTGTCATTGATTTTATATCACTAAAGCAATCAGTGAAAACTCTAGAAGTAATTAATATGTTTTTAGATCAATTATTTTAGATTTATATTTTCCGTCATCAAATTAATAAGTGCATGACGATTTTTTTAACTATAAACTTTTTTTAAAAAATATTATTAAAAAATATTGTAAATTTTAGTACTATATCTCATTTGACATTATTAATAATAAGACAAGAATTCAAATATAATAATTATAATTAAATATTTTTATTTTAAAAGTTATTCTATTTTTTTATAATTAACAATATAAATATAAAACGGCCGACATTTAAAGTATAAGTATGTATTCTTAAAAAATAATAATAATTAACTGAACACTTGTTTATTCAGCTTTCAACAAAATAATAATAATAATAGTAATAATAATAACCAATGTTATTGTAGATTAACCCTAAAACAACTGAAGTTAGTATAAATTGAGGTTTTGTTGTTGAAACTTTAATTGAAGAAACACTCTTCTATGGACTTACTTTAATATAAAATTCTTCCATAAGAATTTTATACTGAAGTCTTGAATCAAGTCGGTTTTACTTAGGTTACTCAAGAACAACTCGTGGATTGGGTTAAAAATGTTCACCCATTTTGTCAATTTTCTCACCCTGAAGTTGTCGGAGCCTTTTTTTTTATTTTCTTAAATAAGGAGTGATGATAGCTTTTGCTCATAAAATAATGTCTCTCTTTATCATTTTTTTGAATGCATCAAAGCTATAATAAAAAGTAAAAGTAGCTTTCACCCCTAACACCCATGAAATAATGTCTCTTTTTCTTTTCTTAATACGTCAGAGCTATGATAAAGAGTGATGGTAGCTTTCACTCGTCAAGACAGGCAACCATCTATAATCAACGCCGTTTCATATATGGGAAAGGAAAATTTTAACAATTATTAGACCTAAATTGATGTGAAATCATCTGTCACCATTCTACTTTGCTTTTTACTGTTTTAAACTAGATAAAATTATATAATTAATAGATCATTTTAACATTTTTTTGTCTTTTAATTGTTAATTGAATATTTGATTATAGATGGTACATAGTGTGGATTATTTTTCATTAGACCATAGATCTCGTGTTTAAAAAGTCGGAGTTGGATTTATGTTTATTATAACAGAAATAATATAAATATATATTATTTTTTTTATTTTTAATACAGTTGTGATCCTGTACATAATTGCTATATTGCATTGTTCTTCAATAATTTATGGATTAATTCAATTTACTCGTCAATTTTGAGTATACAATTTTGTCATCGCATGTGAAAATAATTTTTTTTTTTTTTTTTTTTTACTTATAAAAAAGGAAAATTAAGTTTTTCTTTTACTATGAAATTGGGTCAATCATTTCATAACCGAATGAAAGAATTTTTTTTTTTTTATTTAAAAAATTAAAAAGGAGAGAGACACTCGAGTTCATTAATTTACTACAACTGCACTGGTCTCCAGACTTGCAGAAAGAGAAAAACATTAGGAAAGCAAGATTCAGTAATTAAGAACCAGACATTTCATTTACTGATTACAAAAGTTTGAAAAGATATTCTATTTTATTCAATTGCATGTGAACTTTGAAAAAATATATACAACTAGAGTTATTTTTATAATTAACAATGTAAATATATAACAACTGAAAGTTTAAAAAAAGTATAAATGTAAAAGTACTCATTCTTAAAAAATAAAAATGTCAAAAAGTATCAGCCTCTAGAAATCTTTGTCTTTAAAAAATAAATAAATTACCTCAACACTTGTTTATTAGTTTTCAACAAAATAATAATAATAATAATAATAACCAATATTATTGTAGATTAACCCTAAAACAACTGAAATTAGTGTTGAAACTTCCATTAAAAAAAACACTCTTCTTTCGACTTACTTCAACATAAAATCCTTCCATTAAATACCTTTATATTGAAGTAGGCAACAAAATGACATCTTCACTTGTACAATAATAGTAGTAACAAGGTAAATTAAGAACAGCAAACACTTTAATCATAGTCAATTAGCGAAAACTTTCTCAAAGAATTTAAAGAATCGTGTAACATAGTTTAAATGCACCCTTTTAAGATAAGGGCGGAACTAAATGCACCCCTTTGATTTGTTGTTTGTATACTAATAGGGTGTATTTAGCAAATCAAAGAAGTGTATTCAAAGTAAGCCTAATTCGATATTATTTGGGCTCTTACCTTTAAACGTTAAATATATCTACATTCATCAAAGAAGTGAATTTAGCGAAAACTTTATTCATGTCTTGTCGTTCTAATGATGAAGTGTCCACATTAAACATGCAGGCATTGCTCCAAGCAACTCAACGATCCCACTCCTCCCATATCCGATTGTATACCAACCCATCACTAAATTTAGCATCACCCTGTAACATCCTCCCCTCGATCCTCGGCGTCCTGGATACTGATAATCGAGGAGGAGGACGTTACGATATTTTATTAAATATTTACGAAAATCCATTTACTAGTTTAATATAATTTATTGAAAATCCGACAGAGTTTTCTCTATTTTATTGAAAAACCAAAATTTTTAAAGCCTGCATAATCAAATAAACACTTCAAATATAATTTTCATTTTCTCAACTTCTATACTCGGACACCTCGTCCGTCTCAAAATCACTTCAACACACAATCTCAAAAATAATATAGATATATATATATATATATGTTTTCTCACATGTGGCTTCAAAACAAAAGAAACAGATTCCTTTTTAAAGTACAATCATATTTTGTTTTCCCAACTTTTTGAGAACAAGCTTAAAACATAATACAACATCATATATATTCAAATTTATAAAATTTACACATAGATGCATGAGAATATACAAAACATAAATATAGGAAACTTTATTTTTACAAAACATATTTATATTTCAATAGTAACTACCAAAAATTGGAGATTGTGCTTTGACTGGCGGAGCGCACTGGGGACTCGCCTCTCAACGAACACTCTTTCTCTCAACTCACTCAACTCGTATCGACTACTTGCGCGTGGAAAATCCAACGCGCTAAGCAAAATAGCTCAGTTGATATACACATAACATATCAAAATCACAGAATTTCATAAACATAACATGTACATGTTATATTTTCACAAAACGATTAACGTTCAATATAATATAATATATTTTTATTCTTTCACAAAACAATCAATCAAACTTTATAAAATATATTTCAACCACATATATTTAAGTCAAATTCATTATCGATTATTATTATATCATAAGAGCCTTTCGTAAATGCTGTCACGATACATGGATCGATACGGATTTCACATCTATCTCCGGCATTGGACATTTGGTGCCTACCTGCCGGAGCTTAATTTCACATTCGTTTCACATTCTGGACCGGACACTCGGTGCCTCTCAAAGTTCATTAATCATATTGTATATAAACATAACGGTGCAATACTGCTAATAATATCCTATTGGCATGCCAATCACCAATCCCCACCTACCAATGTACAGGTTTACTCAGGCCTTTATAATTATATTAATAACGAAAATTATCAATTTCAATTAAACTTTATTACATAATTACATTCGTTTCACATTTCCACTTGGTTCCAAAAGATAGTTTTCGAATTTTTCTCTTCGAACTCATCATTAATCACACAACTCATTGCACATAATATAAATATCATGTGAATACAAACAAAACAACAAAAATGCCCCTTGGTTTCTCTATGTCTTAAATTTCGACTAAGGGGTAAAGTTCTCGAAAATTGATTTCGTCTTCAAAAGTCATGTCACAAATCACTTTAATATCATTCGTTAGACACGTGAATAAGTTTAAAAAGACGAAAATACCCCTAACCCTTATTTAATTCAAATTCGGACATAAAAAGGGTTTTACCCGAAAACTTTATTTCACGTGGTTTTAACCTATAAAATCTCTTTCATTATTATCCTACCAACACATACATATCATAAATAACAACTCATCACATAAAAATCATATTATCGCAAAGTTACGAAACAAAATAATAAATTTTCGTTACTAAAAAATTAACTTTTGAAAATAAATGTATACCAACCTTTTCGAGCTTATACCCAAGCTCCTAGCACTCCAAATAAAAGCTCAAAGCTTCTCCTTGCCCTTGCTAATCTCTTCACTCCCTAATTGATCACCTAGGGTTTAAAATTTACACTTTTAAGGCTATGAAAAGCTAAATAACTTAATTAAATGCAAAATCCATTAATTATTCATGCCTATGGATGCATTTATGTGTTTAAACATTGATTTGAACACAAAAAAAAATAACAAAATAGCAATTACCTCATGAAAACATTGTAGATCCGAAAATATAACTTGAGTTTTAGGAGGTTTTTGCAAGAAATTGGATTGTAGATAGGTAAGGGGTTTAAATAGAAGAGATTTTATGTGATTTTATTGCTTAAAAAGAAAAAAAAATTGGAAAGGAGAGGGTTGCAAACCAGTCAGTCGGCGAGAGGTAGGAGGAGATCTGAAAATTTTTCAGATTTTCAGCCTTTTAATACTAATATATTTTTCAAATTTATACTTTAACCCCATACCTTTCTAAAATTCCATTTTGATCCAAAAATTCTGACACACGCCCCTCTCCTATTGAACAATACTAACAACTCACCAATAATAAATTTTATCATCAAATCTTTCCCAATAAAATTCTAATTAAATCTTTTGCTAAAAAATTACTTTCAAAAATAAATTATTAGAAAAACTATTAAATTTTCTAACAATTTACTATATTAATTCACTAATTATATTAATTATACTTAAACTAAATTTTAATCCTATTTAATATAATTATAATCTAGATTTAATAGTATTATTTATACGAAAGCAATTATCGAGATGTTACACACCCAACCCACCTCAAGGGAGAAATCTGCAGACATATGTCCAACGGTAATTAAAAATGTAGTCCACATTAGACAATAACCCAAATTCATGGTGTCTGATTTTTGCAGTCATATGATATTAGCATGAAAAAATAAGCAAAATAATATGCAACAAAACTACAATTACATAAATCATACTATAGTACGACATCTATAGTATCAATATAAATTGTTTCTTCATATTAGATTTTTTAAAATTCACAAGTATTTATAATTACATCTCATACAAAATGATACAAGTGTTTTTTAAATTGTTTTACAATTATTTTGACAAAATAGATTGGAAAAATTTTCTAGTTAAAGCTTAAATATGACAATTTCATTTCATTCAAATGCCAATTAAACCCTCTTTCATATTAAGCACAACATTTTTTTTTTATCAATTCAAGTTACTAAACAAATAATTGATTATTAAAATTAAGAAATACCATCCAATTGTGCATGCAATGTCATTGATTAATTTATATACCCAATATTACTGGCAACTAATTCTTGTATATATTAGTCTCGACAAAATCAAGAACAACTATCTCTAATTTATTTTCCTCACACATCTGTCAAAGTTGTTAAATATGCATATCATCTTATATTGACTGTAAAAATAAAGGCTAATAATGATTTTGAGTCATGCATACATGTATAATACGGCCTCGCTCAACCAACTCGACCCATTTTATTGCCATCCAAGCGAGTTATGGGCTATGTGGCCCATAGCATCATTTTCAAGGCAGCAAACTGAGCTCGGCCCAACTCTAACATTGGACCATGGAGACCAAAAATATGCTTGATTCTAATTTTGTAACTATTGTTTTCAAAATATTAATATAAAACAACTACAATTGCATGTTATTTAATTTAAAGTTATATATATATATATAGTTATTTCTCTAATCACTTTTTCTTTTATTAGTTATAAAGACACATACATATAGCACATGCCCAATCATATGCGCTTCATCAACCAATGTGGGTGGAGGCTTTAACTTTGGAATTTGGATGCCCGATGTGATTATTATTCTTTCAAAATAAATTTCTGAATTTATCATTTCTGCTTCACGTAACAATAATATTAAAATTAATATTTACTATAATTCACACTTAATTCAATCCAAATCTTATGTGAAGTTCTTTTTTAATATCATTTAAAGTATAACCACTTAATCGAAATCATCATTGTTTTTGGTCAAAAACTGTCTATTATCAAACCAAATTTCACATTGCATAGTTTGCACTTATTTAAAACTTAGTTTCTTAAAAAATGGTCATTTTAATTGTAGTTTTTACCGGACCTAATTCAACATAGCTCGTGCTTATTTCATACATGCATTATATATTACTAGCATATTTTCTATAAATTATAGAAGTTGTATAACTTTTTAACGAGAAGGCTTTATAGATAATCCAAAAGATCTTCTTGGTCCTGCACATCCCATATGATGACTTTCCCATCCAATCCTTCATGTCATAGTGCAAGGATTAGTAAAACCACAAAATTGAATCACAAAATGCCGAGGATCAAGCTATGAAATATATATTTTCACTAACTTGAAGTGCTTAATTGAGTTGTTATTGATGTACTTCCCTCTCTAAGAGACACAACGCAACTATATATATACCAAAAACACAGTTCTAGTGTGGATGATCAACCCAATTCCAGTTTTATATTTTCCTTATCCAGCATAATAGGCCTTATCAATAAGCAATATTTGTATTTAGGGAGAGCCACTCATGAGAAAACAAGGAATTTTTTAGGCATGAACGCCTCCATACCAACTCTAATGGCAAACAGAAATAAGTAGTTAAGTACTTTATGTAGTTCTCATGAACTCCTCCACTTATTCCCGAAGTTTCAACACCATCGTTGCTCTCTCCATACTTCAATTAGCCGTATAATTTTCCAAATACTCTAGAGAACTAGAACAAGAGAAAAGGAAATGGAAAAAGAAAATCATCTAAAGTTAACAATGTTGCTCCTATTTAAGCTTGAAATATACCATAAATGTAAAAGAGAAACATGCAATGTATGGATGAAACACATTAAGTTCATATTTGCTAAGACAGAGTTGGTACCATTTTACACATTTATTTTAATAAAACACCCTCAAATATATGTAAAGTAAAATATTCTCAACTTAAAAAGAAAATGGCAGATACTTTATCATGTGCATACCTATGATCTGTACTTTGAACCTAACAAAGATGTTTTCCTTTCACCAAAGAATTTAACAAATCTCCTCGAGAGAAAAAGGGGGAAAACAAAAGGCATAAAGGTTTATTTAATATCATCCTAGAAAATGAGAACATGCCAATCAAAAGCATTACCAAGCTTGTAAATACACTAAGGTTTCAAGAGATTATAAGGCATGAAACTCATATCCTATTTTGCGGGTCATTCTGAATATCTAAAATGACCAAAGCTCCAAAACACAACACTTAATAAACAAAATACAGATATATTGCTAATTTCAATACAAGTGGATGAATTTTTAACCAAAATAAAATTCGGATTTAGATGTACCGTATTTCTATTTCATCAATTGCAAAAATCATCGGGTTGCAATTAAACCCCACGCTTATTACCATTTTCTGAGATACAAATAAGACCTACTAGAAATATATCATATGACAGTATCAAGTTAGTAAAAAAATTGTCAAAAAATAAAGGATTCTCAACAAACTAGCAAAGTGAATGTTGACCTACACTACGAAGAGGCAAATCATGGAATGCAACATTTGTGCTAGAGGAGGACCAACATCATCAACAAAGTAAATCATAGAATTATGACCTGCACAATACCATTAATGATAGATACACAAGGAAATTAGAAATGATCAATCAATTTCTTTTGTTATTGGAGTAAACAATTGACTGAAAAATAAGTTGAAATAGTATTTTCAGGATATGGCAACCATTTCACAATCAAAGAGAGATGTGAAACATGTTAATATCAACTCAAATCGCCTATATGAGGAAGCCACAAAAGACATAATCAATTGTTAATAAAACTAATTATTACGTAACAAGTGCTTCTGATTCAAAGATCTCATGGTTGAAATTCAAGTTTTGTAAGTAATAAGCAGTGAAGAGACATTTCTGGCCTACATAAGCTAAGGTATTGTCGTAGGCTGACCACTTCACACCAAATGCCCAGGAAAGTAACAGATCAAGCTGAACAGTTTGTTGTTTTAATAAAAAGGATATCCGTTAATAATTTTCATATGCAATTATCTAGAATTCTATTTCTGAATATATAAATAATTCTCAATAAATATTTTTCATATGTATACATCCATAATACTCAATAATACTTATAATATTATAAAATTTTTCATATAATACTCAAGCTAAAAACAACAAATATCAATTAAAATTTTCAATACATAAACATATTATGTATATAATTAAATTCTAATTTCAAGCATATAATAAACTTGATTATTCGAAAAATTAATTAAATAACAAATAATTCATTTTTAATAATCTATAAATAATTGTCGATATCTGGAATTGGTCGACTTGGAGATTTCCCAACCCAGATTACAGCTTTGATAATTAATGACAATGAAGGTAGGTGAAAATAATTAAAAATGAAAAAAGAAGAGGAAGAATAATGCAAAGAGAAAGATTTTTACGTGGTTCAGTAAATGTACCTACGTCTACGGTTGTTATTCTAAAATGGTTTTGACAGAATAATAATAATACTAGTTTAAGCTTGTTTTTTACAAAGAATTTCACCCCTATTTATAGAGGGAGATTTATAATTGAGTGTCATACACGTTACAAAGCAATCATTGTATTAACTACTTTGATATAGTCATACTGCACTAATTATTCCTACACTAATTGGTCTTTCATGACCATTCCTATATTAATGTTCATGTAAAGTCTCGGCTACATTAAATGTATAGTCATTGCTGCATTAAATGTACAACCATCACTGCATTAAATGTCTCTCTGGATCAAGGATTCTAGAGATTGTGCCGGCGTAAAATCGAAAAATCGTAACGATCTGACATCGGCTTCTAAAAGATTGTTTGGCGCAAGCTTAGTGATTTGACCTATTCACCCTCGTGAGCTAAAAATGCACTGAGGTAGGTTTAATATAAGTTACAAGCTGGAGAAGGTAGCGAGCTCGCCATTGCGACTTGAGCACTAAGCTTCTTAGGCCCTTCACCATTGAGTTCAATCTTTGGGCCTTCAGCGATCTATTTATCCATGTCGTGAAAACGGTCATAACAATAATAAAATAGAAGATAAATATATATAAACAATTAATCCAATTTAAATAAAACAATCCACTCATAAATTAAATTCTAAACTTCATTTTGAACTAGTAGCACTCGTGTTGTTCATAGGTTCTTTCCCACCTAAAAATAACACAAAAGCATATTTAAAACTTACAAAAATCAAATGAAAAATTGAATCCAAATTTGAAATTATTGCACACCAAACTCAGTCCAAAAATAACCTCAATCGTGCCCCTACAGCGGTTATTCTCATTTTTTATAAAGTTGCCTTGTCATGCTATGGTATGATCTACGTCCAACACTTATCTCTCCTTTCCTTTTAAATAATGGCCCAATAGCTTTTCTCTCAATTTGGATATGCTTGCTTTTCGTTTGTTTACTCTCTCTCACATTTGTATCTATTTTTTATTGCTTTCAACCGTCTGCCCTTTCCAATTGAATAGAATTTTGTTTGCATGATTTCAGCCCATTTAATTGGGCTCGCTTGGTCAGCCCATAAACTTTAAACCCTTCTTTTTAACTTTGGACGACCTAATTTAATTTCAGCCCACTCATTTTAACAAGAAGTAGCCATTCATCACTAATTGTGACATAAAAAATTAAACAAATCAACAAATTTTATTAGGTACATCACTACTTTTAAGTTCCAAGTTTTAACAAGAAGATGTCATTCATCCCATCAAAAGTGAGATGGACATCTCAAGGTTCTTCTAACAAATCCCAATACAAATGAGTATGGGTCGTCTATCAGGGCCACAATTCAATATTTTCGAAACATTACTAAAATAACACCATCAAAACCTTTAATTGAGATCACCTTGTTTTCTGATATGTACAACTTCATTCCATCTAATGGACGACACAAAATAATCTAATGTGCAAATTTATGATTCAATCTTAAACCGGGTTTTAGGCAATTTTGTAGCTTGATCGATTTATCAGGCCATTAGCTACTGAAAGCTTTGCTAGGATCAGAATTTATAAATCACAGAGCCAAGATCACCTTCAAAACTGTAAGCTTTTGACCAGACTTGACTAGATATAAAAAGGCGTTGAAATCTTGTAATTGTTTTATGTCTAGTGTCGTTAGTGATGGGTTGCTAGTTTGTGTTTAAACATACGAGGGGTTATGATAATGAACTGAGTAGGTTGCTTTTATATCATAAAAAATGTTCTTCTAATAAAATGCCCGTCTAATATAAATATCTAGAACACTCATTTCCCTTTTCTAAAAGTCATCTTTCTTTATTAAAAATTACAATAATCACATACAATTATAATAATCACTTCAAGAGAGGTCCACATGGAAGTTTTATTTTTCTAGTTGTTGGTTATATATATATATATATATATATATATAATAAAAGATACACGAATTATGTAATAAATTAAACAAGGATCACTTGCATCTTCAATTCTAACTTTTTCCAGTTTTGACAGTCAATAATTCTTTTATCAAGTTGAACTACCAACAAACATGTAAAGACCTTAATAGAATCTCCAAATGGACATTCAATTTTGAGAGTTTAGCCACTTAAGACCATATATTCTTCAACATAAAAGATGTTTTTACATTTTCTCTTAAAATTGCTTCATGGCTTGTCATGCTGTGGCATGATCCACGTCAACAATTGTCTCTCCTCCTCGTTTTAATAATGGCCCACTAGCTTTGCTCCCAATTTGGATCAGCTTGCTTTTGTTTTGTTTAGCCCTCTCAGTCTCTCACATTTATTTGTTTTTCTTTTTTTTGCTTTCCACCGTCAGCCCCTTTCAATCGAATAGCGTTTTGTTCGCCTGACATCCACCCACCTAATTTGGTTTGGGCCCACTTAAAATGTCCCTTCCATTACTTTGGAGTCCACTAGAATCCGGACCTTACCGCTATTCAATTTAGTGGGCTCCTAAACATCAAATATTTACTTTCGAAGATCCAGTTTCAAGTTTCCTCAGCAGGTTATATGAGGCTGTTGTGCAGTGCGAAAGCATCCATCAAATTGATGATTATTTTTTTATTATTATGAGTAGTGAAGATACAGCTTTTTGGGGCAATTAATTTTCTCCACCATCTTAACCATTGCTGAAGTGTAGCACATTCTAAGGAGATATGCACAGACAAGCATAAGGTGAAAATTAAATGTTAAATGGTATTTTGTGTTACCACTTCAGTTTTCATGTTTTGAAACGAAGAGCCGGACAAAATGGGCACATAATTATTTTCAAATCCAAAATTAGATATGTTAAAACTATTTTTGACATTGAAATCACCTTTAAAAAATGAGGACCCCCGCTTGCAATTCTATACAACCCAGCGTACACATATCGGTTAAAAGCTATCCATTGTAACTTTGTTTAAAGGACGTCCAAATATTATATTCCAAGAGCTTTGATTTTATTCTTCTCGAAATACTTAATACATACATAAGAACCACGTGTTTTGCTTGTTTCGAGCTAACAATCTCATTATTTTTTTACTATAATGATTTTAAAATTGAAAATGAGGTCAGACAAAATACAAATAATTGGGACTGCTGGATACATAAGTTGTAGATCATGTGAGAATTTGACAGCGGCTGCCAGATAATTCAAATTTTTTTCAATCTCACTCAATAATGTAATTTCTTATATATTTTAATAAATTATGGAAGTACATACAAAAATAAAAATGATCAATTATACATAAAATCCCTACAACAAATATTGAGTCCCCAATAACTGGCAAAAAGATAGAAACATTATCAAAGGAGACTATAGGAAAGCAACTTAGGATAATTAAGATAACAAATATTTAAATATACTATTTGTAAAATATATGAAAAGATACCTTTTTATCATTCAATTGCATGTGAACTCTGAGAAAAATTAACCACTCTTCAATATTATTGGTTTTTCATATGCAATAGTTCTTGACACAGTTTTTTAATAAGCAATTTATGGAATGAGTATAATTTTTCAACTAGATCAAATTATATAATTAGCACCATTGATCAAAACCTGTTCTTGCTACCTATGATTTGGTGACTGTCACTAACTTATATACACGACTCTCGCTAATCACATACAGGGTTCTTAGATGTCATTACTATAAATAACTTTTTGGTGGATGATTGATGAAGCCCCAAGCAGGACAACTAAGGCTCAAAAGATTGCAATTTGGTTCGTAAACCCTGATACTAATATGTTTTTTCACCCATTTCATCACTACTCCAATTTCAAATATTAAATAAATATGAATGCTAGAATGCACATATATTTCACTCAAAATATTACCTACATAAAGTTATGCTATAGATTTCTACTTACACTTATTTAGGAAAACTTGTCTGTCTTATACAATAATCACAAAAGTAAAGACTAAAGAGTGATAGCAACCTTCACTCTATGCAATAATGTCCATGTACAGGTTTCACCAATAGGCTCCAACAAACTCAACCTAATAAATATTTGCTTCATACATGGGAAAGAAAAATTTTTCACTCAAAAGACATAAATTGTGATTGTTATATCTTTTTTTATTATTATTAATTATAATTTTCCTTACTATACTTCAATTATTGATCTCTACCGTCCATTGCTCCTAATGGACAATGGAAATCCATCAATTATTATCTTTTTATGATCATCTAATTTCTTCGATTACTCCTCCGTCTTAAAATTGGCATCGACCTGAGGTTTCTTCTTTTTGTCTTTGCTTGCTCAGTTTACTAAAGATTTGATTTTTTCTTTTTTATCCGGACTTTCTTTTTCAGATTCAAGTGTTTAGCTCTGTTAGTTGATTCCTGATCCAAGACCAGTCTGGTGAGCTTTGAACTGAATATTTTATTATTATTATTTTTTGGTGTTCTGTTTATAGATAAACATTCACTGTAAAATAGAAATTATAATAATAAATACAATGTCAAAAAATAAAAATAAGCAACAGATTTTATTTATATGATTAAAACTTTAACCCGTCATTTCCCTCACGTTCATACATTAACAAACAACTAGACGAGAAATCAAACAAATTTAAAACTAAAACAACCGACACTAAACATAAGACCTAATTACCGACAATAAAAATTAAAAACAAACAAAGGGAATGGTGGTAGCTTCATCCTCTACTGTATAGATGGTGGGTGGCAGCAGTTTGGGTTCTTGGGGGGCACTGTTTGCACTGTGGTGCTGTCCCTCCTGTTTTGCCTATGGCTCCTCCAAAAAGGAGGAGCAGCACCAACATCACTAGGATGAAAGTCATTGCAATACTCTTGGTAAAAGTCATAATTGTATATAGTGGTGAAGAATGAAGGTATATGGAGGTAAATAATGAAGGAATGAAGGAGGATGTTTAAATAGGCAGTTCATAGCATTATTTATGTAATTCACATTGTAAAATCTAGACCATTCATCTTGTAAGTATTAAATCTCACAATTTATGTAAAGTATGATAACAAAAATTGTAATTAATGGAAAAAAATGACGTAATTGAAAATGAGGATAGAAAAAATAAAAATATATCACAACTCCGGAAGCAAATTGTGATTGTGATATTTTTTTTTTCCATTAATTACAATTTTCCTTACTATATTTCAATTATTGTTAATTAATGTGATGTCCTTTTTCCCATTAATTACAATTTTTCTTATCATACTTTACATAAACGATTGAGATTTAATATTCATAAGATGAATGGTCTAGATTTTACAATGTGAATTACTTAAATAATCCTATGAACAGTTTATTTAAACATCCTCCTTCATTCCTTCATTATTTACCACCATATACATTCATTATTCACCACCATATACAATTATGACTTTTACCAAGAGTATTGCAATGACTTTCATCCTAGTGATGTTGGTGCTGCTCCTCCTTTTTGGAGGAGCCATAGGCAAAACAGGAGGGACAGCACCACAGTGCAAACAGTGCCCCCCAAGAACCCAAACTGCTGCCACCCACCATCTATACAGTAGAGGATGAAGTTACCACCGTTCCTCCTGTTTGTTTTTAATTTTTATTGTCGATAATTAGATCTTATGTTTAGTATCAGTTGTTTTAGTTTTAAATTTGTTCGATTTATTGTCTAGTTGTTTGTTAATGTATGAAGGTGAGGAAAATGGTGGGCTAAAGCTTTAATCATATAAATAAAATGTGTTGTTTGTTTTTATTTTTTGACATTATGTTTATTATTATAATTGCTATTCTACAGTGAATGTTTATCTATAAACAGAACACCAAAAAATAATAATAATAAAATATTCAGTTCAAACAACTAACAAAGCTAAACACTTGAATCTGAAAAAGAAAATCCCAATAAAAAATTAAAAAAAAAAATCAAATCTACAGTAAACAAAGCAAGCAAAATCAAAGACAAAAAGAAAAAATAAAAAACCTCAGGTCGATGCCAATTTCGAGATGGAGGAGTAATCGGAGAAACGAGATGGTCGTAAAAAAATAATAATTGATGGATTTCCATCGTCCATTAGGAGCAATGGACGATAGAGAACAATCATTGTAGTAAAAAGAATTGTAATTAATGGAAAAAAATATATATATATATATCACAATCACAATTTGCTTCCGGAGTTGTGATATACTTTTATTTTTTCTATCCTCATTTTCAATTATGTTTTTTTTTCCATTAATTACAATTTTTATTATCCTACTTTACATAAGCGGTTGAGATTTAATACTCACAAGATGAATTACTTAAATAACCCTATGAACTACCTATTTACATCTCCCCTTTTATTCCTTCATTATTGACCACCATATACCTTCATTATTCACCACCATATACAACTATGGCTTTTACTAAGAGTATTGTAATGACTTTTGTCTAAATGATATTGGTGTTGCTGCTCCTCTTTGGAGGAGCCATGAGCAAGACAGGAGGGACAGTATCACGGTGCAAACAATGCCCCCCCAAGAACCTAAACTGTTGCCACCCACCATCTATGCAATAGAGCATGAATCTACCATTGACTTATATTTATTGTCGATTGTTTTAGTTTTAAATTTATTTGATTTCTTGCCTGATTGTTTGTTAGTATATAAAGGTGAGGGAAATAGTGGGCTAAAACTTTAATCATATAAATAAAATGTTGCTTGTTTTTATTTTTTGACATTGTGTTTATTATTATAATTGTTATTCTACAGTAAATGTTTATCTATAAACAGAGTATCAAAAAATCATAATAATAAAATATTCAGTTTAGATCTCACTAGACTGATCTTGGATCAGGAATCAACTAACAGAGCTAAACATTTGAATCTGAAAAAGAAAATCCCAATAAAAGATTTTTTTAAAAAAAAAGGACATCACATTAATTAACAATAATTGAAATATAGTAAGAAAAATTATAATTAATGGAAAAAAAAAAAAAGATATCACAATCACAATTTGCTTCTGGAGTTGTGATATAATTTTATTTTTTCTATCCTCATTTTCAATTATATCCTTATTCCCATTAATTATAATTTTTCTTATCATACTTTACATAAACGGTTGAGATTTAATACTCATAAAATAAAGGATCTAGATTTTACAATCTGAATTACTTAAATAACTCTATGAACTATTTATTTAAACCTCTTCATTCATTCCTTCATTATTCACCACTATAAACAACTATGACTTTTAACAAGACTATTGCAATGACTTTCGTCCAACTAATGGTGCTGCTGCTCCTCTTTGAAGGAGCCATGGGCAAGACAAGAAGGACAGTACCACGATGCAAACAATATCCCCCAAAAACCCAAACTATTACCGCTCACCATCTACGCAATAACGGATGAAGCTACCACCATTCCTCTTGTTTGTTTTTAATTTTTATTGTCGATAATAATTAGGTCTTCTATTTAGTGTCGGTTGTTTTAGTTTTAAATTTGTTCGATTTCTTGTCTGATTGTTTGTTAGTATATGAATGTGAGGGAAATGGTGAGCTAAAACTTTAATGATATAAATAAAATATGTTACTTATTTTTATTTTTTGATATTATATTTATTATTATAACTACTATTTTACGATGAATGTTTATCTATAAACAAAATATTAAAAAATAATAATAATAAAAGATTCAGTTCAGATCTCACCAGACTGGTCTTGAATCAGGAATCAACTACCAAAACTAAACACTTTGAATCTGAAAAAAAAAATCCCAATAAAAAAATTAAAAGAGAAAACAAAAACATCAAATCTTCAGCAAACAAGGCAAGCAAAAACAAAAACAAAAAAACAAAGACAAAAAGTAAAAAGAAAAAACCTCAGGTCGATACCAATTTCGAGACGTAGGAGCAATCGGAGAAGCGGGACGATTTTAAAAAGATAATAATTGATGGATTTCCATTGTCCATTAGGAGCAATGGACGGTAGAGATCAAATGTTTAAACAACAGTAAAATCTAAAAAAATTGAAAAAAAAAAATGGAGATATAGATCTCCATAACTTAAAAAAAAAAAATTTTTTTTTAAATCATCAATCATTCATCATCTTCAACCTTCCAATCATCTTCAAGACTGAGAAGAAAAAAACCCAATTGGATTCTTTATCTTCAAATCGATCCAAAAAAAATAAGAAGGGAAAAAAAATCATCAATCATCTTCAACATGTAAAATAAATCCAAAAACCTGCAAAAAAAAATTGTAAAAATCATTATCAACTCAAAAAAATAAAATCATCAACTATCCATCTTCAACCTGAAATCATTAAAAAAAAAAATCCCTAAATAATCTTCAACTAAATTCCCTAAATTTGGTTTCCGCTGGTCTGGGTTTCTAGCGGAATCCCAGATTTTTGTTTCCAGGATGCCTGGAAACCCAAGTCCACAACATCACCACCTCCATCATCGTCCACAACATCGCCATCTCCCTCAACACCAACAACCATTCACCAATCCCCCTATGCTTCTTTGATTTGTCAACAACCACTCGCCAAACCCAAACCCACTCTTCGAACCCAACCAGATCTGAAGCTAAACCATCGAACTCACAACCTTATTTGCCTCTTCAAACCCCCCTCTCTTTCATCTGTGAGGGAGACCCAGGGACGGTGGACTTCGTAGACGATGCCGTTGGTGCTCCCATCGATGCAATATAGTCTCTCCAGCTCACCGAAGTGGATGGGCTAGTGAGGCTGCACTGTCACTATCGCTGTGGAGGAGGAAGGAGTTGGGCGGACATTTTGTTGAAAAAGAACAGTTTGGCGAAGAAGAAAGAGAAGAATTGGTTAAGTTGGTTAGGTGGGAAATAGGATAGGTGGTTTGGTGGGATTCTTTAATCACAGGGGGCCATCCGCGAAAGGAGGACATCACATGGGTGATTACGTTCCACAAGAAGAGCTGGAGAAGTTCTTGGCTACCTGTAATGATGCAGCTGCACAGAAAGCTGCAAATGAGGCCACAGACAGGGCAGTTAAGAGAGACAGAGGTCAGGGACGAAGAGCGAGAAAGAGACGGGTGAAGGAAGGAGAGAGATAAATAATGAATTTATTTATTATTATTGTTTGTTAAATCAATATCTATTTATTGATTTTAATATTTTATTTATTTAATTTTTACATATTTTTAGACATAATGATAAGTTAAAGATACTTTGAGAGTAAATGGGTCTTTTGACAATCCCACTATTGTCAATGGGGTAATTGTGTATTTTCACCATGAGTTGGTGTCAGAGTTACACCCATTTATAATGGTAGGGGTAAAGTGTTTAATTATGATCAAATAATTATCATAATGTTTAATTATATCAGAAGTTTTGATATCATTATCACACGTATGTCTCTTTATATCAAAGGTTTAATTGCTATCATATTGTTTTACTTAAGTAACAGAAGGATTACCTTCAAAATAATAATAATTATAAGATGGGGATTGATAATATTTTTTACTTAAATTATTATCAAAAGGTCTACTTGTAATTATTATACATTTAATTTAATTGTAAGATAAAAATGAAGATTCAGCAGTTTTTTCTTATAAATTAATAAAATTAAGTGATCATAAAATTACATCAAACATTTCATAGTAAGAAGAGAGTGATTAAATTAATAAGTATAATAAGGAGAAGTCTTATTATTATATAAGATTTTATCTATGTGAAATAATTTAAATAAAAAAATATTATTAATCCGGTAGTTAAATTTAAATATTCACTCGATATAGATTATAAATAATTATTTTAATCTTAAAACTTATTTGATAAAAAAAAAAATGAATATAAATTTAAACACGTGCCTTATAAATACAGTCCAAACTATATATTAAAAGGTGGTCTATGAATATGATTAAATATAAGAGATTGTATTTATGAATAAGTGCAGAAAAAGAAGGAATCAACCTTAGTCAAGTGAAGTGGACTGTTTTTTTTTGAAGTGTACAAAAGAAAAGGCACAAAACAATGGATTTCATATTATTCTATTTTATAACGTATATCATATGATAATATATATATGGTGATTTTGGTTAAAAAGCGACCACATTCTAATACTACATCAGTTGATCGTCCTCAATGAACAAACATTTTTTTCTTTTTGGAAACTCCTCAATAGATAGATTTTTTTTGCTTTTCTTATTTTTGGGAAACCCTAGCTGAGGAACTCCTCAATTGTAATTTTTGTTTATTACAATAATGTAAATGTCAATTATATCTTTCCTAAATTTTTTGGTTGGAAATATGTTTTTTCCTTTTTTAATGGTAGAAAGAATGAATTAAATTTAAATAAAAGTAATAAATTAATATGAATTCGAAAAAAAAAATGGATATGAGTTTGACTTAGTCGAATTTCTCAATTAATAAATCCATAATTTGTATAAGATTAAATATGAATATTAACATCGAGGACACGCTTTGACAAAAGTAAAAACAAAAAAAATCGGTATTATAAGTGCGGAAGACGCGAGTAAGGGCAAGAGAGTCTTGAAGGGGAAACGGTCCATGTGACGTAATAAACTTACCCGACGTCCCCATCCGCTAGCTTTGTGAAACGTCAAGTCTTTAAGTGATTATTTAAGTGTCGGTGCTTTGAGAAAGTGACAGTAGCAATGAAAAGCACAACGGTCCAATATCCATAAACCAAACAAAAAGACAAAAACTTTTCTGGCGTGATAGTGAAAAGATTTATTGTATAAAATTTTGATAAGTGTAGTCAGTTTCATTGGGACCCTTGAAAGTGACACTTCTGTAATTATGTCAATTCTATTTCAAATATAGAAAGGAGAATATTTTCCTTAATTGAATGAAAAGTGACATTTCATCGACTATTAATTATTAAATATCCAGTCACACTTTCAAAACTCACCCCTTTCTTATTCTCTTTCCCTTGTCTTATTCTCTTTCGTATCAATAAAGGTTACGTTATAAAGTGGTTAGGTATTATATAATAGGGAGTGGCTTAGTGTGCTATGTGACGTGGTTGATCCATTACCGTTGGTTAAGCTGATTAGGTGGGAAATAGGATAGTGGTTTGATGGGAAGGTGTAGCGAACATTCAAACTAGTATTCAGTTGATAAAATATTATATATTATATATATAAAAAAAAGAAGTCTCCAAATTCCAATGCTATCTCTCTGTTCGCCTCTCACAAGAAAACTCCAAATTCCAATGTCTCTTTTCACCTCTCACGTCAAGCACAATAGCCCCACATGCCCCGACCCCACCTCCTAATCAATCAATCTCTGACTCTCTCGCTCTTTGCAAGTCTGCGTTGAGACTTGACTAGTATGCTGTCAGACAAAGCCTTGATACACTCGTTTAGGAAAAAGTTAGCTTTCAACGCACGCTGTTGATCACTTCGAAAAAAACGCTCGCTGGTCAGGGCGGGAAAAAAAAAATGGGGACCGAACCGACAGTGAATTCATCCTCAGTTTGCTCCTCATATTCGATTTGGTTCGATTTTTGGAGTAAAAAACCGAAAGAAATCCAAAATTTTTCAGTTTCGGGTTTTTTTAAGATACCCGAATCGAAAACCAATCCAAAATTTAGAAAAAGAAAATATATAATTTTGTTTGTTGTTGGAGACTTTCAATTATTAATACCTAAAGATTAAATCAAAATATTGATTTAAAATAACAATATCCAATCTTAAATATTATATTTTATTTTTTTAAGAATGATATTCTCTTTTAATATGGTTTCATTATACAAAAGAAAGTAGGAAAACTAATTAAGTTTATTTAAAAAACTTATGATTATTCCAATTTTTTTCATTATATTTATTTTTCCAATACCATCCCATTCGCTGTTGAAGAGGTGCTCACGTGGGAGTGTAAACTATAGTTAGCATACTTTGAAGTGAGCTTAGCTGTAAATTGAACTAATTTCCGTTTAATTTTTGTAAATAAATTATTTATAACTTGAACAAAAAAACCAACCAAGCTATAAAAAGGATTATGAACATCTAATCCTACAATAAAAAATTGAAGTTTTATGACAGTTGAAACCTATCAAAAACATACATTCATGAGGGTTAAAACCGTCATTTAATTGAGCACCAGTTTATGGTTATAAACATTAATCAGTATGGTTCAAAAAATTAAAAAAAAAACATTGATCAATAATGATAGTCAAGTTCTACTATTAATGACTGAACCATCCCATTCATAGCTCAAACGGTCCATTGCACCGTTTTAATTGACCACCAACGTCTATCTCGCCTCAGACAATCTCCCCTAGCATTTATTTTCAGGTGGTCAAACAAAGTCACCATTTGACCCCTGACCCGCCTGACTACTCTGACCCAACCCTCATCCCCATGCAATGCAAACTCTGGTCTGGTCCTGTCAGCTATATAGGCCCTTTACTCTCTAATTTTTGATCAGCTGAGTTGGCAATCGTGATAGTATACACACGCACGTATGAGTACCGTGATAGAACCCCCTAGTTTTGAAATTTGACCCTTGAAATTAGCGGTTGTGATTCAATGGGTTCTAACAAGGATCATGACCGTTCGATGACGGACAAGCGTGGGAGTTGAAGTCCTTGTGTGAGAGTTGAGATGACACGTGGAAATCAGGCATAAGTGGGTTGGGGAAACATAAACACATATCCCGACATCGTGCATGTGGGGGTTGCAAAATGAAATTGATTTGTTCAAATGTTTAAACAATCAGTCCCATGATTGTACTTGAAATATGATTTATATAAAATTAATTTTTGATTGGATAAGAGAATTCTACATAGAAAACCGATTTTCATTTACATAAATGCAAAATAAATTTAACTTATTAGAGTTTCTAAATGATGAATCTTACCATAAACACTAGCGGTATTTGATTTTTTTTTTTTTTTTTGAAATACACGCTGACATATTTGATTTGAGTTGAAATTAAACACTCTTACTTGTTATTATATAAATATAAATATAATATAATTAATTAAAGAGAAAATTTCATTTTGATTTCCACAATCCTTCATGTTTTAAGTCCCTCTCCCGCGAATACACCAAAATGGTGTACAGTTGTTATGCATTTTCATGCTCTAATGTACACACCGATTTTATTGTCTGAAGATCTAATGTACACACCGATTTTATTGTCTCAAGATCATTTTTTGGTATCAATAAACAGTGTAACATCAAATTTGGTGTTGTGTTATGAATAGTACAACATCAAATTTGATATTGATTTATAAATTAGTTTTATTAAAAATATATATTAAATTACTAAAAAAAATATATCATTTAAAATATTTTGTTGAGATATTTAAAATAAGTATAATATTGAATATATTTTAATATATTTTTAAATTTGTAATATATATTGATTAAATAATTATATATAGAATATTTTTTAAAGATGTCATTTATACTAATTTAATGTAAAATATATTAAAGTATAAGAAAATTTAGTGTAAACATAAAATGGTGTGAAATTTGATGTTCAAACATTAGAGATGCCCTAATAACTCATCATTCACTATTAAGGGTGAGGAAAATAATTGGAACTGAATCGAATTGATTCAAATTGAAAATATCAATCTTTCCCTTGCATACAGTTCAATTTAGTTCGATTTTTTATGTTGAAAACTGAAAATTTTTGTTTTTATTTTCTGTTTAGGTTAGAAAAGCTAACCTGAATCGAAAATTGAATCAAAATTTAATATATATTTTTTCTATTAGAGGCTTCCAAAACATTGATAATTAGCGATTAAATGAAGATATTGACTTAAAATGATAACATCCAACCCTGAATATCATATTTTGAGTTTTTTTGTACGATATTCACTTTCAGCATGATTTTGTTATACAACATAAGATTCATCTTTATTTCATTCACCTCATTACAACCCCACATAGAAACCAAATGTCAAAAGGCAAGAATCCACTTCACGTACCTGCTTGAACTCATGTTTATTTCATATAAATTGTCTCAAATATATAAAAAATAAATGAATAAACAACTAATTAAGTTTAATTAAAATACATATATGTTGAAAATTTTGAAATAATGCTTCTCATTTGTTATGATTAAATAATATAATCAATTAACCAAATATTTTTATTAGGTTAATATTTCATTGAATTTGCGATAAGATTTTAAATTTTTCTATAAAATCAAATTTTAATTTGATAAATAGTATACAACATACTAAATAAATATTAAATTAATCATTGATAATAATTTTTCACCGTTTCGTTGAATGGTTATATAATATTATTAACAATCTAAGTTTTTTTTTAAAGTTGACATATTAATTTCAATTTGTTGGAATTTGAATTCTCCAAATAATTTCAAATTAAAATTATGAAAAATTTTATACTACAATAAATTGAAGTTTCATGACAGCTGAAAAATGAAAACTATCGTAAAACCACATTCAAGATGGTTGAAATCGTCATTTACTTGAAATTATGTTATTAATTAGTAATGACTGCAAATTCAACGGACACAATTCAAAGGCTGACAAACCAATTAATGACTAAACTAGCTAGCTTTGTAAGCCCCCAACAGAGAGCCCATTTTCAATTGCCCTTTGAATGATTTTTTTTTTTTTTTTTTTTGATTTATAAAATGTTTTTGACAATTATTAGACCGCTACAGTTAGGACACGTGGCAAATATGACACGTGAAAAGCAAATAGATTGCGCACATATAATTTTTTAATGTCATAAGGTTCAATGTATTTATAAGACGTGATAGTGCTAGCTAACTGACTTCCGTCCTTTCAGGGTACCGGTTCGAACTCTCATTGAAATAAAACAAATTTTCTTCATCATTTAAAATATATGGGTTTTACTGTTATCTCGTGGGTTACGCTCTCCTCTATTAAAGTTGTTTCTGGGTTATGTCAATTCATCAAACGTGGTTTGATTTTGATTGATCCATGGGTCACTCCCAATCTTTATTATAAAAAAAAAAGATTGATATTCTTTGGACTGGACTGTTTAATGCTTTGCACTGCTGGATGGGGGGCTATTATCTTTAATTTGATTTTTTTTTTTCTCCTTTTAATCGAGTGAAAAAGGATGCTATAAAGATATTTTAAAAAACAAAAAACAATGACAATATTATAAGAGTTAAATACATAAAACTCTTTTGAGGTTAAATCAAATATATATATATTAATATTTTATTTTTTATACATAATATTTTCTTATTAACAGTCAAATACACACATATTAATGGTTGATGATTAATTATCAAAGGAGAATGAGAGAGTATTGTGTATAAAAAAATAAAATATTAATATGGATGTATTTGACTTAACCTCTAGAAGATTTTGTATATTTAACTCATATTATAAATGTTATCCATGATTATGAAATTGACCTCATAAAATGGTAAAAAGTTGTTCTAATTATTTGGATAAAGCAGGCTAAATTATTGAACCAGATATGGATCGTTCATACCAGTTTGGCCTTTCTTTATTAAAGAACGTTGCCATTAGAACCAACATATATTAAAAAAAAATGTATTTTTCATGCTATGAAGGTTATATTATTTTTTTTTTCTGGAATAAATTTACAATTTTTGTTAAAACCTTTGACAAATTTGTAAAAATTTCACTATATTTTTATATATTCAATCAGTTACTTACAAACACATGATATTAATCACATTGGTAAATTGAGGTTAAAACTTAAATCAATAACATGTCTCTCATAATTACATTATTAAAGTTGTGATTTTAAATCGATTTTTTTATTTTAAAATCCTAAATTAATTTAAGAAAAATTATATTAAATCAATTTTCATAAAGTAAAGGTTCCGAGTTTAAATTCATATCATCAGGTAGAAAAAGAAAATAATAAAATCCTAATTAATTTATTACATTAAATGCCTTGGTTAATGTTTATATATTTTAGACTATTAATAAAGACAAATTTTTTAGAAAAATAAATAAATAAAGATAAATGGATTGTTATCAAACCAAGTAACTTGTATCTTTCAAAAACAAAAACCAAGTGTTTTTTATTTTTTTTTTGGGGGGGGGGGGGGGGGGGGGGGGGGGGGGGGGGGTGTTTAATGGTTGTAAAGTAATTGAGTAACAAAAACCAAGTAACAATATACAAATTGTTTCAAAAAATGAATAAATAAACAATATACCATGCAATAATACAAACAACTTTCAATGCTCAAACAACTTTAAGCTAACAAAAATTTTGAAAATAGAAACTTATGGCTTGACTCAACCACCCCATTCATAACACAATAATTGGGCATTCAACGGACCCAAAAAATTTATTTAGGAGATGCATAAATAAAATAATAAAAATATCGGTATTCATATTGAATATATAATATTTTTATATAAAATAAAATTCGATAACATAAAATAGTTTGAAAAATAAAATATATATAATATCTAAGCAAAGTAAGTAGTTTTATACTTAAAAATCTTAATGGCATTATTAAAATAAATAAAAATGAAAAAAAAAATATAAACTACATAAAATTATTATTTACTCAAAATTATTAATTTAAATAAGAAACAAGACATATGTATTTATCAGAAAACAATTTCAATATAATTTGGCAACAAAAGAAATTGTATTTATAATGAATAATAATAATTTATACAACAAATTATAAACTATATTCTAAATTTTTTTGAGCTTTTAATTTTTATTGATTCTAAATAAAGTAAAATTAAAAAGTAAGGAAAAATATATAAAAAAAATGTTAATTCATGACAATATATGAATAATTTTAATGTGATAATTTAAAGTTTAAAATTTTAGATTTTGTTGATGAATATATATTAAAATTTTAGGATTATTTTTTATTATAGTTCAGAATAGGATATAAAAATTTATAAAGTTAAAATATGTTAAGTTTGAAGGTTTGCCCGGTTCGTAAGTAAATTGCGTTAAAAAAAAATGTAAAAAACAGTAGATGTGTAAAGCCAGGGTTGATCAATAAATTTGTATAAAATGTTAAATAGACATGTGCAAAGCATGGGCGAAACAGTAAACATCGATAAAAAAAAGAAGTACAAAGGAGGGGTTGAAACTGCAACGTGTACAAAAGAAGTGTTAAAGAAAATGAAGTGTGCCAGACCTCCTGTCCAACCATCGATGCACTTCTGTTTCGAAAAAAAAGAAAGAAAAAAAATCATCAAAGCACTTATTGGGCATGATAACATAAAAAACTTAATAAATGTTTACAAAATTCCAGCAGGCCACGTGTCCCGGCTCCTCTTATATTCGGTCCGCTCCCCTTTCTTTTTCTTCTTATTCTTCTTAATAAACGCAATGGATCAACCACGTCACATAGCACACTAAGCCACTCCCTATTATATAATACCTAACCACTTGCCAACGCTACCTTTATTGACACGGGTTTTGAAGGTGTGAATAGACATTTAATAAATCTTTTCATGATCACGCCAGAAAAGTTTTTGTCTTTTTGTTTGGTTTATGGATATCGGATAGTTGTGCTTTTCATTGCTATTGTTCACTTTCTTCAAAGCACCGACACTTAAATAATCACTTAAAGACTTGACGTTTCACAAAGCTAGCGGATGGGGACGTCGGGTATGTTTATTACGTCACATGGACCGTTTCCTCTTCCTGAGTCTCTTGCCCTTACATGCGTCATCCCCACTTATATATTCTCTTCTTTTTTTTTTTCTTTTTTTTTTTTAATTTTGCTTCATTGAAGTACCGATCTTTTTGTTTTTTGTTTTTTTTTTGTCAGGGCCATTATTGGCGTCCTCTTCAAGTTATTGATGTTAATATTCATATTTAATTTTATACAAATTATGGATTTTTCGATAGAGAAATTCAATTAAATCAAATTCATATTCATTTATTTTTTACAAATTTATATTGATCGATTACTTTTCTCTTAATTTAATTCACTCTTTCTACCATTAAAAAAGAAAAAACATATTACCAACCAAAAAATTTAGGGAAGATATAATTGACATTTATATTGTTGTAATAAACAAAATTACCATTGAGGAGTTCCTCAATTAGGGGTTTCACAAAAAAAAAAGCAAAAAAAATTTATCCGTTGAGGAGTTTCCAAAAAGAAAAAAATGTTTGTTTATTGAGAGCGACCAGCTGATGTAATATCAGAATGTGGTCTTTTTTTACTAAAATCACCATATATATATATATATATATATATATTAGCATATGACATGCGTCATAACAAAAAACAATATAAAATCCATTGTTTTGTACCTTTTCTTTTGTACACTTCAAAAAATAAAAATCAAAAATCAAAAAAATAAAAAAGCAGTCCACTTCATTTGACCAAGGTTGATTCCTTGCTTCTCCGCCCTTATTCATAAATACAAGTCTCTTATATTTATTCATATTCACAGACCACCTCTTAATATACTAGTTTGGACTGTACATGCAAGACACATTTAAATTTATATTTGTTTTTCTTATCAAATAAGTTTTAAGGTTAAAATAATTAAATATTATTATTTATAATCTATATCAAGTGAATATTTAAATTTAATTACAGGATTAATAATATTTTTTATTTAAATTATTATCACATAGATAATATCTTATATAATAATAAGACTTCTCCTTATTATGCTTATTAATTTAATCACTCTCTTCTTACTATGAAATGTTTGATGTAATTTTATGATAACTTTAAATTTTATTAATTTATAAGAAGAAACTATTGAATTTTCATTTTATCTTATAATTAAATTAAATATATAATAATTACAAGTAGACCTTAAATAATAATTTCAGTAAAAAAAATTATTAATCCCCCTCTATTATTATTATTATTATTTTGAAAGTAATCCTTCTGTTACTTAAGTAAAACAATATGATAGTAATTAAATCTTTGCTAGAAAGAGACATACCAGTGATAATAAGACCAAAACTTTTGATATAATTAAACCTTATGATAATTATCTGATAATAATTAAACACTTCACCCCTACCATTATAAATGGGTGTAAATCTAACACCAACTCATGGTGAAAAGACACAATTACCCCATTGACAATAGTGGGATTATCAAAAGACTCGTTTACTCTCAAAATATCTTTAACTTATCATTATGTCTAAAAATATATTAAAATTAAATAAATAAAATATTAAAATCAATAAATAGATATTGATTATCAAACAATAATAATAAATAAATTCATTATTTATTTCTCTCTCCTTCCTTCACCCGTCTCTTTCTCGCTCTTCGGCCCTGACCTCTACCTCTCTTAACTGCCCTGTCTGTAGCCTCATTTGCAGCTTTCTGTGCAGCTGCATCATTACAGGTAGCCAAGAACTTCTCGAGCTCTTCTTGTGGAATGTAATCACCCATGTGATGTCCTCCTTTCGCGGATGGCCCCCTGTGATTAAAGAATTGATGACATACGTTCATTGTATAAAAAGTCAATCAAGGAAGACAAAAAATCTAATTCCTGCACAAAGACTTCAGCAAAATTGTAGCTTACTCAATGGAAATTTGCTTCAATTGGTACCAATAAACGTTACATCATAAAGTTGTTAATTCAATAGGGTCCCAAAACACAGTGACAAATTGACACTGAACATAAGAAATTCTAGCATAATGTACAACTCCTTAAGCAGCTTTTGAAAACCACGAACATTCAATTCATATAATATTACAAAAAAAAAGGATAGTTACTACAACCAAAAATACTTAACAACGATGTCGACAATAATATGAGGCTAGATCTTTAAATATAATTATTAAAAAAAAAAAAAAACCCGCTACAGATTGTATAAAAGAACCACTTATGTTATAAATTCTATTCCATCATTCTCAATACAGATGAAAACAAAAAATCAGTTTATAGGCAAAAAAAAAAAAAGAGAAAAGAATTAAAACTAAACTCTCATAAAATCCCATGATAAAATAAAATAATGGTATACCAATACTAGCCCTTCCCGTAGATGCCATTGTACCTGAAGCTGCAGAAGACCAGGCCCTTCAGCATATTCATATAAAGCAGACGTAGGGGTTTGATAATTTTGCTACTGCATTGACCTTTGAGGAGCACTGGTTGATTTGGGGATTCAAGTGCCGCTCACGCCACAAAAGGCAACGATGTACCCAACATAACACCAACATTTCCAAGATGAGATCATGATTTGCAAGATAAGAAGTAAAGCATCAAGGCAAATCAGAACACAAAATTCAAAATGATAACTGACATATATAGCAACTCATGTCGAGTCAGCATTTTTTTCGTCAAAAAAGCTACTATTCTAGATTAACACAGCAGAAACGCATATGTTCAAGTTCTCACCACTATGAGGTGTTTGAACCTCCTTGCTCTGTGAAAGAACTTTTTCCTCTTCAGCAAGCTGATATTCATAATACTTGTAGTCTGCAACACTCTCATCGAAAAGAAATCCGCAGATCAAATATAAAGCAACGTATATCAACCCATAAAACTAAGAAGCTCCTGGTAGTGAAACAAGAAAGCCTACATAGTGTGTAACTTAATTTTCTCCAACTATGCTCACAATCCAACCATCTTTTCAGAATATACACCACAAAGCCATATTATAACACCATAATAATCCATGAACACACAACTCAGTGTGACCTAAACAAAACTAATCATAGCAAGGATTCCATTGGGGCATTGTCAACGTGATTTCACTGCTTTCCAAAGCATAAAGTCATCATTTTCAGCAATTTTCACAAATAAAACAACTTCCAAGCTACCAACCAAACAACACATATATTCTCCACCAATTCAAGCCATCAAAAACATATACCAAATTTAGTTAAATAGAACTTATATTTGAT
Source organism: Litchi chinensis (assembly GCA_019925255.1). NCBI lineage: Eukaryota > Viridiplantae > Streptophyta > Magnoliopsida > Sapindales > Sapindaceae > Litchi > Litchi chinensis. Next base: position 6,133,796 of record CM034465.1, on the reverse strand, counting down.
CTTTATTTTCAATAACATAACCAAATAAAAATCTAAACTTCATTATTTCTACTTCATACATTTTTCTCAAGCAAATGAGAGAAGAGTTAAAAGGAAGAATGGACACTGACCAACAACTTCTGCTGAAGGTCCTTTGTCATGGAAGCCACCGCCACCACCACCACCACCACTACCGTGACCACCTCCTTTGCCCCCATTGTCACCAAAACGGCCTCGTCTCCCGTGGCCTCCACCTCTGCCACCTCTAAAGCCATCGCTGCCAGACCCATCTTCATCTTCATCTGCACCTTCAATTCACCTTCAAAGTATATTTAAATTTATTTATTTTTTTAAAAAAAAAACCCCTAACAATTAATCACAATATCAACCCAAACTGCCATTCACTTCAATCAGAATCAATACATATCCCACAAATTATATCATCAAAAAATCCACAAATTATATCTTCACCTTCTGCCTCTTCGTCAAAGTCTCATCCGCCTCGATGGCCCGTATGGCGGCCATCAAATCTCTGCCTCCACCAGTGCTGTGGGACGGAGCTGGCTCCACTGTTAGGCCGAAGCAGTCAAGGCAGGACGGAGTGAAGGCCAGCGAGATGGTGAAGTCTGGTTTTGATGGGTTAGTTGGTGATGGTGATTGTGCAGCCTAGTTTTGATGGTTGCTTGGTTAGTGATGGTGATGTTGCAGTTTGGTTTTGATGAGTGAGTAGAGGAATGGTGCAACGTGATGGTGCGGTTTGGTTTGATGGGTGAGTTGGTGACTGGTTTCGATGGTTGTGATCCACTGTCCATTAATTCCTGTTGAGTCCAATTTTCTCTCTGATTCCTTTTGAGATTTGCTTCCCATGCATGCTCATCATCCATCATCCATCGTCCATCTATCCATCTTAAATATTATTACAAATAGTGAGGGTAAAATCGAAAATCAATTTTCAAAGGTCTAGATTTCTACCTCTACTCATCACTCCTAATCACACTTTTTATATAGTTACTAGTTTTTGGTTGCACGTGCTTAAATTTATATTAATTTTTTCAAGTTAAAACAAATTAATAATTAAATATTATTATTTATTATTTATATCTAGTGGATGTTTAAATTTAACTATTGAATTAACAATATTATTTACTTAAATTATTATTGTACATATGATATCATATATAATAATTATAACGTTCAATTTAATTAGGAGATAAAAATGAATGTTTAGTGCATTATAACTTTTTGAATTCTTAAGCTTCAAAAAGATTATTCTAAAAATCCAAAACAAAAGCTTTCTAAAAATCCAAAACAAAAGCTCAAATACTTATTGTTAGAGGATGTGCTTTGCTCTTACATGAATAAAACGAAATGGTTTTCATCCTACATTTTTTTTTTGAACTAATGGTAGGCACACTCCAACAAATATACAATATTTATAAACCCATCATATATACCCATCCTCTAAAGTCTAAACAACTAATGTTAAGTTTCGGTATCATGGATTGCAACCACATTGAATATGTTTTTCATTGCTCCACAACTTTCAAATTTAGAAGCTTTGACATGGATGAAAAATATCCTTGAGTCATGGAGTGTGACAAAATTTTGAATCTCTTGGATTCCCTCCTTTTACATTGTAGTATATAGAATAGTTTATACAATTTCATTCAAGATTATAAAAAGGAGTACAATAATATGTTAATGAACTATATTCGACAACAATTTAGCATTAATATGATACTTGATTATATAATCATCCAGCTTGAGAGTCATTAGTCATTTCAAGCTTCCTCTCACAAAGATATACCATACAACAAAACTGTAATTATAGATAATACATTTGAAGACAACATTCAAATATATTACATCAATAATACACCATCCAAAATTAATTAATTTTTTTATACAGTTATCAATAGCAGGTCATCTTGATACTATTCTAAACAATTAAACAAGTCCTCAAAACATAAACATAATTTTTTAATCAATAAAATTGAGTTATATATATTGTTTTAAAAGTTAATTAATTTAGATAGTTTGTTAGCCTAAAACATACCAATACATCTTGTTCTTCCAACATTTAAATTTCATTTTCAAAAATACTTAGAATACAATAAATATGGGTAAATATATTGTCTGTCCACAAGATTGGGTAAAAATTAATAAAGTACGTCGTATGTAATTTTTGCTACTTCAAATCATAAACACATTAGGTAAAAGATAGTCTATATATTATTTTTTTTTAACTTCATATCTTAGAAGTTCATATATTAGATAAGCAAGATATAATGTACCTTAGTTGTTCGGTCCATCAATGATGTAGCAAAACAGGATAAAAATGTCTGGCATTTTGTTCAAATAAAGTGGCAACAATTGATCCAGATGCATCATATAACTCCACTTTAAGACGACATCCATGACAAAACAATATAGTTAATCACTATTTGAATCATAGGATATAATCAAACTAAATTATAATGTGCTAAGGTTGTGTATAACAGTAGTATAAGTGAAAAATACAATGAGAAAATGAAAATGTCTTTATATTATAACATATAATCATGTAGTCTCACCTCCTTCTGATGGAAAATGCCAACAGCAAGGGCAGCAGATGCATTTTATTTCATTAAGTGTTCAACAGCACCTGCACTGCGATTTGTGATCACAGGAATCCTCACAGCACCGAGATCAACTTTATTAAATCTACATCAAATCCTTTTCCTTGACCTGAAAAAGTGAATCAAAGGCATTATGATCAAACACGGTGATTGTCATTGACTGTGCTGGCCTTTAGATATGATCTTAGCTAGAAGGTCATGAAAACAGCAAAAAAACTTGCAGATTAAGCATTGAAAAAAAAAGGGCAGGATAATAAGTAGATGACCAAACCAACACACAAACAACTTCCACATTTGGAGTTCAAGTTCACTAATAACTCCAAACACTTGAAGTTCGCTAAAAGACAAAAGCTTTGAAAATACCAGGCGTAAGTTAATTACAGCCAAAATTTTTTACATATATGCATACCTATACAAGGTGGCAACTTGCACAGAAAATTTTCTTGAATTTGTATACCAATACAAATTACTAAAAAATAAACAATCGTTTTTTGTGTGTTTGACTTTCAATAATTTGTACCAGTAAAAATTTATAAAGCTCAATTTTTCAGTGGAAGGTGCTACCTTATAAGAGAAGGGATGTGTGCGCATGCATGTCTATTGACTTATGCAAGCAAAAGAATCATATACCTAATATTGCAACCTCCGTAAATGAATTGGTATTTCATTTGCAATATCATGGTGAATAATTGGAAAAAATGGTGGCCAATTTTTCTCGTCAAGAACAATTCCAGCTGCAAAACAGAAGGAATAATTAGACCTGATGATACATGGCAAAAAAACTAAAACAATAGTAAGTAATCACCCACAAAACCCAACCCTCCCCACCCCCCAAAAAAAACAGAGTCTAGAGCATTTGGCACAACATCTAAAAACATAAATTGAGAGCATTATATAACTTATTCTAAAGAAAGGTGATGCAATAGGTAATATCACCACAAGAAGTAGAATAAAAAATAAATAAATAAGGACATTGATAGCCTTTCATTTATGAGTTCGTATTTAAATCAATCACAATAATTTTCAATTGTCACCAGAGAAACAAAAGAGATTCATATCTCAATACAGGGGAAAATAACCAATCCAATTCCCAAAGCAATCAAAATCAAATCACCTCGTGCTGCAACCTCTTCTTTCCGTTTTACTTCCTGCAAAAGAAGAAAGAAAAGCAAATAAGCAAAATTCATGGGATTCACTATTTATCCGGAGTACGAAATCACTAAAGAGAACAAAAATACACACAACTACCAACATACAATAACAGATAACAAATATTCGTAAGTGTAGCAATTCTAGATATTGTTCTATAAAAAAAAATAATAATAAATGAACCATAGTGATCTAGTCCACAATTTCTATATAATTTCTGAAAAGAATTTTTTCAATTAATGCAATCTATCCGGAATGCTTCACCTGAAGAAACACAAAATCAATTTATTGACACAGTTACATAACCTTCTTCGACAACTATTTTTTGGGCAGATTAGCAAAATGTTATTCATGCGTGAAACACATGGCCAGCAATGTTAAAAATTACAACACGGACTGAAACCTTGTGGAGGATATTACTTCAGGTACAACAGAGTGATGCAAAAGGATTCATACGGTCAGCCCCATTTAGTCAAGATTAAAGGTAAGGCTATAGTGTACAGAATATTAGTCCATTATGGGTGTTTTCAATGCTCACAGAAAATTATTTTTTTTTTCCCTTTTCTAGAATAAAATAAATTTGAGGAAAGTGGCTCTGTTCAATTGATTATGAAATCATGGTCTTCTTAATGCATAAAAGGAAAAATGCACAACTTCAGTATTAATTACACAAAAAAAAAGAAAAAAAAAGTTAGGGGCTTTCCACAGCCCCTTTTTTGTTCAGTAATCCGAGGCTCCACCCAACACCACCATAAAATATAACTTATCACGCCCGGGGCCAGATTGAAGTAAAAAATTATACCCATTAAAAGCCACTGACTCCATCAAAGAGGCCAAATTTAATATTTAAACATTAAATCAATAAACAACACAAACATGCTCCCTTCTTTTTAATTCAGCCTCCTTAGCTTGAAGCTCCCTCTCTTTCTCCTTCAAATCCTACATTTCAAAATTGACTATAATTAGAAAATTTTAGGTCACTCTTGATGGTAAAGGACAAATGGTAAACAGGAAGTAAGCCTGAAGAAACCAATCCCACCATAGCTGTATCAAAAGGAATGTCAATCGGTGCATCACGATCATAACTGAAACCAGCTGGTTCATCCTCGTGTAAAGCCAGAAATTGTAGAGCCTTACTACCAGAATCAACAGCAGTAACTGCCATGAGAAGAAAGAATGAGACCAAAGGCATATGTTAGTAGTAACAACAGAATAGAAACCAGTCGAACAAACCCCCGATTCGGTCACCCATTTCCTCCTCCGTCATCACTGGCACCGCCCTGTTCCTCTTCAACGGCTTTCTCGCCGTATCCGCCATTTTCGACTCCAAAACGACGCCGTTTTCGACATCTAGGCTTTCGATTACACGAAGAACAAGAAGAAGTGAAGATTTTTAGTCGGCAAACAATAGAAAGTAAAACAAAATTAGGGTAATTAAAGGCAGAGGTCACCTTCTTCGTCAGACACAGCGTGCTTTCCCAGAAGAAAAGAGAAGAGAACTCAATTACCGTCCATGCCGATTCAACAACTCGTACGGTGGGAAGCTTCACGTTCATTTCAATTCTGCCTTCTCTACGTTTTGCCTCTCTCTCTGTCTCTCTGTGAAAACATTCACCGACATCATCAATGGCCCATTCAACCGCTCTCAATCATCAATTATAATATTACTAAATTGCTTGTCTACCATTTTCTTTTCAATGGAACATCAAGAGTAAAAAAGAAATTTCATTTCAAAGAAATTTTTGGAGTCTAGACTCTGATACTGTTCATGACTCCTCGTCCCATTTTTTATATAGATAATAGAAACAGAAATAGATATACAGGTTTGTTTTTTTGGATTTTTTTATTTATTTTGAAATATCTTTGGGATATTTTTTAATTGAGAAATTGAAAAATAGACAGAGGTGAACGTTTTCGGGTTCGGATTGCGTTGGGTTGAAAATCTTCCAACCCAATATGGTTTAGGTTGAAAATTTTTCAACCCAATCCAACCCAATCTAATCCAATAAATTCTTCAACTCAACCCAACCCAACTCAATAATAGTCGGGGTCGGGTCGGGTTGGGTTGATTGAGTTAGATTTAATTTATCCTAAAACACAAATAATTTAATTGTTAACTTTCTTAGTCTTAATAATTTGATTACAGATAAAATGAATACAAATAAATATATAGTTATTGTAAATAAAAAAGTAAATTCGACATAAAAGTTATCATTAATCTTTATCTTGAACAAATATTCTTATAGAAAGGGGAGAAAACCTTAGATCTTGAATTACGAATAGGCGTTTGTCGGGTTCGAGTCGAGTTGAGTTGAAAATTTTTCAACTTAATCTAAACCAATTTAATTTTCAACCTAATTTAATCCATCCAATTTTTTTGAAAAATATAACTCAACTCAATTCAATAAAAAATTATCAGATTGAGTTAGGTTTGTTAGGTTGAATTAGAGACGCCTATCCCTAAAAATAGGTGGCTGAGTTTTTATAGATTGAAAGACCTAGAAATTGAATTGTACGACAAGATATGGGGATGGGAATCAACACGCATTTTTTTTTGTTTTTTTAATATTTGAGAACATGGTGACTTTGTTTGACCACTTGAAAATGGGCTCTCTTTTGGGTGAGCCTATCGCGATTTCAACCCTCAGTGGGCCATGGTGGGCTCATTTTTGTTTCTTTCTTCTTTGCGAAGATTCAACATCATTCAAAAGTCTACAGTTTTACATTTTACTGTTGTAATAATCATCATCAGTCTGCCTCTGCTGGCCCTCTCTTTTATTTGTTAAATTTTGCATTAATTTTATTTCTTACAATTCGTGTGGTTATAATAATAATCCATGTTCTTGGCCGAAGTTATTATTCTACTAACTTATCTTTATTATTATAAGAAAAAACAATATAGAAAGATTTTTTTTTCTTTTAATCAAATGCTATAATAAAATAGATAAATAATGTTCTTGGGCCAAAGTTATTATTCTACACCCCAAATTAACTTTTTTTTTTTTAACATACAATATTATTTATAAGTAAAATTACTAAAAGAGTAAATATTTTGTAAGTAGACTCACAAATTATTAATTAAAATATCATATAATTTTTCCTTTAAATACTAATATTAAACATCAAATTCTTCTCAAGTTATACAATTTGATTGCAAAGTATAAAGAATAAAACGAAAATTTCAAATGAAATTAGTTGTAAAAGGGTAAATTTTAAATTAATTATTGTTTTGGTGCTGAGAAATTTGTTGTATACAAGTGTAAGCTTCTTATTATAAAAAAATTTATTCAAACAATTCATCAAACACATGGTTGGCGTGTCTCACAACTGAAATTTTTAATGTTGAGAAGTTGTTGTATATAAGCGTAGACTAGGTGTAAAAAACTTCATTCAAATAATTCATTGAATACAAAGATGACATAACTCAAGTATTGAATATATTATTTAGAAACAAAAACAAAAAACAAAATAAATTCAATATTATAACAAGCCATAGTTGAACTCAATTGTGAATTTCCCATAACAATTGCTGGCTTGACTAGGTTTGACCATTAATTTGTAGTGGTAGATTTGTTTGAGTGTAAAATAAAAGTTGAAGTTCCTCTTTCAATCCAACAACAAGGAAACACCATGATATAAAGGAGAAAATGAATTTTTCTCAATATTAAAAGAATAGTGATATTATAAAATTAAATAAATAATAAAATAGGTATAGATGAGGTGTACTTATAAAAATAAAGAGTAATACAATTAAACAAAATGAGTTATCTTGGTATTAAGTGGAGTTAAATTACAAATAAAAGAAATTTTAAATTTTTTTATGGGATGTACATGCAATTTTTAAGGATTGAAAATATCACCACTCTTTATTTTTTAAGAGCTAGGGGCAATAGTGAGAAATTTTTATTTCAAGCTTAAATATAAGTTTAGGCCCATTATTTTAAAGAAATGTCATTATTAAATCAACTCTCATGACTTATTAAGTGAATCCACTTGTAAGTCAAGCTTAATTGTGACTAAAAGAAAGAAAATCATTATTAAATGAGTTATTGAACTTGCTAAATAAATTCATAAGATATAATAAATGAATCAATTTAAATTTAAAAGTCCATGAATTTTTAAATAGAGTTTTTTTTTTTTAGTGGTGATATTCCCAACCCTTAAAAACTATATATATGCCCTTGTTTGTATTTACACTACATTAATATTTTTAAAATTCATATTTTATAAGTACACCCTATGTATTATCAATTATGTCCATTCATATATTTACCTTTGAAATATTACAAGTAAATGATTATAAAAATAATTAAATTAAAACATCAAAAAGAGTCAAACTTTCGTTTTCAATCTCGTTTTGAATTTTAATGTTCTGTTTCATGTCTATGACTTTTTTATTTTATATTGTCTCTTATTTTTCATTCAAAATTATTGTATTTCACCAAAACCATATATATAAAACCATCAAACAAAACTAAAACCTTCAATTTTCACTTAAGCTAAACATTAACCAACACACCCAAAAAAAAAAAAAAAAAAAAAACAACAACAAAACAAAACAAAACAAAACCTTTCAAATTTAATCTTCTATTTTCACCATATGTAAACTCTCATCTTTGACTACGTTTATCAAAACAAACCAAGTTTCTTATTGAGAGTCGAAGTTGAAATATTTAAATTTAATTATAATAATAACAATATCATCTTTTAATTAAAGTCTTAATAATTTAATTTAAGAACAACATTAGAACACTAAAAATGTATAAATTAAGTGGTGTATATACGATTTTAGAGGGATGGAAATATCGTAACTTTTTATCGTTTTCCCTAATTAAATTAAATGAGCTTATTTAAATGTAAATGTAAGGTTCGAATCAAAATAGATCAAAAAATAAATTAGGCCCAAATGAAATCAATAAATCTAATTGACGCATGAATTTTTTGAAAGGAATCAGAGCCTGTTCTAAGCTGAATTCAGTCAATTAGATTATGATTTTTTGTGGCTCAACATGTGTTGAAGCATCCTGGTGGAAGGGTTTCGAATTTTCAATCATTGATCTCAGTGTTGAAAACAAAACTTGGAAATATTGTGGTGACATCCCTGCAGATGAGTGTCATTCAAAACAAGGCAAAACATCATTTGCTTGGAAACTTTTATGGGTAAAACAATAGGGTGCTTAAGAGAAAACAATGGTGAAAAAGGCAAGCTGGAATGGCAGTCAAGTAAAGAGAAAATTGCGCAAAAACGCAAGAAATGGTCACATACTTCAAACAAGGAAGAGTCGTGTTCTTCAATAGCGATGAATGTTGAACCGTGAATTCTTTTCATTCTTCTTTGTTGATTTTACCATACTTATCAGCATCAGCAAACGTCTGCAAAATTAGCTAAGAATATTATGAATATTGTTGACGTTTGGAAACGGTTAACCTAGAGATTTAGGGGTCCATACTGCAAACGAGGTAATTAAATGGTAATAATGGTAATGAATGTGTAGTAAATGAGTAGTAAATGAAGTTTAAGGTTGGTAGAGCGTAATTAAGGTGAAGGAATATTGGTCGGGGTAGCTGGATGAGAGTAATGAGATAGATAATAAAGAAGGGGGAAGGAAGAATGAATGCTAACGTAGGGAATTTTACGTGGTTCGACGATTGCACTTACGTCCACAGGCCACTCTGAGTTAATTCCTGCAGAGTGACGGTACACTAGTACGCTTAGTTCCTGATACAGTAAAAATCTCCCCTATTTATAGAGGGTGAGAGATACAAAGAGATACAAATGAGTGCTTTACACGTTACAAATGATGGTGATTTCAACTAATTCTGACATAACCATACTGCATTTATTGTAAAAATAATGATGATCTCTTTCATGCGCACGTCTGCATTTAATGCGTTAGGGAAAGTCTTATCTGCATTAAATGCATGGCCACCGCATTGAATGTTTCTTGGTAATTACATAGGTGATACCGACGAGAAATCGGGAGAGTTGGTGGTTCTGATGACTTTCTGCACAAGGCACCACTTAGCGCGACCTTCTCGGTTTGTAAATCCATGCGAGCTGGATAGGCGCTGACATGGATTGGAGATGTGCTTCTGGCGGTCTCGACATTACGCGATCTCGGGAGCTGGACGGTCTGGCAAGCTGGTTGAGCTCGTGGCGGTGATCTGGGGCTTGAGCCTTCTGGGCCTTCATTTCTGTTCATATTTGTTGGGCCTATTCTGACTCATTTGTCTAGGTAGAGAAAACGGATATAACAAATATCAAAATTATTTAAAAAATAATACGAGTAAGCGCAAGGAGATTGCAAATGAATTACTTTGTCAATAATAGATTTAAGAAGGTTGTTCGTCAATTTTATGTCAGATTCTATCAAAATTACAATTAGCATTTGCTTAACCTGAAACCATGCCAATTAGCTAAAATCTCCAACAAATTTCCTTAGGTATCAATTATCAGTATTTTCACAATATAGTATATAGAATACTCACTTCCTCTCACTTGCTAAACCTTGTTTGTCTCAGATCATACAACTTGAAGGCAACTGCAAGGAATAATTAAAAGGAGAAGATTAAACAATTTCACTATGTGAATTTCATTGTATATGATTCTAAATTATTTTTCTAGAACTCCTACAATCAATTTTCTCCTCGATTGGGGCAAAGGGATGGAAGATTTTAAGTGCATGAACAAATTCCTCAAATTCAATGACACTATTTTTCTTTTCAGCAAAAGGATAAAAAAAAAAAAAAACCTGCAAAAATAAAAGCAATTGCTAAATCCAAGCAATAATGTCAAGAGAAAAAATAAATTGCCGTGAGCATCAATCAAACCCCCATTAATGTTAGTATATCAAGGTTATCAAAACTTTCAGTATATTATACTTGCCCAACTTCAATTTCTACTTTTAACCAAACAAATTCAGGAGATGCGCTGCATCTGTCACACCCTTGTAAAATACTCGAATCATTTTCCACCATACAGTAATTAAAGCAATAAAGTTGAAGATATGTCAAAACCATGATAAAACCACTATTGATGGTTCCAACGTGTTTACCCGGTCCAGAAAAAGATTCTTGCCATATGGAGTCTGTAACAGTGCTAGATGAAGTTCTTCCTACAAGATACAATAATCATGTCAATATGCAATAATAGTTTATCACATATATATATTTTGAATAATACTATTATCATAATTTATTAGTAAATAACACCATTTTAGCCTTAGAACCACTTGTAAGGAAAAAGCGGAAAAATTTAGGCACCCCTGATTATCAATCCCTTTTTATAGCAAATGAATTATATTCCCTAAATAACGAAAAGAGCAGACTAAGTAAGAATTATTACAAAAGAAATCATAAGAATAGAATAATATCCAAGTTAAACCAGTTTTTGTGAAGTTAATATAAATCCTTTCCATTTCATCCCATCAAATGAATCATATAAGGTTCTCTTCTTACACATATCAAGAGGCACACCATAATGTATCAAGGGAAGTATTCTCTAATCATTTTCCCAAATTTAAATAAAATTGTACCAACAAATACATATATTCATTAGGGGAATCAAGAACTAGATAAGAACAATAGCACCATTATTAACGTACATAAGTGTTGAATTCAGGTATAATAGGCAACAAAAAAAAATACCGACATACCAAGAAAATTCATAGCAACTCAAAAATGACGTCGTTCACAAATCAGGATTTAAAGAAACATTGATTTATGTGCTTTTCATTATATATATATGACCACAAAACATGGACTTTCTTAAAACCAACCAAAACAGAAACACAATCCGGAAACAATAAATCAAGTAAATTCATATGCCGAACACAATGCCACTAGACCACATAAGAGTTGTATCAAGTGAATTATTGTAGAAAACATATCGTGAAATAACATAAGAAATTTGTGAGAAAATACTTCAAGCCGTAACATCCGGAAAAAGAAGCCAAAGTTTATCAATTTACCTTGTGAATCAACCCATCCTTGATAATGGAACAACTCAAATTCTTGTAAAGATCATATAATGCCTCCACTTCATTAACAGAAACTGCACCGTGACCAACAAACAAACAACCAACTCAAATTCAACAAACAGCTAAAGAACTAAACCGCTTTTAGCACATCAAATTTTTACCATGATTGTGTTCAACATTTTAGATTAATAATTTTTTATTTTGTTTTTCATATAACAAGCCTACGATATACAGATAGCTGCATCCAAAATAAAGGAGGGAAAAAAACATCATTGAAGAGAGGTTGAAAATGGGCTCTCTTTTGGGGCCTTGCAAGGCTACCTACTTGGTTAGCTGGGGTGACCCAATCGTGTTTCAACGCTAGCAAGATTGCTTGTGCCTTGTGGGCCATGTTGGGTTCATTTGTGTCTCTTTCTTTGTGGCCCATGGTCGCCACTTTTTATTTCATAAGAGACAGGGGCAATAGTGAGAAAATCTTATTTCAAGCTTAGGCATGAGTTTAAACCCATTGTTTTAAAGAAAAATCATTGCTAAATGAGTTCTTATGATTTGTTAAGTAAATCCAATTATAAATCAGGCCCAATTATGACTGAAAGAAAGAAGGTCATTATTAAATTAGTTAATGATTAAATGAGTCAATGAACTTGCTAAATAAACCCATAAGATTTAATAGATGAGTCCACTTAAATTTGAAATCCTATGAGTTTTTAGATGGAGTTTTTCTTTTTCTTTTTTCTTTTTTAAAGCACATGAGAGTTATTAAATGAGCTGATTTTAAAGGTAAAAGCTCAAATAATATTGAATTAGACTTGATTAAATGCACCCCTTTGATTTGCTAAATACACCCCTTTGAATGCATATTTATTTCTACTAAAAAGAGTTTTTGCGAAATAAATGACGGATCAATGTAAAGAATGCTTTTGAAATTGAAGGAAATACCTTGTTACAAAACAAATGATTGAACCTATCGCATGGATTCTTTTGCAGGTTCCATCATGTTGCTGGCTTTCTCCTGGGCTTGGCCCTTGGCCTCTCCAGCATGACAACTCATCTTCCCAGAATTGTCTGCCACTTTTGGTAATTCTTGATTTGGTGGTATTAACACAAAAATGTAATGTTTTTGTAGAGATCAGATTGTATACAACAAACTCATCTTTGCCACAATTTATAGCTAACAAAACCAGCCATTGTTTGACATGTGTCATGCCAGGTGGAATACAACTTGACAGGTTTCAGTTTCCTGTTCTTTAAAACTATCACATGTAACTATAGTTGTGGGTTGGTTGCACATCTTAGACCTTTTGACCAGGAGAATTATGTATTCGATCCTCATCATTCTCACATGCTCAAAATGGACTTCAAGTTATAAGCAATTTATTTACAAAATATAATGGAGCTAAACGGTAAATTTTCATGTAGATAACATAGGTATCATTTGCTTGTCAAAATTTAGAGATTTCTAATCATATTTAAATAACAATAATGGAGATTGGAAGGAATTTAAATTACTTTTAAGTGAAATTATCAATTTATTTTAAAAGCTCAAAAAGTACTTCATTTTTTTTTAACGAGGATCATGCTACATACAATTCCAGTATGCTCATTTTCATTATAATCTGATTTCAATTTAATAGTCTAGCAAAACAAAAATAATTATCTATACATAATACAAATATGTGTATAGATATTTGTATGATAGTATAGTTTATTAATAATTTAAGTCTAATTATCATTGAATATTATTTGATAGTAGTAAGCATTCATTTAGTTTAACTATGTTTCAAATTTGACTGACTACACCACATTTTAGTGGCATAGTAGAATCATGAAGAAACTTTGATGATGAACTCAATTTTTAATCCTCATTACAAATCAAATGCAGTAAAAATAAAGAGCATCAGATAAGTCCTCACAGCAGGGAAGCCACCATAATCTGGACATTATTAGGATGCCAAGCAACGCTTGTCACCGAGGAATCATGTTTCTTCCCAATAAGTTTACTGACACACCTGGAGAAAAACATGTCGAGCAAGAATATGTCATTAACTATTAACAAATGGAAGAAAACTACATAAATTAGATTAAGATAATTTTAATTACCAAAAACGTCAGTCATTTCTAAGACAAAGGCTTGCCTCCATGTACAGCAGAATTCAAGCAGTACGTACACTTAAGTATAAGCATCATTAACCAATCACCAAAATATAAATAAAAAAAGGAAGCTGAAAATTACTAAAATTTACCAGTTATTCTCTTGCTCATAGTAACATATACAAACAGTTTTGGTGCCACTCCGACAATAAACTTGTTTTCCGAAAAATAAGATGATAAATAACTCATCGATATATATATATATATATATATGCAAGCGGTTTATAATTAAGTAAACAAAGTAAAGGAAGTACTAAAATAATGTTTCAAGTGTGCTCTGGTATCAACTCACAACCAGTTGAAGTACAAGTGATTAAGTGCAAATATGAGGACACTGCTATCAAACCACCCAAAAAGTTAGGACATGAAAATATCGCTAGACTGTTAGCAAGAATTTTCTCATGAACCAAAACAAACAAGTGCTCATTTCATCATCAGTTTTTAATTTTGGTTTCAGCAGAGATCAATAAAGTTAATAGATGTTGACTCCTTGTCTGCTTCTGTTATGTCTGTCATGTTCGTAAATACTCTGATCATAATCTAAATGATGAACTCGGTAATATATACTCTCAGCTCAGGGACAAAAACAAAAATTTATAGACATTCATGAAGATTTTAAACAAAGTCCGTAGTTCAAGATTGCATCCAAATGTTGTGATACTAATTGGGAAGAATGATAAGCGATGAGGACACTAAAAAAACTAAACTTATCGAATTACACGACCTATATTCCACCAACCTGCACCCGTAAGATTAATTCAAATGTTTGGTTGCCAGTTTTTTTAATGAGTTACTCCAGGTTCCTGAATAATTTAAAGTAATCAAGCAACATCAAGTATTTGTTAAGAGAATACAATGGTGCAAGAAAGGTAATACGTAGCAACATATCGAGCTGACAGACCTCCTTTTTCTTAAGGAGTCATGGGAGTGGCCACATCACTAAATATGAAACGATTGGTATCACTTAGATGGTAAACCAGCTGAAAAAGATAAATGAATGAAAGAATAACAATACTTAAACGAAGAAGGGGAGTTAGAGAACCTTTGGGACTCCACTTGTAACACCCTCCACTCGATTCCCATTCGGGTGAAAACTCGAGTCGGAGGGTGCTACCTTAATCGGTTTGTTCGTTATTAATTTACATATATGCACTACAATTTTTTTTTTTTTTTCCTTGAAAATCCAGCAGAGTTTCCTCTGTTTTTCTAAAAAACCCAAAATTATAAAAACCTGCAATTTAAAAAATAAACATTTCTAAAATACATTCATTTTCTCAACTTCCATTTCGGATCCTCCGTCCGACTCCAAAATCACTTCACCACACAAACATTTATAACCACAATATTTAATAAAAATCATATTCATCAAATTAAAAACAAATCAAATGATAAATAATAATTTTCTTTACAAAATTACTTTACAAACCAAAAACCTTTTTCTACCATTGATATACATTCTCATGTATAAAATCTTGTAAATCCATATACATGTACATGCATTTCCATATACTTTAATACCACTATACAATACTAAAAGTAAAACTACCAAGTATGGATGGATGTGACTCGCAAAAATACAGTAACTGTCTTTTCGTCTATTTCTATCTACAGTGTCCAATTTCAACTTACGCGTGGAAAATCCAACGTGCTAAGTATATCTACTTAGTGGGTGTACACTAAATTTAAATTTTATCAATTTCAAAGATACAAGATTTTAAAGCAGGATTTCACAGTTATCAAATATTCATAATAAATCATAAAGAGATCAATTTACTAGTAAATGTATATATATGAAATGTCTAAAAGTCATTGTCCAAATATGACCCCACAAAACCAGATTTCACCATTTTGACATTTTCGTTAGGAAACGAAATAAAAATTAAATCCCATTTCGTAGAAAATTATCGGGTTGTCAAATAAAATTCTCCAAATCTCAAACTTTTATCATTTCATCAAAATTATGTTATTGTCACACAAAATTTCACAATTTTCAAGCATTAATCAAAATTCATAAATAACTCAATTTATTAATAATTGCATGTATAAAACAAATGAAATTTGTTTTCAAGTATATTAAGAATCAAACTTCCAAAATGCTCAAACTTTTATTAAAATTCATAATTACGTCAATTTATCAAGAATTGCACATATAAAACAAACATTTTAAATTCCTCATTTCACAAAAATATATCATAGTATAACACAACCTGTTTTTACGTTTTTCTCAAAATACTAGAATAATACGTAAAGAATTTACTTTATTAATAAAACACACACACACACACACACACACACACATATACATATATAAGACGTTTTCAAACATATCAACACGATTTCTTTCAATTTCTATAACAAATCTCAACGAAAGCACATACTAACAATTATATACATAAAACCCATAATAATCGTTTTTCAACATGGTTACACGATTTTCATGTAATATTTATATATATATATTTTTCTCAGATACAAGTGGTAAATCATTATTTTACAATTTTGGAACTTTTACAGATAAATTTACAAAGAATTCAAATTTTCATTCACTGCACCCACAAACATATTTATTTTCATTTTCAAGCATGTCAGCATGATTTTTCTTTAATAGTATTCAGCGCCCTTTGTAAACACTGACATGATACCATGGACTGGAAATCGGGTTTCACGTTTCCCCCGGCATCGGACACTCGGTGACTACTCGCCGGAGCACGTTTCATATAATACACAAATTCTGGGACCGGACACTCGGTGTCTCGCAAGGTCCATGAATTTTGTATCAACATATATAAGCAAATCGGTGCAGTACTGCTAATATCACCCTATCGGCATGTCAACCACCAATTCCCACCTACTAATGTTCAGGTTTACTCGGGCCCTTATAATTTCATTTATTATAAAAATTTTATATTTTCACAACTTTCATTTCTCAACAAAAATTCTCATTCAAAAAAACTCTGAACATTTTTTCAATCAAAATATATAATTTTGTTTTCTTATTTATTCGAACTATCGTTATAAGCATCACAACACATCATTTTTCTTTTAAAGTTACTCATCAAATATCATCAAAATCGTTGTGCCTTTCTTCCGATATACATTCGGTCAAGACACTAACGTGTTCGTTTCTTTTTCATTTTCATTCGAAAATTATTAAAAATCACAATCCAATACCATTTGATAATAAATTGTCAAAATAATTTCACAAATCCTTTAAATTCCACATTCGGTCAATACTTTTTTTTTTCACAAAATTTTTCAAACTCTTCATTATTCAATGCTACAAAATTCATCATAATATCCCTTGCACATAAAATACCACAAAATCATTTATACTAAAATTTACACTCAGTCACGAAATAGATTTAATTAAAATTGAACAAAAACACATATTTTTCTCAAACTTTTCAAAATTTAATTATCAAATCCTAAAGAAAAACTCATTCGTAATATAATTCACACATATTCATGGAATTTATTTAATTAAAATATAATAAAATCATATACTAAATTAAACAAAATCTCCACAAATAAAAATGAGTTTTTAAGATAAGTGTACACCAACTTTTTTGGACGCTTTTTATAGCTTATCCACTCACATAACTCCTTTGATTTTCTTATCATTCTAAATTCATCCTAAAATAACACAAAACTTAATTTATAACTCATAAAAAAATAAATTAATTTTCTAAAATTCAAATCCTACTAAAATAAATTTACTTATCTGGATAATCGGATCCTCAAAATATTTTTCTTTTCTTTCTACTTCTCTCTCTTCTCCCTATTTTTTCTTCTCGGCTGCTCTATTTTTTTTTCCTTCTTCTCTGGCCGAATGGCCTCTGTGCTTTTTGTTTGTGAGGAGCCGTATATATATGTACACACACATGGCACCGCCTCATGCACAGCCACTTCTTATTTTTCTTTTTATTTGTTTATTTATTTTCTTATTTTCTTTTCTTTTCTCAACCGACGCATATATATATATATATATATATATATATTTCTTTCTTCTTTCGATCAACAGCCTCACCTATATATATATATATATATATATATATATTTTCTTTTCTTTTATTATGATGGGGCCTACTTTCTTTAATTTATATATATTTTTCCCATTGGGCCCACCATTAACTTTTATATATATTTTTTCATAATAAAAAATCTCAACGAAATTTATTATTATTATTATTATTATTATTATTTTTCCAACACATGCAAATTTTCATTTTAACCCCTATGACCTTTTTCCTTTTAATCCCACTTTCTTAATTTCTTTTAAAAATATCCTCTAATAGGATATTTATCCATAAATTTTTGTACTTATAAAATTGAAACTGAACCAAATTAATAACAGTAAATTACGTTTTAATTAATTTCTTGGGTCCAGTTAAATTGGGGTGTTATAAAAATATCCTCGTACATGTCCTTTACAATTAAATATACTCATTATTTTATTTATTTATTTATTTTTTCCAATTCAATCACCTAAAGTCACAATTTAAATCCAAAATCTATCACACAACCTTTTAAATTCATAATCGATTTATAATTCTCTTATGCCATATGTCTATCCTTTCTTGTTTATTTTGATTTGACTTTTCCAGGACGCCCGGATTCAGCTTTTCTTGGACTTTTTCGAAATCTTTTCAAAATTCACCGGAGCCTATATTTGGATTGCGTACATACTTCTGGTAATCTCGGTGACTCTTAAAAGTCATTCCATGCCATTTTTTGACTTTCCATAAATTCACTAAATCGCCTCCAACGATTTCTGAATTGACTCTATTTCCATCCGAATCTCCTTCGAAAGTGTCGTTTGAGTTTCTAACATACTTTTAGAGTATTTTAACACTCATTTTGACAATTCTCTAAATTTTTATATTTTTCTAAAAAATCTTTCCGAATTTTCGATCGGATCCGAAACTGCTCTATTTTACCTCAAAAGAATTCATTTTTTATCCGTTTTAGTTTCCTTAGAGTTCATTACTTATTCCAGAGCTTTCTGACTTCAGGGTTCGCTTTTCGAAAAATTTACTATTCACACGGATACTATTCCGTCCGAAAATACTATTCATCCAAAAATCACTATTCATCTTGATATATTTTCATTTCTCTTAAATAAAGAAAATTCGAGATGTTACACCACTGAGCAGAAAGTGCATAGTCCTTGTGTACACCTAAATGTTAGGAAATTAGTAAAAATAAAATCCAAATTGGACATAAACAAAGGAGGATGAATTTTTGAAGACTATAAAAAGAGTTCAAAGTCTTGGTTTCAAATTGCCTCAATCAAAGACACTTTAAGCATTTGTATTTGACTTTAGTTAAAATTTCGTTCTTATTTCTTTAGAGTGTAAAAAGGTATAAGTCAGTATATGCTTTGAAGAGTGTAGGTGTATTGGGTCGTGGGTTGTAAGAGAATAATTTTTGTGATTGTAACAATTTTTCACATAGTGAATTTCTCTCTTAGGGCTATGGTTTTTCTACTGTTTTAGAGAGTGTATGTGTATTGAGTCGGTGTATGTTTTGAAGAGTATGAGTGTATTGGATTGTTGGTTGTGAGAAAATAGTTTGTGTGATTGTAATAATTTTTCACATAATAAATTTCTTTCTAAGGGCTGTTATTTTTTTTATTGTTTTGGAGTTTTCTATGTAAATTCTTATGTTATAATGATTGTTGTTATTTTCTATTTTATTTCTTTATTATTCTTAATATTTTTACAAGCGACAAGTTTTTCGGGAAGGTTTTGGGAGGAAAATTTTTTTCCTAACACTAAAAACATAAAATTTGATCTTACATTCATTTTGTGAAACACAAGCATCGATATCCAATTACCTGTAATCATATTTTTAGCTAGATTAAATAATAGGAAAAAGGTACCATTTTAAGAACATGCAGTTTCTCCCACTTGTCTTGAAACAATTTATAGATGTGAACATCGTTATTATTTGGACAAAATGCAATTACTATGACATAAAATTATAAAAATCATATTACAAATGTGGAATGAAATCTAGCAATTTTTGTGGTGGAGAATAAAAATTAATTCAGAATATACATCCATTAATTAGTCAAGTGGTTAATATATTTTCTGGTTATTGGTATTAGTCAAATGGTAATTCCAAAATTTTAGCTGGTAATAACAAGTCCATTCCATTGGTTGTTGACACCAGTACCGTCACTAAAATAACAAAAAACCTTACAATCGAAAAAAAAAACAAAAAAAAAAAGCTAGAGTGATGGAAGATTTTACGAAAAATATCAAGCGAATTGCAGGGTCGGTGTGAATGACTCTGAATTTCATAATAAATATGCATCAAACAACTGGACATGGAAGAACGCCTTTGGCAAGAAGAACGGATCCAAAGTGCATCACAAAGTCCTTGCCTATTGGTCTCAATGCTTCCGCCCACCAACAGGGCTCCAACTAACAAGAGTGGCTAAAAAAATCGAGCAATCACAGAAAACTATAAAAATTAGCCCAAGAGAACAAATAGATATCCGCTTTTTTTAGACACAATAAAGCAAAATGTTTCAAGTCAACTTAAATTATCAAGTGAAAAATCAAACAAGTAAAATTTTGTAGGTTTTACATTCAAATAGAATGCATAACTAAAACTAGAAGCAACAAGTTCCGGTTCAAGTACCGTGTCAAACCAACAAAACTATGTCAACGGCAAAGTCATAAAAATAAGCCCGATAATGTCACAAAATTCAACGACATGCATGTAGTAAATACAAATTGACGGACCCATATGCGGACAACAAATCATAGCAACAGAGAGACAAGTTCACCCACCTGACAAACTGAAGACGGAAGGCAACACCAAGGTCGGACTTCATGGTTGCTGGTTAATACAGATAAAGTTGAGTGGTAATAGCAAATTAGGAAAAAAAAACCACGAAATTTTATTTATTGCAATAGGAAAAAAGAAAAACCACGAAATCTTGTCTATTTAATGGAAAAGTACCTATACACATGAAAACAAAGCATGTCATGAGTTATAAACTTTTAGTTTAAAGCCTCATATTCAGGTAACCAGTTAATGTGAGAAAAAGAAATTAAATATTCAGAGTTTGGTTTTTGGATTTTTTAATTTATTTTTACCATAAATTTTTATAGCCTTCATTTATTAATTGAAACTTTAAATCAGGTGAAAATGAAATTGTCACCAAGCAAGAGAGAGAAAGTGGCATGCATAAAGAGAGATGAATAAGTGAAGTTTATAGAAGGAGAGAGAACGATGGAAATAGATATTAATAGAAAAGAGAAGAGAGAGACAAAATGGAAGAAAATATAAATTTGTTTTTATTAATGAGAGATATTATATGAGTGTAGAAAAACAATGTGTATCAAACTTAATGGTAACGTGTGAACTTTAAAGTATAAATTTATCTTAGTTATTGAATTACTTCCATCCAAAAGTCATAAATCTATGTAAGATTCTGTGTCAATTTTTTATACAAAAAAGAGATTATGTTTTTTTTTGAAAGAAAAAAGAGATTGTATTTTGTGTAAACTATAAGGGAACGAAGGGAATAACCAAGATTGCAATGATAGAGCTTAATGAACAAAAGGAAAAATTATATTTCTTTTTTGTTCTTCAAGCTCCATTAATGGAATCTTGGTTACTCTTTTTTCATTAAAAAAAAAGAAAAATTTTATTTTAATCTTTGAGGTTTTGAAAAATATTAGGTTTTTAAAATTCTTTTGAAAACAACTCTTTTCATCCCTATTTTTTCCAAAACTGTTAAAAAAAGTTCAAGCTGTCATCAATTAATAGTTAATATTAATGGAATTCGTTAAAAAATATTTTTGCCTTTAATAGTTATTAGTGGCACGTAAATTACGGGATTACCCTCATAAAACAATGACTATATAAGCTAAATTGCTAAAATATCCTTGAATTTATGTTATTAAATTACAATTTAATTTAAATTGTTTAAAATCAACATTGATCGTTAGTTGACTGGCAGTTTAAATTGTTTTGAAGAGTTTTGGAAAAGTTAGAGATGAAAAGAGCTGTTTCCAAAAGAGTTTTAAAAATCTGATATTTTTTGAAACTTTAGGAATTAAAATGAAATTTCCCTTAACAAAATACATTATCTTTTCTTTGAATTTTTTTTTCCCATATTTTTACATTTGTAAGGACCATAACTATCTGCAGTGAACTCAGGATTTAATTGCAGTTGATTATAAATTTCATTCAAGAGAAAGAAATATAACCTCTCTTCTGGTTCTTTAAGCTCCATAATGGAATCTTGTTTTTTACTTTTGTTCTCTAAATGGTTTACACAAAATACAATTTTTTTTTTATTTTTTATTTTTTATATATCTATATATATATATATATATATAAACACATTCTTGTTTCTTTGAATTTTTCATATTTTTACATCTGTAAGGATCGTAACTATTTGTATTGAACTTGGGATTTTTATCTAAAGAGCTATACCTGTAATTCACAAACATATCTAGTCGACAATAATTGAGATGAAGAAGTAAAAGTTACTATATATAGAAGTTAAGGGAATGTTTGGTTTATAAAATCATCAAAATTTATTTTTAAAATTACAGTATTGCCTATTGGTATAAATTTTTATGTAATTTAAATATAATTTTAAAATTCAATTCACTTTTTTTTTTAAATATATATTAAAAAGAAATCGAAAATCTCCCATAAATTAATTTAATAGAGATATATTTTATTTTAATTAACCCCACAAAATAGCCAACATATCAGTAAAAAAAATAAAAAAAATAAAAAAATAAAAACTCATTGTAATTACAAAATTTGCGATTAAGTGATCCTAATTAATATTTTTATAATTAACCCTCAAATTATAATATGTTATTTGGTGTTATACTCGTTTTTGCAACATAAGCAAATGGACCATTAAAAACCCAAAGAATGAGTATAGTAACGAAGGGCCCAGAAAGCCCAATTATCAAGTCGCGACGACGAGTTCGCTGGATCCTCCAGCTCGCACCTATGTCAAGTCTACCTTAGTACACTTTCAGCTTGCCCCCATGTCAAATCTATTCTAATCCATCCTCAGCCCGTGTGCGTACCAAAGTCTATCTTAACATGCCCTCAACTTGCGAAGTCAAATTTATTTTAGTGTATATTCAGCTCGCGAAGTGAACAGATCAGATCACCGAGCTCGCTTCAAGTAATCCGTTGAAAAAGCCAAGATCAGATTGTCTTGATTTCCTAATTTCATGTTGGTACAATTTCTACAGTTTCAGAGAGGCATTTAATGCAATCACGGTTGTGTATTTAATACGATGAAGACTTTATATGGAGCATTTAATGTAGATATAGACATGTAATAATGATTAGTGCAATAGCAATAAATATAGCGTGACCGAAGTTAGATTAGTTGAAAATAATGATGATTTTAAGCGTGTAAAATACTTAATTGTAACCCTCATTCTCTATAAATGGGGGGGGGAAGGGGAGAATTCATTATTAAAAATAAGTTAACACTAGTATTACCGTTACTCTGCTAAAATCCATTTAAAGTGACCTGTAGACGTAGACATATTTGTCAAACCACGTAAAAATCCTTGTCTTTCCAATGTTTTCCTTCTTCCTTCTCCGCTTTTAATCACTTCTTTATTATCATTCACTAACCTAAAACCATATTAAATCTCATTTATCATCAGAATTGTAGTCTGAGCCCTTTAATCTCCAGGTCGATCAATTCTAAACGTTGACATTTGGTAAGTTCGTTCCTAATAACTTTAATGCTAAAAAAATCAAGTATTATAGGAATAATCTCACTTTCCCCCTATAGTTTAAAGTAATTACTAATTATCCCTTGTAGTTTCTCGAAATCCTATTTTAACTTTTCTGTTAACTTTGTTAATGAGGAATGAATTATGACCATCATGATACTTGAAGAGACCAAATTACCTCTCAATTAAAAATAAAACATAAATTTTTTTTTTTATGCAATAAAATTAAAAATATATATATGAAAGTGGAGATTCAATTTACAGATTGGATCTTTAATTACTGTATCAATTTTTCTTAGCATGAAGAACACCATCATCATTCATCAACCAAACAACTTTATTCATCCTCATTCAACCATCCATTCAACCAAACCATTATCAACAATAAATACCATCATCAACAAATCCCTTAACTTCATTTAACCAAACCATCATCAACAACCCCTCCAACACTGTAACAATAATATCAAATACAATAGCAACATAAAAAAAAAAAAACACACAACTTTCCAAAAAAAACAAAAAAC
The DNA here is from genome assembly GCA_019925255.1 of Litchi chinensis. Taxonomy (NCBI): domain Eukaryota; kingdom Viridiplantae; phylum Streptophyta; class Magnoliopsida; order Sapindales; family Sapindaceae; genus Litchi; species Litchi chinensis. The sequence goes on along the minus strand of CM034465.1, from coordinate 6,109,650 downwards.
AAAAAATATAACTTTCTGGGTTTCCAACGTCAAAAACCCAGAAGTTTTCGGGTCAAAAACCCAAGATTGCTGGGTTTTCGCACTGAAAACCAAGAAATCCTTGGATTTTTGACATGGGAAACCCATAGATTTCTGGGTGTTTGTGCAGGAAACCCAGAGATCTATAGGTTTCCGATGTGGACGTCAAGAAATTTTTAGGTTTTCGAGCTGAAAATTTTGAAATCTCTGAGTTTTTTGAATTGAAAACCTAGAGATCTATGAGTTTCCTTGTCGAAAATCTCGAGATCGATGGGTTTCCAATAGAAACCTAGTTTGGGTCTCTGTCAATGGAAGGTTTTCATCTATAAAGACCACTGTTGAGAGAAGAAGAAGAAGAGCAAGAAGAAGAAGAAGAAGAAGAAAGAGGAGAAGAAGAAGAGAAGAGAGTGTTTGCTGAGGGAAAAAGCAGAAAAAAAAGATAAAGAAGAAGAAGAAGAAGAAGAAGAAGAAGAAGAGAGGAAGAGAGAAGAAAGAGATAGTGAAAAGTAGAGAGAGAGAATGCATTTAAGTATTAAGTTTATTTTATTTTATTTTTAATTTTTTTGGATTATATTCAACGTCCATCAATATAATGGACAGTGGAGATAATTTAAAAAAAATATATTATTATTTTAAAATTTTTAAAATCGTAAAACTTTAAATTTTTTTAGTAGTTTTGATCACCACTGTCCATTTTAGAAATGGACGGTGAAATTTTTTTTTCAATTTTTTAAATATTAAATTATCATTTTATTAAATATTAATATTTTTATATTTTATTTTGTTTGGATAGTTTTTTCCTTCCACATAACGGTCAATTGTTGATTTTTAATGTTCAAATTGATAGTAGGAGGTTTTTTGGGCATTTTAATAAACTACATGGCTTTTTTTAAAAAAAATTATTTTGTAAATCAAGAGGGGATGTTTTAGCAATTTCTTAAAGCAAACGAGGATCTTGACTATCTCATCAAACCATTAGGGAAAATTGGGATTATCCCAATATTATACTACTAATGTAAATTTAATACTTCGTTGATTTCTCTCGAGTCTCTCTATATTTTTATCTCTCTTTAGATTCTCCTTTATCTCCACAAACACATTCCTTCCTCGCACCTCCTTCCGTTCTTGGTTTTCGGTGACACCACACAAATCTTCTCCTCCTCCACAATAAGTTTTTGGGTTTTGTGTACGAACCAAGATAAAGATATGGGTTTGAAGTAGATTGAACCTAGATCGTCATCTGGGTTCATTTTTGGGTTATTGAGTGTGTTAGCTAGTGGTTTAGTTTGGTGATAATTTGTGTGTTGATGATTCAATATGGTGGTGATGTTTTGTGTGATTGAATGTGGTCATGATGTTTGGTGGTGATTGAGTAGTGGTGGTGGTGACACTATCAACCATGGAGATTCATGGAATAGTCACTGTTATTCAATTTGTTTCATTTTTTTTTTTTTTTTATAAATTTTGGATGGATAATTGATAATTGATGATGTTGGTTTGATGATTGATGATGGTTTTTTATGATGGTCTGAGAGATTGGAAGATTGATGATGGTCTGGGTAAATCTAGGTTTCCATTTGATTGTTCTTCATTGAAGAAGAGATCTTTATTTTTTATTTTTTATTTTTTTAAAACTATAAAAAATAAATAAAAATAAAAAATACTTAAGAATTAAAAAAAGAGTTAGAGATTAATTTAAAAAATTAATTTTTTAATTTTAAAATTAATTTTTAATGAAGTAAAACAAGTTATTAATTATACATCTAAATATTTTAATTTAGAAGTGGTGATGTGTCAATACTTTATTGGTGTAAAATTATTATTATTATTTTAATTTTGTATGATATTTGTCAGGTTTTCATTGATTGATAAATTATAATAAAGTGATAATTTTAAGATTAACTAATGATAGGGCAAAATTGACTTTTTGTATGTCCTCTTAGATTTGACTATCGATTGACTTACGAAAGAAACTAATTTGACATTTTTTCCGAAAATTAGTGTTTATTGTGTCATTTCTCAAAACATAATTAAAAATTAGATTATTTCTAAAAATTTAAGGATCAAAATGATTTTTGCCCTCTTATTTAATGGAAAAAAAGACATCACATTTATTAAAAATAATTGGAACTTTTTGTTGATCTTTGATCAGAACTAATTAAAGAGTTTGAATCCTCTCCATCAGGTGAGAGAGGTGAAGCCGAAGATTTTAAGAACATTCTGATCACAACTAGTTTTGAGAGTAGGGAGATATTTTTATGTTTTTTGACCTCATTTCCAGTTTGTAAATCTTTTGAGTAAAAAATAATATGAAATTGCAAGCCTAAATATTTTAATAACAATAAACTGATTGATGAGAAGCACACGTATCAAAGTTGTTGGATTAAAATACTTTGACTTTCTTTCAACTGGGTTACTACTGGATTGCTTTCAACTGGAGAGTGTAGTTGGCAGCTGAGAACTGAAAAACACATATTTTTCAGAAGTTTGTGATAATACCTTCATCAGTGAACTTGATAAAATCTTCATTAGTGAACTCAACGAAGAAACTTTCTATGGCTTCTATTCGTTGGGCCAATAGACAAAAATATTCACTTTAAGAAAAAAAAATTAATTTACAACTTTAAAAAAAAATTGTTTTAACTATACCAAACTTTCTTATAGCTTTAATTATATCATAGTTTCTTACAGTTCATTAAACTTTTTTTAGCTAACTAACCAAAATGATTTAAATAGCATTTTATTTGTCTATTTAAACGGTTTATGTACAATCAAATTCAACACATTTGGCTTCAGCTCTTTTACTATTGAAATACATTTTTAATTTATAAATCTTTTGAGTAGAAAGTAATATGAAATCCAATGATCGAAGTTGAATGGAGAATTTGGAATTGTGAGCTTAAAACAAGTAAAACGCACCTGGTTCTTATATATATTTTAAATATTTTAATGAAATAAATTGATACCAAAACTCTCGAATGAAATACTTGGGCTCTCTTCAATTGAGTTGGACTGGATGGCGTTCAACTGATTTGTGCCCCACTGGATTACATAGAGTTGCAAATGGGGTCCTAATTTTTTTAAAATGATTTCAAAGTGAAAAATGTTTAACATGTCTAATTTGGGATTTACAGATGTTTATGTCCTCATTTTGTCCGGGGTCCTTGTTTCCAAACATGGAAACTAAAATGGCAAACACAAAACGCTAATTAATATTTAATTTTCATCCTATGCTTGTTTGTGCATGTCTCCCTGGAATGTATTACACTCCAACAATGGGTAAAGTGGAGAAGAAAATTAATTCCCCCAAAAAGCAGCAGCTTTACCACTGATAATAATTAAAAAATAATAATAAATTTAATGGATTCATTCTTACTGCACCGAAACCTCACAAAAGCCTTTTCTAAAACCTTAAACTGCATCTTTAAAAGTAAATATTTGATATGACAAGTGTAGGACATGGATCCTGCCATATTTTAAAACTCAAAAATATTTGATGTGGAAACTTAAAACTATATTTTTCTTAATGGAAGCCATGTTTTTAGGTAGGGCGAAATTAAATTAGGTGAGTTCAACTTAACAAAAAGGGTCTAAAGTTTATGAGCCGACCAAGCAAGCCCAATTAAATGGGCTGATATGTAGCAAACAAAATGTTGCTATTCCATTGAAAGGAGCAGACGGTGGAAAGCAATTTAAAAAAAAAAAAAAATGGTAAATGTGAGAGAGACTAAACAAAGCAAAAACAAGCAGATCCAAATTAAGAGAAAAGTAAGTGGGCCAATATTAAAACGAGAAGGAGAGACAAGTGTTGGATATGGATCATGCGATTACATGACAAGGCCTGGAGCGATTTTTAAAAACATGAAAATGACCATTGTTGAGGCATGATTGGGGTGATTTTTGGGCTGATTTTAGTGTGCAAAAATTTTAATTTTGGATATGAATTTTATAAGTTCTAAATAGGTTCTTGTGTTATTTATAGGTGGGGAAGAACCTAAGAAGAACATGGGTGCTGTTGATTCGAATAAAGCATGAAATTTAACTTGTGAGCAGATTATTTTGTATAAATTGAATTAATTATTTATAGTTATATATTTTAGATTTTGTTATTTATTGATTATTAGAAATGAATTATTTATTAGTTAATTAATTTCTTGAATTTTCAATTTTGTTATATGTTTGAAATTAGAATTTAATTGTATACATTTATATGTTTATGTATTGAAAATTCCAATCGAAAGTTATTGTTTTTAGCTTGAGTATTATATGAAAAGTTTTTTAGTATCATTGATGTATATATATGAAAAATATTCATTGAGAATTATTTGTATATTCAGAAATAAAATTCCAGATAATTACATATGAAAATTATTTGAATTACGAAATGAATGAAATGAGATTTTTAAAGTACCAGGATTGCACCTTTCCCTCTAATGGTCATTAGGTAACACGTGTATAAATCTTAGAGAATCGTCCATCATATGTATGACATATGTTTGGAGAGTTATTGAGTCGGCAAACACATGTATGTCAGATGTTATCCCTCATTTTGCGTGTGCATTTAGTACCTCTATTATGTATGATGAATTTTTCTTGGTATTAGATTAATGTAGATTGAATTTTTATTAGTAGATAAAAATGTTCCATATAAATAATTATAGTTTATTGTGATATGAAATGTGATTTTAGTATTATGATAAATTAATAATAATAAAAAAAAAATTTATGGATGCATTCTTACTTCACCACAACCTCACAAAAACTTTTTTGGAAACTTAAACGGTATCTTCAAAACAAATATTTGATGTTTAAAAGCCCATTAAATTGAATAATATAAATCTAAATGCAATCAATAAGATTAAGAAAAAAATGTTCATAATATGACATCTTTGTACGTTGAAGAAATTTATACAATCTTCGGTTGGTAAACTTTCAAAATTTAATGCTTTATTGGGAGGTTCTAACAAGATCTTCAAATGCTCAAGAACTTTAAAATATAATCCACTAGAGTCTATGTTCAAATAATTTGTTGAGATTTTAAGAACATGTCGTCCATAGAAATTTATCAGTAAGAGAAATACAAAAATGAAAATTTAATAGTTAGACATTTGCCCCTTGATTGTACCTCAGCAAACATCTAATTAAGCACTCACATAATTGCACTCATTTATAGTAATTAAAAAATGTATAGCAGAAGCTAAAGCCAAGGTACATGACCATATTACCTTTCTTCGATCTAATAATGATGTTTGGTAGCGCCAAAAAATTTTTGTTATGAGAGTATTATTGACAAGACCCATCCCAATTCTTATCTTGACTCTGAGAGAATCCCATAAAAACTGTGGTCTTCTTGATTAAAAATCTAGATTTATTGAAAATTTTTTAAAATAATAATTGTAATTCTGATAATTACTTTGATCGAAATATAAATTGAATAAATCTAAAATATTTAAAATTTCTCGTGCTTAACCCATAGATTAAATATATAAAATGTTTATAAAATATCTGTAAAATAATGATTAATTTGTAAAACTATTTTAAAAATATATTTATGAAATCTAATAAATAAAGAAATAATATATACAAATGCAACTGTTTATCATTATGTGACCCCTATCATGATATGTAATAATGTGCATGAACCTGTGACGGATATTTGAGAAATGGTTTTATAAAAGAGTGAGCACTAACGTCCAGTGAGTGGTTTCTAAAATATTTCTAAATAATACATTAAAATTATCATTGGTAAAAAGAAACAATTTCAATGATTTATAAACAATTATATCTAGAAATAAAACTGAATATAAATCTCATATCATTGTAAAACTATAAATTTTTATATAATTTTTCTTATAACTTTAATAATATAAAATGTGAAAATCTATAATCTATAAAACTATTTATGGAAATATTTTTCTGTAAATTTGGTATTCTATAAATTTCGTTCTATACTGATCAAACTCAGTATATAATCTTTGTACTCTGGAAATTTACACTAACTAGTATTTAGATAAATCTGACATAACTAGTGGAGATACTCAATATACACGCAGAGCGAGAGATGACATCTATCATGCACATTCTGAGTGGCTCAATGACTTTCTTGACATCTATCATACATGTGCTAGGCGAATTTGGAACTCATACATGTGTAGTCTATCTGACCATTAGATAAGAGGGTATAACCTTGATGTTCTGAAAATATTTTTATTTTTTTATTTTTTTCAAATCTTTTCTGAATATTCATATAATTTTAAATAAATACTTATCTCAAAACGTAGTCAATATTTTTCTTACAACAATAATTTATATTATTTGAAACATTTTGAAATTTTTCTAATAATAATTCAAACTGAAAATATAAAATTTTTACTAGAATTTTTGACAAGTATACATATATATGAATTCATAATAAACTTTTATTTCAATCATAAAACATAATTTATAATCTATAAAATCAATTAACTAAACAAATATTTCAAGTACATAATAAAAACTGAAATATAAATAAACATAATTCAATCAATTTAATTAAAATAAAATTATCTATTCACATAACTCATTTATTTATTTATGGATTTAAAATGATTTTCTTTATGATTTCTTATAATTTTGGATTCATCCTAAAATCGCATAAAATTAAATTTAGACTTATAAAAAAATTAACTAATTTTCTAGAATCTAAATCCTATTAAAATAAACTTATTTATCGCGATAAATCAGATCCTCAAATATTCAAACCATCTATATGAAATATCCTTATCTTTCTCTTTCTCACCTTCTTTTTCTTCTTCTCTTTTCTTTCCTCTTCTCACGGTTTTCTTTCTTCTTCTTCGATCTATTATTTCTTTTGTTCTCTGTGTGAATGGCTTTTGAAGACCTATATATATATATACACCACATCCTGATCTCTTCTCACCGCCTCATGTCACATTCACTTCTATTTTTTTTTGTAATTTATTTTTTTCCACAATCGACACCGATCATTTACTTATATATTTTTTCAAGGGGTATATATATTTTTAATGAGCGTGGCCCACCATCTATTATTAGTATTATTATTATTGTTACTGTTAATAAGAAAAAAAATCACTCACTTTTTTTCCAACATATTGAAATTTTGTTTTGCTGCTATGACTTTTTTCTGTTTAATCCAACTTTCTTAATTTCTTTTAAAAATATTCTCTAATAGATTATTTATCCATAAACTTCTGTACTTTTAAAACTAAAATTAGAATAAATTAATAATAATAAATTAGATTTCGATTAATTTCTTGGATCTAGTTAGATTGAGGCCTTACAATTATTGTGTTCACCTGCATGACTACCTAGGGATAAAATCATTGGAAGTTCATTTTTGTTTTTTATTGCAACATTTTCTGTTATAAAATCATTTAAACATACATTTGGGCAAGGTTGAGTTCATAAACACATATCAACTAGTGCATATAGATTGTTTCGGAATATCGAAGGCAAAAGAAGTTTATGATAAATATAGGATTGATAAAATTTTCCATTTAAAATGTAACTCAAAACCTTAAATCATATACTTCAACTTTGCAAAGCCTTAAGCTAACTATTTAAGATTGACCCAAAAAAAGAACTTACTTTCCATAATAAGTTCTTGAAGACCAATTAAGCTAACTATTTAAGATTGACCCAAAAAGAGAACTTACTTTTAACAATAAGTTCTTGTAGGCCAATTAACAACTTGGTATCCATTTACCACCTTAAGCTACATCTTTTTCCCTCTTCAACTCCACCTCCCTCATAACCTTGTCATATGGATACTAGCAGTTGATCCTATACCATTTTGCACAAGTATGAGTTTCTGTGCAGTGCACTATTTGAACTTCCAAATTAACTACCTGTCATCTTCTCCAGTTGCAATATTCACAAACATATATAACTACATCCACTCCTATAGTTAATATTGATTAGGTAGTATGATTAATTTGCTAATACAATTAAAACATTCAAATGATTTCCAATCATTTTCTCTCTAAAAAACAAAGCTTTCAGACACAAAATTAGTATATGCACTCATCTTTTTCCTTGTCCACTTCAACATCTTCCTTGAGAAGTGATGGGAGAGAGACATCGGACATTAATAGTATAATTTACTAAGGCAAAGAAATAACAAAGACAATAAACAGGGAAGAAGCAACAAAAACCAACATCTCATTAAGAAGATAAAGATGTCATTCAATACTTAAAAAGGATCAAGGCCTTTAGCAAGAAGGATGAAATATATGTTAGAGTTTGTGCCCTAAGAGCTTATAATTTGTACACATTTAAAATAAATAATAAATAAACAATGTTTATTTTATTCAATTTATGTGTATTTGTGAGATGTTTGCTTCATACGAATATCATGTAATATCCATGATTACTTATGTAGTTTCAAACTAAGTATATAAGTATTATATACAAGAATATTTAGTTTGAGATAAGTAATCTAAAGAGTTTATAGAAAACAAACAAAGTTGAGTACTTTGTTTATGGTAAATCTATAACTGCGGTCAATTTCGTATTTGAGACGATGATCTTATTCGAGATCATTCATGTGGCAAACTAAAAATGGAGACACTTTATATAATAGAGATTATATAGGACCGGACCATGATAAAAATGAATTTCTTATTAATATCCATTAAACAAAGAAATTCATATTTATTGACTTGATGATCATATATGGATTGATCTTAATTCTGAGTGTTTGATGGACTCCTATTTGTTAAGTCATATCTTTTGATTTATATGGATGAGACTGTTATAGATTTACAGTTAATAAACTTCGTACTTTGGAGATATAATTTAATAAGTGGTTGGAAACATTCTACATAATAGTGAAATCCACTTTTTGCGAGAAGTAGATGAGTAGTTCCCTTAAGTGTTGATTTGATTCTTGAACAATAAGAGTGCTCGACTTTCTATTAATGAGTAAACAGAAAAATAAATTCATAAGTTGTTATCAATATATGATTCATTAGAGAATCATTAATACTTAGCGAAATAAGATATAATTAGATAGGTATAACAAACTTTAATAACCTAACATTAATTATGAACTATTGGTGGAGGATTGAACTATATGAAAGGATTAAATCGATGGATACTAAAAATTCAGATTATATAAATCATCTACAATCTTGAGCGTGCAACCTTGGGTTTTTAGTAGAGTAACTTTAAAGTTAATAATAATGAATTATTTAATTAAAGAGTTTAATTAATAATTTTAATATTATTGGAACTCAAATTATAAGTCCGTTTGGTCCCCTTGTTAATTCACAACCACATAAAAAAATAAATAGAAGAATATAATTGGATTATCCAATTATAAGTGTCACATAAATTTTATAGACACATTCACGAATTATTTAAATATATGTAATTATTTAATAAATTTTTAATTATTTAATTATTTATAATGATTATGGTTCAATTCTAAATGGTGTCATTAAATTATTTATAATTTAAAATCATTTAATTTAATGAAAAATCATTTGTAACACCATTTTTTCGAACCTAGTATTGTAGATGAAATGTATAAAGTATACTTTTATCTATAGAAGCAAAAGATTATTTTTAAAAAGTGATAAAGTTATAAATAAAGTAAAATGTCAAGGACATTTTAGGAAAGTGAAGAATTCTCTAGAGAATGACATGCATGTGAAATTATAAGAAACTTAAGAGACAATCTTACAAAGGAGTGATAGCCTATATAAAGTAAAGTTGGAAGAAGAATCTAGAGAAGAAGAGAGGAAGTTGTCGGCAAATAAGAGCAGGAGGCAGATCAGAGAGCAGCAGCCAATCCAAGCTAGATTTCCCCATTTTCGAAGAGTTTTCAAGCCATAAAGAGGTGAAGAACAAGTTTGGGAAGATTATCAAGCCAGATCAAGTGAGAATCAAATGGTAAGAAGGAGTTTTCATGGTTTTCTTTTAATGAAAAGTTTATCAAGACAATCCATGAACTATATTTAATGTTAATGAGATTTTTGTACATGAATCTAGAGATCTGAAGTATTAAACAAGTGCGAAAGCAAGATAAAAGACTAAAGAGAAATTGGTAAGTGAACTGACCAAGAAAATATGTTGATTTGAAGTAGTTTGATTTATATTTAAGATGTCAAACTTCTAACCTGAAATTTGTTGTAGTTGTGATCTAGTTTCATGTGAAGAAAATTTGATGAAATGTTGGTGTGTCTATGGATGTGAGGTTTGGTCAAAAGAGGAATTTATGATTTAAATGGAATTTGATTGTTTTGCCATGGTTTTAGAACTGCTCGTGAGATATGAAAGTGTGAGGTTTGATGAGATCGATATGTGTTAATACGTGTGTAAGTGTATAACTTGGAAAAGAAATGTTAGAATTTAGTATACGTGAGTTAGGGTTGAGCTGGACTAGAACGCAAGCTCGTAAAGAATGAGTTAGATAATGCTCGCAGCCCATTTTCAGTACTTGTCTAAGTTAGGTTGAAGTGACAGCTTGCAAAGATAGCTGAGTGATGTCGCAACCTGTTATAGTACCTGTTTGAGCTAACCTAAGGCAATTGCTGGCAAAGGGTAAGCTGGGAGGTGCTTGCAGATTGGGCTGAGTTGGACGAAGGTAGTAGCTTGCCAAAAGGGCAAGCTGGATGAGCTGGGTGGAGCTTGTAGCTTGGGCTGGACTAGGCAGTGCTACAATCCGTTACAACCTGGATGAAATTATAAGTTACAGTGATAATAGAATTGACTTGGAATTGGGGTGTTTTACGTATATGCTCTAAGCGAAAATCGCCATTGTATGTAAATGTAGGTGGCACAGCGAGCTAATGGAAGACGCTGAAAAACGATTATTAGTAAATTGAGAAACAAGTTGTGAGTGTAAAAATATTTTTATCAATGTTGAATATATTTCAGTTTACTTTGCAAGTATTTTATAAATTTCCATTACTCATTTTTAGTTTATAAATGATTTTATATTCTAGCATGAAAAAAGAAAATTTGGTGAGATATTATGCAATATGTTAGTATATTTTTATGTTTATAAAATGAACAAGAACTCAATTTGAATGACAGAAAGAGAAAGTTTTCAAAGACTAGTGGATTACCCAAATTTATAGACGTTATAGATTCAAACTCGGTTGGTATACCCTATAGTATATGACAAGTGTTGGGAGGGCGTGTCACTAACACCGGAGAAATTGAGTCCGTCGTGTTTGTCATGTCACCCTCTATACTTGTGAGGTATTATCTTGCTATGCAATATGCAATGTATAATTCCGCTACGTAATAGTGAGATGTCTTTGTAGTTTTGTTACGGTGTGCGATGCTAGTTTTTATGCTATGTGACCTCATATTGAGCGGTATTAGATTAGTCACCATATGATTATAATTTCCCCTGGGTTTTTATAAGTGCAATTTTTTTTTTTTTTTTTTTAAAGAAAAAAATTTCACTAAAAGTGGACTTTAGAAAGAAAATGTTTTAGCCATGTTTTGAAAATTTATAAAATATTCTAGCAATTTATGAATCTATTTTAGTAAGAAACCTTATCATGTTTTATCCATGATTGTGAGCTTTTGAGATCACTTAGCAAGTTTATTAAATATAAGTTTTTAGAAATAAAAATGTTTTAAGTAGAAATTCTTTTCAAATTCTTTTCAGGAGGTAGAAATTTTTTAAGACTAGTTTAAATAGAAAATTTTATGCACTTACTGAGTTTCTTTAGCTTACTATATTTTTGGTTTTATGTTATAAAAACCTCTCTAAGTGCAAGAACAAGTGATTAGGGTACACGCTCTTCTCTTTCAAATTAGTGGGTCGAAGATGATTAACGCTTCTGTGAAGTCACTTTTATGTATATTTTGATTTAGATATAAATTATGTACATGTGCATATTTTGGATTGTAGTTAAATTTTGTAGAACTTGTTATATTCATGGTGATGTGTTAAGTTATTATATAATTATTTAATGACCATTTGTATTCATTATATAGACGCTTGAAATTTGTGAAAATGCTTTCGATCATGTTCTTGAAAACTTACTTGAGATTTGAAATGATTTTGTTAAATTAGTTTTGAATTATGGCTAGGATTGTGTTGAGATGGATTAGAGGTCCCATTTGGTAGTTGGGAATGTGGACAAAATTTTAGAAGTATTTATAAATTGTTCACAGGTGATTTAAAAAATGAGAACTATTGAAAAAACAGCGTTATGTTGTCAAAATTTTTATGAAAATTCTTAACTTTAGAAAAATGAAATTTTAAAATTTATGTTTCATAAGTTTAGCAAAAGATTAAAAGTTAATGGTTCGCTTCATGATATCCTTTTGGATCTTACTAGTTAGACTACAGGAGGGTTTCGTGGAGTATCCGACGGGATCGCTGGATTCATTAGAGAAAATTCAGGTTGGGTTCCATCAAGTTGGTATCAGAGCTCAATTTTGTATGATTTTGAGATAAAGTTCGTAAATGTTCAACTGATTATTTTTAGAATGAGTTTTCTTGTAGTTGCATTGTTTTTACAATGTTGTTTTCACTTCATGCATTACATGATTTCACTCATGTTGAAATTTCACAAAATCATACGTCGTCGAGGTCGCCCACTTATTAGGAGAGCAGCTGATGAGGTATAAAAGAGGGATATGTTGACGAGTTTATCAATGTGCCCGTAGATAGAACTCAAGCAGGACCTTCGTAAGCTGCAGAGCCAACGGGTGGGAATGTGAATGTAGAGCAGTTGGCTCAAGTTTTGGCAGCAGTGCTCCATTAGCCACGGGAGACAGGGATTTCTATTGAACGTGCTTGAAAATTGAGCGTTGAGCCTTACGACAAGATTGAGATCCGAAATGCGCATTGTCTTGGTTAGAGACCAATGAGAAATATTTCAAGTTATGGGTTGCTCAGAGAACCAGATGGTGATATTCTTTGCCTTTCTATTGAAGGATAGAACTAAAAATTGGTGGAAAGCAATTCAGAGGCGGAACATAGTTGGAGTGTCCTGGACACTATTCAAGAAAGAATTCATGGACAAATTCTATCCGAAGAGCTACCAGGATGCCAAGATTGAGGAGTTTTTCAAGTTGGAACAGAGTGCACTCTCCGTGATAGATTATGAAAAGAGATTTTCAGAGTTGGTCCGGATGATTCTATTTATAGCAGACAATGAAGAACAAAAAGCCAATAGATTCGCAGAGGGTTTGAATCTAAAAATTAGGGTTTATATAGCCTTAGTAGCCCATACTCAATACGGTAAGTTGGTAGAAGCAGCAATCAGAGTGGAAAGAAGTGTACATGCCATTCCTAAACCCCAAAAAATCAACTTAGAAACGCAACTGGTCAGAGAGCTTTTCTAGAGGATTTAACAAGTTCACAAGAAGTGGGGAGAGGTCCATTGGATCCGATAGTTGGAGATCGAGCCAGGCGACACAATCTAGTTAGAGCTCTGTAAAGCAATCAATTGGATCCAAAAGCAGTAGTTATAGTTGGAAGAATTGGTAAGTGTGTAAGAAATGCGGGAAGACATATCCCGATGAAAGTTTCAGAGGTAGCACCAGATGTTACAAATGTGGACAGGAGGACCACTTTATGAAAGATTGCCTAAATGTAGCTTTAGCCACAAAGCTGGAGATAAGACTCATCGCATTAGAGCAGACTAGTGGAGGTCGGGGACTAGATTAGAAGGGCTCTCAAGCTAGAGGGGCCACTAATTTTAGCTAGCCCAGTGAGGCAGCAAACAGGGGTTTACTATCAAGAGGTCAGCTAGGTAGACCCCGTGCATAGGCCTGGGTGTTCGTAGTGACCCAGTAGGAGACAGAAGCCACCCCTGAAGTAGTTACAGGTACTATTGCAGTTTTTCATTATGATGCATATGTGTTAATTGACCTTAGGGCTACCTATTCCTTTGTATCTAAGAACTTTGCTAAGACTGTTAGTATTGAACCGGAGCCTCTAGATTGCAGTATGATAATGTCCATACTTATAGAGGATTTCGTTCAGGCAAAGAGAGTATTCATGGGGAATAAAGTAATCATAAAGGGTCAAGAATTCCCATCGAATCTGATTGTATTGGACATCCATGATTTTGATGTTATACTAAGGATGGATTAGTTGTCCATGCATCACGCCACGGTGGACTGCTTCTAGAAGGAAGTTAGATTTACTAGAATAGGGAAACTTGATATTATTTTCCATGGAGTATGGAAATCACTTCCTTCCAGTATTATGACGACAATGGAGGCTAACAAACTGCTTAGGAAGTTATACTAAGGATATCTAGCCTATGTAGTGGAGACAAGAAATGTTGGAGCAAAGACGGAAGATATCTCAATGGTCAGAGACTTTTCAGATATGTTTCCGGAGGATCTTTCAAGTTTACCTCCAAATTGGGAAATTAAATTTGAGATAGACTTGATCTCGGGAATTGAACCAATTTCCATCGCATCATATAGAATGACTCCAACTGAGTTGAAAGAGTTAAAAGTACAAATGGAAGAATTGTTGGACAAGAGTTTCTTAAGACCCAGCCATTCACCATAGAGAGCTTCAGTATTGTTTGTCAAGAAGAAGGATGAGAGCTTAAGATTGTGCACTGATTGTAGGCAACTGAACAAGGTGATAATATGGAATCAGTATCTGCTCCCAAGGATTGATGACTTATTTGATCAGTCACAGGATCCAGAGTGTATTCGAAGATTGACCTAAGGTTAGAACATCATCAACTGAAGATATGTATTGAAGATGTTCCTAAAACTACCTTCAGGACCAGATGTGAGCATTATGAATTTCTAGTTATACCTTTTGGATTGACTAATGCCCCAATAGTTTTCATGGATCTGATGAATAGGATCTTTCGAGCTTATCTGGATAAGTTTATGATAATATTCATCGATGATATTTTAGTGTATTCAGGCAGTCACAAGGAATATGCAGAACACCTTAGGATAGTATTACAGACCTTACGAGAGCACTAACTATATGCAAGTTCAGCAAGTGCCAATTCTAACTAGACAAAGTTGCTTTCCCGGGTCATGTCATATTAGCTAAAAGACTTAGCATGGATCCCTAGAAGATAGAAGTAAGAATGAATTAGAGATTGCTCACTAATATTACTGAGGTCAGGAGCTTCTTCAAATCGATAGGTTACTACAAGAAATTTGTAGAGAGGTTTTCCAGGATAGTAGCCCCATTGATCAGATTGACAAGAAAAGAAGAAAAGTTCAAATAGTCAGATGCTTGTCAACAGAGTTTTGACGAGCTGAAGAAAAAATTGACATCAGCTCTAGTGTTAACACTACCAACGGGGGAAGATAGTTTTATAATATATAGTGATGCCTCAAGACAAGGTTTGAGATGTGTTTTGATGCAGAATGATAAGTTGTAACATATGCTTTCAGGCAGTTGAAAAAGCACAAATACCCTATCTACAATTTGGAGCTCATAACAATCGTGTACACACTGAGAATTTGAAGGCATTACTTATATGGTGTCTCTTGTCAGATCTTTATAGATCATAAGAGTTTGTAATATTTTTTCATTCAAAAAGAGTTAAATATAAGATAGAGGAGGTGGTTAGAGTTGATAAAAGACTATGATTGTACGATAGAATACCACCCCGGGAAGGCCAATATAGTGGCAAACGCGTAAGTATGAGACCTGCGAGTTCCTTAGCACATCTAAAAATTGTATATCTTCCACCTCTGGTGGAATTGAGATGGCTGAGAGTAAAGTTAGATGTGGCAGACTCTGGGGTATTATTAGCTACTTTTTATGTTCGTGTCATTTTAGTAAATCCGATAAGGGAACAGTAAAGACGAGATCCCCAGTTGGTAAAACTAAGAAGAGAAATTGAAGAAGGACAGAGAATAGAATTCATAATAAGGAAAGATGGTACAGTAATGGTGGGTCAATGTTTATACGTACTGATGTAAAAGATCTGAAAAAGGAAATCATGGAAGAAGTTCATTCTTCAGCATATGCTATGCATTCGGGCAACATGAAAATGTACCACACCTTGAAAAAACATTATTTATGGAAATGGAGGAAGAAAGAGATCGAAGATTTTGTATACCGATGGTTCACCTATCAACAGGTGAATGTAGAATATCAGAAACTAGCGGGATTATTGCAGCCATTCCCTATCATAGAGTAGAAGTGAGAAAAGATTACTATGAACTTTGTTGTAGGGCTTCCACGTAGTCAGAGGGGATATGATGCTATATAGGTAAGAATAGATAGATTGACGAAGTCTGCCAATTTCTTACCAATTAGGAGCGACTACCTTCTAAGTAAGTTAATACAACTCTATATAGATGAGATATTCAAACTCTATGGTATATCATTTTTTATTGTGTCAGATCGTGATCCCAAATTTACATCAAATTTTTGGCCGAGTTTACAGAAGGCTCTAGGAATCTTGGTTGAACTTTAGCACGACTTTTCACCCTTAGACGGACGGTCAGTCAAAGAGAACAATCCAGACACTCGAAGATATGCTCAAAGCGTGTGTCTTGGAATTCAATGGGAGTTGGGATACACACCTATGACTTGTGGAGTTTGCATACAATAATAGTTATTATGCCAGTATAGGTATGACCCCATATGGAGCTTTTTATGGAAGAAAGTGTTTTGGTTTGTTGGGACAAGGTAGGTGAGATAAAACTGATAGGTCTCGAGCTTGTTTTAATTATTACGGACAAGAATAAAATCATTAAGGACAACTTAAAATACCAAGTGATAGATAGAAGAATTATGTAGATAACCATCGTAGGGATCTTAAGTTTGAAGTTGCCGATAAAGTATTCCTTAAGATATCCCTATAGAAAGGCGTGCTCAGATTTGAAAAGCATGGTAAGCTGAGTTTGTGCTATATCGGGCAATATAAGATCGTGAAAAGAGTGGCACCCGTAACATATAGGTTGAAGCTACCACCACAGCTAAATAAGATTCATGATGTGTTTCATGCATTCATGCTCCGCAAGCACATTCCAGATCCCTCCACATACTTAGAGAGCAACCGGTAGAGCTAAGGAAGAACCTGACTTATGAAAAGGAACCGGTACATATTTTAGATTACAGAGAGTTGGTTATGCGAAATAAAGCTATTTCCTTAGTAAAAGGTTTCTGGAGGAATCATGAAATAGAGTAGGCTACTTCATGATCTTCGTGCTCTTGATCTATATAACTCAATCTACCCTTGTATTTTTCAGTAGATTGAGTTAAGTAAATTTCAAGGACGAAATTTTTATAAGGAGGGAAGAATTTGTAACTCCTTTTTTCCAAACCTAACATTGTAAACGAAATGTATAAAGTATACTTTTATCTATGAAAGTAAAAGATTATTTTTAGAAAGTGATAAAATTATAAATAAAGTAAAATGTCCAGGGTATTTTGAAAAAATGAAGAATTCTCTAGAGAATGACATGCATATGAAATTATAAAAAACTTAAGAGGTAATCTTACAAAGGATTGATAGCCTATATAAAGTGAAGTTTGAAGAAGAATATAGAGAAGAAGAGAGGAATCTGTTGACAAACAAGAGCAAGAGGCAGATTAGAGAGTAACAGTTGGTCCAAGCCAAATTTTCCCTATTTTTGAAGAGTTTTCAGGTTATAGAGAGATGAAGAACAAATTTAGGAAAATCATCAAGTCAGATTAAGTGAGAATCAAGTGGTAAGAAGGAGTTTTCATGATTTTCTTTTAGTAAAAAGTCTGTCAAGATAGTCCATGAACTGCACCTAATGTTAATAAGATTTTCGTACATGGATTTAGAGATTTGAACCATCAAACAAGTGGGAAAACAAGACAAAAGACTAAGGAGAAATTAGTAAGTGAACTGATCAATAAAATATGTTGATTTGAAGTAGTTTGATTTTTGTTTAAGATGTTAAAATTTTGCCCCGAAATTTGTTGTGGTTGTGATATGATTTCATGCGAAGAAAATTTGATGAAATGTTGGTATGTGTATGGATGTGAGATTTGATCGAAAAAGAGATTAATGATTTAAATGGAATTTGATTGTTTTGTCATGGTTTTGGAACTGCTCGTGAGATATGAAAGTGTAAAGTTTAATGAGATTGGAATGTGTTAATACGTGTATAAGTATAAAACCTGGAAACGAAATGTTAGATTTTAGTACGTGTGAGTTAGGGTCGAGCTGGACTAGAATGTAAACTCACAAAGAACGGGCTGGGTGATGCCCGCTTCTTTTTTTCAGTGCTTGTCCGAGTTGGGTTAGAGTGGCAACTCGCAAAGATAGCTAAGTGATGCCACAGCCCGTTACAGTGCCTATCTGAGCTGACCTAAGGCAACAACTCGCAAAGAGTGAGCTGGAAGGTGCCTGCGGATCTGGCTGAGTTGGATGAAGGCAGTAGCTCACAAAAAGGGCAAGCTAGGTGGAGCTTATAACTCAGGCTGGATTGGGCAGTACTGCACTTGGTTACAACCTAGATGAAATTATAAGTTACAGTGATAATAGAATTAACTTGTAATTGAGGTGTTTTACGTGTATGTATGTTCTAAGCAAAAATTGCCATTGTATGTAAATGTAGGTGACATAACGAGTTAACGGAGGGCGTAAAAGAGTGATTATTAGTGAATTGGGAAGTAATTTATTAGTGTAAAAATATTTTTATCAATGTTGAATATATTTTGGATTACTTTGCAAGCATTTTATAAATTTCCATTATTCGTTTTTAGTTTATAAATGATTTTATGCTCTAGCATAAAAAAGAAAATTTGATGAGATGTTATGCAATATGTTAGTATATTTTTATGTTTATAGAATGAACAAGAACTCAATTTGAATGATAGAAAAAGAAAGTTTTCAAAGGCTAGTGGATTATCCAAGTTTATAGACTTTATAGATTTAGACTCAGCCAGTATACCCCGTAATATATGGCAAGTGTTGGGAGGGCGTGTCACTAACACCGGAAGGATTGTGTCCGTCATGTTTGTCGTGTCGCCTTCTACACTTATGGGATATTATCTTGCTATATGATGGGCGATGTATAATTTCGCTACATAATAGTGAGATGTCTTTTTAGTTTTGTCACAGTGTGCAATGCTAACTTTTACGCCACATGATCTCGCATTGAGTGGCACTAGATTAGTCGCTATGTGATTATAACTTCCCTTAAGTTCCTATTAGTGCAATTTTTTTTTTTTTGAAAAAAAAAATACCACTAAAAGTAGACTTTAGAAAGAAAATGTTTTAGCCATGTTTTGAAAATTTATAAAATATTCTAACATATTCTATCCACGATTGTGCTCATTTGGAATTGAATTCAGGTGATTATTCTTTTTTGGAGAAAGAAAACACGCTAAAAGTCATTTTTTCTCATTGACGAGGCCTTGTAAATTATAACATCATAAAAAGGAAGTTTTATTTCTCAAAAAAAAAAAAAAAAAAAAGGAAGTTTTGTGGCTACACTATGACAGATTAGAAATATATCAGTTTTCTTTATAACAATAAATCTAGAAGCTTCATTACAAGATAAAATAAGTGAATCAGGAATATATTTTATTCAAGTTTAAACCCTCTAAAACACAGTGATCAACTTAAAAGTATATGCCGAATTATAGAGGATACTTTACCACCGATTACTTCACCATCGGTGGGCAAGCCACAAAAGAAGTGGATGTGTGTAGTGAGGTCAAAACTACAGTATGTCAATCTTGAGTAGGCCTCAGTAACTTGTGTCCTACACAAATCAAACAAAGAGAGTGCTGGTGATCTTGATACGCTAGTAAAAACAAGTAAATAATAGTAAGATAATGTGTCGTCTGACTATGAGTGGGACAGTATGAATCATCATCGTTGGCTACGTGACAGCGTTGATGATGGTCTAAAATGGTAGTTGTTCAACACCGGGGATAGAGTTCTGCTGATGGAATGCGTCTGTCAAGGAATGTCATTAAGCGTGGAGATGGCTGTTGGCTGATAGAGCGTTGTCAAGCCACTAAATAGAACGTGATAGTCGTAGGATCGAGTGCTCATTATTCGAGAAGCTGAATGATGGCGTAAATGAGGCTTCATTTGGTACAGGACCAAGTTCATATATTTATATACAAATAAATATAATGGTCCAAATGTGTATAAATAAATTCATAGCTTAAAATCAAGCATACGCAGTAAACTCAAATGATTATCTAAGGTGACAAGCAAGGCTGGCTTGATCACATGGCCTTAACAAGCAGGCGAAAATAATATAAAAGTATCGATAAAACTCCATTCGATACAAACGATTATGACAGTTATTGAATTATATATAATTTATATATGTAATAAACATAACAAACACATCATACGATATGTCGACCGATCATATATACAAATTGACAAGCATGGGTATGGTGACGATGTGGTAATAAACTGTCAACAAATGAATGCATGACTATATATATAGCATGAGCATGCAATAACAAGCATAAATATGTGCAATAAGCATGAACATGTAATAATAAGTATGATCATGGACAATAAACTATTAAGCCATAATAAGCATAACTCTGCAGAATAAATATCAAGCAATAGCGAACATGATCATGTAGGTTAAATTAATGTGCAAAGACAAGATATATGTCATGAGATGACCATATAAAATATATTGATAAGCAAGAATGTATATAAATAAACAAAGAACTAGGTGAGTGGAGATCTTTGTTATTGGAACCAGTACTGTATATAACATTCAAGTTATGTAATTGAATGTTATATATTATGCTGATGAACTTTGCCTATTTCCAACCTGAGGATGGAGGTTGTGTAGCCGAATATATATTAATATCGCTGCACATGAAGCTAGTGCACTGTGGGAATGACACGGGTATGGATGTATACACAAGTGGGACTCAGAGTGATGATACTGAGACATTTCCTCGTAAGTGATGACCGAATTCACCGAAGCAAGGTGATGAATGGCAGTCCGTAGTTGAATGAATCCTCTCCCCCATGAGGCAGAAGAACTCCCCTTTTGTAAGGCGTCCAAGAGTCTACAAAATAGGAGATTTTCCTATTCAAGAATAACTCTATTTTTTGTTGATAATTATCTTCCAAATGTGTTTATCATTTTCTATTCAGCTAAGATTGAATCAAAATAGGAATCTGACCTCTTGGTTCAGACTGGATTGACTGAGTTATTGGGTCTACTGAAATACAATTTGGGCCATCACTTTATGGGCCTGGAGGTTTTTGGCCACTACAACATGCAACTCCGACACTGATTCCAAATACATTTTATAGGTTCCATCTACACACACTACCACCCCACAGGACACGAACCGCAGTGACGTAATGCAATTTAAGATACTAATGAAGTACTGACTTCAAAGTATACATAATGCAATGTAAGATACTAATTAACTTCTTCAGCTGAAGTGATAGGGTTTAATATGCTCTGGTACTAGTTACTAAATCCACAATCAAAATACTGTAACTGGACGGATAAATAATGGCCGTGTTGCAACAAGTTCAATTGACAAAATAACCACCTAGAGATGCAAATGGAACATTATAATTAAACCGCTGCTTATTATCCCTCCTGACAGCCTGGAAGAAAGCATCAACGACACAGAATACATATATATGACCGAGAAAAATATTTGACTTCTGGTGCATCATCCTCCAAAACAAAGTGCTGATGTGCTTCTAAACTTACAAGTAAACTTACAACAGCGACATTTTAAGCACTTGACTAGAACAAGCCAAGAGCCCACATCCTTAATAGATAACACTTTACATATTACAATAGTTTGTATTGTAAATGCTTAAATAAAGAATAGCAAAAGAACATATAAAATTTAACTGATACCTTTTACTCTCAGCACTTGCCAGTAATTGAAATCCTAATATTTTGCTTTCACTTGGTGAACTAGGGAACCAATGTGCAGCATATGACTCACATCAACTCATAAATCAGTAAAATTAGTAGGAATTCATGTGTAATGAATTGTCTCATTCAGCAAATTAATATTCAGCATCAGTAAACCTCCCTAATTTCCTCAACGTACTGTGTGCGATCTTAATGGAATGTTGGCAAATGTTTTCATATACAGCTTCAGTAAATCTTCAATTTTGACATATCCATCACTCCCTTGTCTCCGCATATCCAAGCCATGTGAAGCGATATATGTGTTACCTAAACAAATCAATACGAGCAAAAGTATATAACGGAAATCACAAACGCGAGATAATTAACTTCAATGTTGTCTTCATTGTAACCTGTGAAGTGAACAATGGCTCTGTTTTTTAGCTCCATCCAGATGCTCTCATTGTCACCTTTTACAAGTAACAAAAACAAATGGACCATGGCATGGGCTGTGTTTAGGGTGGTGGGCTCAACACGGCCCAACTTTAATTGGACCACATGGACCAAAAATATACTTTACACTCGTTTTCAACTAATTTTTCAATATAAAATAACTATCATTATATGCTATTTAATTTAAACTTATATATATACAAAACTTCTATAGTTAATGCCTCATAACTTAGACAAATTAGTTTAATTCATCAATTTCATTTGAAATAAATAGAAGAAAGAATTTATTTTGGAAGAAAGCATACAATGGGTACGTGTTTATATATATGAGCAAATTGCACAAACCCCCTGAGGTTTGACATAATTGTACAAAAATAATGATATTTGGAAAACTTACACTTACTTCCTCTGAGGTTCCAAAAATTCAATTCAGGCTTCCCTTGTAGTGAGTCAACTGTCAATTAAGACAAATAGTCAAAGTCAATTTGAGCAAAAGTATCAAAATGTCCATAAATAAATTAATATATGATTATTTTAATTTTAAAAATAATTAAAATATAAAATAATTAAAAACATTAATAAAAATCTTATCATCTTCTTCATGACCTCCACCAAATTTTCTTCATCAATTTTCATACCATCAATTCATCATCAATTTTCGTACCATCAATTTATCATCAATTTTTATCCAATCAATTCATCACCAACATCATCACTATTTAAATCCAAATAAATTTATATATTTATCCATCATCATCGACATAAATTCTTCTTCATCATTAGTTTAGGCATGACACCCATGTTTAATCAACCTTACAAGCCAAATCCTCAAAAAAAAAAAAAAAAAAAAAAAAAAA
Organism: Litchi chinensis; assembly: GCA_019925255.1. Lineage (NCBI taxonomy): Eukaryota > Viridiplantae > Streptophyta > Magnoliopsida > Sapindales > Sapindaceae > Litchi > Litchi chinensis. Next base: position 6,086,533 of record CM034465.1, on the reverse strand, counting down.
AACCCGCAACCCGTATATTCTCACCAATCAAACACCAACCAATAACCACAAGATCTTATCTCAAATTCACAAGTAAATTCAAAACAGATATGCAAAAAACTTACAAGGAAATTCAACCAGACCCATAAGAAAATTTACAAGGAAATTCAACTAGAAATTCAAAAAGAAAAAAGGATATATTGAAAAGAAAAAGAAAACACCGGGTTTCATTGGTTTGTCTCCGTTGGTGGAGACCCATGGGTCCTCACGATGGAGACCCAAAAATGGTCTCCAAGACCACCTGGTCTTCATTAGTGTTGTTTGGGTCTCCAACGATGAAGAACCGATTGATCTCTAAGTTGTTACTTTCGCTGGAGGTCTGAAGAAGTCGAGAAGATGAGAAAAGAAAAAGATGATGATAGAATAAGAGAAGAAGAAGATGATTAAAGAGAAACTTGAAAAGAGAGAGAGGGGTGACGTGCAAGAAAGAAGATATGTATATTTTTTTTTTATTTTTAAAAATTATATATGTTTTTGAACTAAATTAAAAACATATATTAGTATTAATTATTAAAAAATTAGATACTTATAGCATTTAATGTCATTTGACGATTTTATCACCCAATGGCACTTAACAGCTGCTTATTAACAACTATCTTATGACAATTGAGATTTGTATAGAGTTTTTGAAATCTTAGGGGAGGTGAGTGCGAGTTTTTCAAACATCATCATTTTTGTGCAATTATTCGGGGGTGTACAATTTGCCCTATATATAGTTACTTCTCTAATAACTATTTTTCTTTTTGTCAGTTATTAACACACATATATAGTACATGCCCAATTATATATGCTTCATTGACCAATTTATTTGTTTATTTTACACTATTGAAGCAAATAAAGTTATTCATTCTAGTAGTCATCACATACATAATATTTATAATCTATATATATTTGTAAGATCATAAATCCTTGCTTTGATCCTAATAAAATATTTGACATTATTCACATTGCAATAAAATCTTTATTTAATTAATACATATAATTAAATTAGAAATATATAAGATCAACATTTTAAAGAGGTAAATAATCTACTAATAATTTCCTAAATAAGCTTTATTTTGTCAATTATCTAACTAACTAAATTAGGCAATAAAATTTACTAAATCGGAATGAAAAATTATATTAAAATCTCAACTTATTCAATGGCATCTCATGATATTTTAAAATATATGGCAAAAGAAAAAAATAAAAAAAAATTATTTTGTTAATGAAATTATGAAATCTAGCATAACATTTTTTTTTTTTTTTTTTAATAACACATAAATCTCCATCCAATAAGTAGCACATTATCATGTAATTATAACTTTATTCACTATAGGACTTAGCTGGATAAGGTTGAAAGTAACAGGGAATGTTGATGGTATCTATTTTCAGAAGTAAAAATGGTGTTAAATAGCACCAAATAACTATCATTATGTTTAATTAGTACAAAAAAACTTACTTGAGTTTTACTTACACATTATAAAAAGTCAGTACTACCCTTCATTAAAAATTTTATGAGTCTTCACTTTCTTGCATCTTAATAACACTCTCTTCTATCTTAATTTCACTCTTAATTGTTTTTTATATTCTTGCATCTCACCAAAACTTTCGTCAGACATCTAAAGCTATTTCATTCATCCTTGAAGTAATTTCATTAATCTTTGAAGCTATTTTGTTCATCTAAAGCTAGCCTCCTGTTTTGTCTCTTCTGCAACTCTAGAAGATGCTCCAACAACTCTTATCATTTGATGTAAGCCTGAGGCTTTTGAAAAAAAAAATCAATAAGTTGACAAAAAAAAAGAAAAGAAAAAACCCAAATGATTACACTTCGTACAATAATTTTACAAAAAAATTTGATAGTCAACTATCAAATGGGACCTCTAGCCCATCTCAACACAAATCCTAGCCACAATTCAAAGCCAATTGAACAAAATCATGTCAAAATTTAAAATGAATTTCCAAGAACATAATCAAAAACACTTTCATAAATTCAAGCATCTATATCGAGTATGCAAATGATCATTAAATACTTTATATGAAATAACTCAACACACCACCATGAATATATTAAGTTTTACAACATTTGTTTATAATCCAAAATATGGACATGCGCATGATTTATGACTAAGCCAAAATATTCATAAAGTGACTTCACAAAAACGTCGATCGTCTTTGGCCCACCCAATCTGAAGGAGGAGAGCGTGTACCTTGATCGCTTATTCCTGCACCTAGGAAAGATTTTGTAATATAAAACCAAAATATAGTGAGCTTAAGGAGCTCAGTGAGTGTACAAGATTTTCTATTTAAACTATTTTTTAAAAATTTTACCTCCCGAAAAACATTTAAAAAGAATTTCTGTTTAAAACATTTTTATTTTATTTTTTAAAAAACTTGTATTTAATAAACTTACTAAGCAATTTCAAAAGCTTGTGATCATGTGTAAAATATGATAAGGTTTCTTACTAAAATAGGCTTATAGAATGGTAAAATATTTCATAAATTTTCAAAGTATGACTAAAACGTTTTCTTTCTAAAACCCACATTGAGTGGCATGTTTCTCTTTCTAAAACCCACATTGAGTGGCATGTTTCTCTTTCTAAAAACTACATTAATGGGAACCTAAAGGAGTTATAACCATATGACGACTAATCTAACGCTGTTTAATGTGGGGTCACGTGGCGTAAAAGCTAGCATCATACACAGTGACAAAACTACAAAGACATCTTGCTACCGCGTAGCGGAATGTTGCATCGTATATCGCATAGCGAGATAATACCCCATAAGTGTAGAGGGCGACACGACAAACTCAATCTCCCCGAGGTTAGTGACACGCCCTCGCAACACTTGCCATATATCACCGACCGGGTCTGAATCTATAAAATCTATAAACTTAGGTAGTCCACTAACCTTTGAAAATTTTCTCTTCCTATAATTCAAATCGGGGTTCTTTCCATTCTATAACATGTAGTAACATACTACATAACATCTCGTTCCATGCCATAACATAAAATCATTTATATACTAATAATGATTAATAGAAATTTGTAAAATGCTTGCAAAGTAACTAAGGTGTATCTAATTTAGATAAAATGTTTTCACACTCACTACTAGCTCCCAGTTTAATAATAATCTTTCTTTCGCATCTTCCGCTAGCTCGTTGCATCATCTACATTTAAATACAGACACGATTTCCGCTTAGAACATATATGCACATCACACACCTCAATTCCAAGTCAATTCTATTATCGATAAAATTTATAAATTCATCCAGGTTGTAATGGATTGCAGCACTGTCCAGTCCAAGCTGAGCTGTGAGCTTCGCCCAGTTGCCCTTTTTATGAGTTGTTGCCTTCGCCCAACTCAACCCAATTCGCAGGCACCTCTTCGTTCACGCTTTGTGAGTTGCTATCTTAGGCCAGTTCAGACAGACACTATAACAAGTTATGGCATCTCTCAACTATCTTTGCGAGTTGCCACTCTAACCCAGTTTGGACAAGCACTGTAAAAGGGCTGCAGGCATCGCTCAACTTGCTTTTTGCGAGCTCGCGTTCTTGTCCAACTCAACCCTAACTCATGCATACTAAATTATAACATTTCTTTTCAAGGTTTTACATTCACACATACATTAACATGTCCCGATCTCATCAAATTTCATACAAAATCATATCACAACCTCAATAGACTTAAATGCAGAATTTTAACATCTTAAACAGTCATCAAACTACTTCAAATCAACGTATTTTCTTAACTATTTCACTTACCAATTTCTTCTTAGTCTTTTGCCTTCTTTCTCATTTATTTGCTACTTCAATTCTTCAGATCTATGTATGAAAATCTTTATTAACATTAGGTGCAGATCATAGACTATTTTGACAGACTTTTCACTAAAAGAGAACTATGAAAACTCCATCTTACCACTTGATTCTTATTAGATATAGCTTGATAATCTTCTCAAACTCGTTCTTCACCTCATTATGGCTTGAAAATCCTTCGAAAATCGGGGAAATCTGGCTTGGACTAGCTGTTGCTCTTCGATCTATCTCTTGCTCTTATTTGTCGACAGATTTCTCTTCTTCTTCCAGATTTCTCTTCCAACTTCACTTTATATAAACTCTCACTCTTTTGTAAAATTGCCCCTCAAGTTTTTATCAATTTACATGCATGCCATTCTTTAAAGGATTCTTTATTTTTTCAAAAATGCCCTTAATCTTTAATTTTATTTATAACTTTACTACTTTCTAAAAAATATATATTCTCTTATTTCCATAGATAAAAGTGTACTTTATACATTTTATTTACAATACTAGGTTTGAAAAAAGGGTGTTACATCGATAGTTGCCAACGACACTTGATGAGCTTAACAAAAAAAAAAAAAAAAAAATTCAAACAATCAACCATACAACTCAAAGGTAATGTATTGTGAGCAATGAAGTAGGTGAATAAGGTCGGTAATTGTCAATTACGCTTGACGAAGGTTGGTGAGGTCAGCAATGACTCTCTTTCAATTTGGATCACCAATGGGTTGTCTATGAGTCATCTTCGGGTTTGAATGTGTTGAAACTTGGTTGGAAATGTTTCTAACTATGCTTCAACCCTTTTATATACGTGAGGGTAATTTGGTAATTATCCATTTTTTAAATTTTAAATGATAGGGTTATATGAGTAAATTTGTGGCAGGGACAATTTGGTTAAATTGGGTACATATTGTAATTAAATTATTTGAGGGGTTGAAAACTTTTTTTTTTAGGCAAAAAAAATATTGTCATTTAGGGAGGATAATTTCAGTAATTCCCACAATTAAGTTTCATTTTGACTAGTTGAAAACTTAAAAAGGGAATATAGGGATTTATGATCATTAGCATATTAAGTCAGTATATACTTGGTAGGTGATATTCAATAAAGGGAATATAGACATTTGTGGTCATTGACATAGTAAGTTAATATATATCTAGTATGTCATAATATTGAGTCATGGTAAACAGAAAATCTCAAAAGGGCAAAGATATATTTTATTTTATCATGTAATCATAGATTATAAATTTCAATGCAATTTAATTAAATAAATAAAAAATAATTTAATTAATTAATAACTAACTAAATTAATAAAATAAAAATAATTACAATGATTTAATTTAATTAAAAAGTAATTACATTTAATTACTTTTATTTTTACTAATTTCAGATTTATCGTTAGCCCTCGTCCATCTTGCGATCTCTTATCTTTTCGATCAGGAATTTTTATTAGACAGACTTCGTTGATAGGAACAAGCCAATTCAGGTTTCCTAGAACGTTTACTATCGTTTAAAACTTGAGAGAGTTTGGGTTGGCAAGAACCACATGTTCTTAATGAATTTCTTTTTAAAAAATTTACTTGAAAGTTTATGAATGAAGACTCAATGATTTTTAAGTTTCTTAGCGCTAAATGCCTCTTTTCCATGCTTCTCCCTAAGGTGAGATACTTTTCTTCCTCTATTTGCCTTAGTATGAAACAACATTATCTGTTCTTGGTGCTTGAATTCAAATGGTTGGCGGGTCATCATTCAAATGTTCGTCTTTGGTTGGATAATTGAATTGAGGGGCTTATTATAGATAAGATTTCTGACTTACCTCTCTCGGAGCTTCCTTTGAATATTAGTATTGACAAAATTTATTATGATGATAGCTGGCATTTACCCCATTTAGTTTATATGACTTATTCGAATCTAGTTGAGGATAGAGAGCAGGTAGTTATTAGTATTTCTTCTAATTCAAGAGTATGAACTCTTTCTATAGATGGGAGAGTGACCACTGCTGCTGCTTATACTTCTTTGACTACACTTTATCCACATCTTCATTGGGCACAAATATTGGGCTACTTTTATTCCTCCTTCACAATTTATGCAAGTTTGGAGAGTCATACATAGTAGATTATCTATTAATTTATCTATACAACATCGAGGTTTTAACTTTCCTTCTTGCTGTCATTTATGTTGGTCTACTAAGGAGAATTTAGAACATTTGTTTCTACCCTACCCTTTTATGGTTGGTTTTTGGCATTCTTTGTCATCAGTATTTGGTCATTTTATTTCCTTATTTGAGTCTAATATTGATTTGTGGCAAATTACTATGCCTATTAAATTTTGCTCTTAACTTCAAAATCATTAGAAGACGGGCATAATTGTAAATTTTTTAGATTATTTGGCTTGCTCATAATAAGGTTACTTTTTAGGGTAAATGTCCTTCCTTTCATAAGGCTCTCTCATTGTTTGGCTTTCTATTGAAAAGGCAGATTTTCTCAACTCCGGGATTATACGAAATTCAGTGGATGATCTTTTAGCTCTGCATAAGCTCAATGTTTTAGCTTATCTTTCTAAAGTTCCACGTATTACAAAGGTTATTTAAATTCCTCTTTCTTTGGGTTAGCGTAAGGTTAATATTGACAGTTGACTTTTGGAGCTCATAGTTTGACTAGTTGTGCTGGATTTTTTCAGACTTACCATGAATTTTTCAAAGGTACTTTTGTTATTCCTTTAGGGATATATTATGTTTTTAAGGTAGAGTTAGCAGTTCTTATTCATGTCATTGAGTATGTTTGGACTTATCTTTGGATAGAGTTTTGGTTGGAGAGTGATTTGACTTATGTGGTTTCACTTCTTCTGGCTCGTTCTTGTAAAGTTTCTTGGCATCAGAGACCAACTTGGGAAATGTGTTTTTCTTATTTGCAAGATATGGATTTCAGAATGATTTATATTTATTGTGAGGGAAATTCGGTTATGGATGCTCTAACTTATCACTATTCTTCTTTTGTTTATTCCACTTAGTGGTGGATGACTCTTGCTTTTCTAGATTTTTTTCTTTTTGATGATTTATTTGGTAAGTGCCAATATCGGTTTCATTAATTTTGGCTATAGGGGGTTGACACTATTTTTTCCTTATCGGGTTTTTTTCATTGAGTTTTTTCGGTAAGGTTTTTAATGAGGTCTTCTATAGGATTTGATTGACAATTATTTAGTTTGACTGAATCATTTGTTGTCTTTCCCTTCCCATGACTTGGTTTTATTCTTTTAAGGATTGATTTTTTTTTTCTCTTTAGCTTTATGCCTTGTTTTTTTTTTTTTTAATATTTTTCCTTTTCTTATTTTAATAAAATGTTGGTTTTGACAACAACCTTATATAAAAAAAACAAATTAAAATAAATAAGTAAATAATTAAATTTTAATTTCTTATTTAGCTTGAATTTTATTTAATCAATAAATTTTAATTAACTTAACTTCTTTATTTTTGTTTTAATTAATTCAATTTTTAATTTATTTCCCCTTAATTTTATTTAATTGATTAATTTTAATTCAATTTATTTTATTTCATTAGTTTCTAATTTAATTAAATTTATTTTAATTTAAATGAATTAAATAAATTATTTTTAAATTTACTTAAATTAATTAAAATTTTTATTCGATAATTAATTAATTAAATAAATAAAACTTCATTGACTCATTTTTGTAATTTAATTTTGAACTAATTTAATTTAATTTGATTTAATTTATTTAATTCATTTTCTCTTTTATTAAATTATTTTCATTATTTTATTAAAATTAATTTAATTAATTGTTTTTACTGATATATTAATATTGATTTTATTAATTAAATAAATTATTTTTGACATTTTATCATTCATTAACATTTTTATTATATTTTACGTTAATTTAAAATTTAAAATTTAATTAATTAATTTTTAATTTTATTTTCTATTAATTTTAATTTTTATTAAATTTATTTAGTTTAATTAATTTTCAATTTAATTACGTTAATTTAATTATTTCTATTTTAATTAATTTAATTAATTAGTTTAATTAATTATCAATTTAAATCTTATTAATTAATTAAGTTATTTTTTAAATTTATTTCATTTATTACAATTTTTATTACGTTTTAAAGTAATTGAAATTTCAAATTTAATAAAATTATTTTCTAAATATTAATGACTTAAGATTAATTTAATTTAACTATAAAAATAAAAATAATTAAATTTAATTAATTTAAAATTTAATCGGGTTTACATGCCATTTAAACCTAGTTTTGTGTAACTACCAAATTTAAAATGGCTTTTAATCTGATAACATTGACAAAACCATAATCATGTTTAAAGGACCTGTTAAAATCCGATTGCTACAGACAATTAGGTTTAAAGTAGCCTTTAAATGCTTAAATTTTAAATTAACTAAAATCTGACAAAATCTAACCCTAAACATCAACACTAAACATCAAAAACACAAAAAAATCTCAACAAATCACAAAAAGCTTAACAAAACCAAAATAAATAAATAAATAAAACAATTAACCAAGCAACTCAAAGGTCACGTACCGTGAGCAATGAAGTAGATGAACAAGGTCGACAATGGTAAATGGTGGTCAACCATGGTCGATGACGACTCTTTTGCAATTTGGGTCACCAATAGATCGTTTGCGAGTTTCAATGTGTTGAAACTTAATTGGAAATGTTTCCAATCGGGTTTTAACCCCTTTATATACGTGAGGGCAGTTTGGTAATCATCCATTTTGTTTTTTATTTTAATTTTATATACATGATGGCAGTTTGGTCAATTTGGTAATTAATTTGTTTGAATGGTTGATAATGTATTTTTATTTTTGGGTTTTAGTAAAAATGAATTTTTCCATTTAGGGAGGGCTAATAGTTGTAATTCTCACAATTAAGTTTCATTCCGGTTGAAAACTTAAAAGGGAATATAGAGATTTATGGTCATTGACATATCAAGTTAGTATATATTTGGTAGGTAATATTCAATAAAGGAAATATCAAATTTATGTTCAATGGCTTATTAAGTTAATATATATTTGGTAGGTGATATTCAATTTGACCTTATGTATCATAATAAAAAACAGACTTTAAGAATCAATTTGATTTTCAAATTGATCATTCTTATACTATTGAGCCATGGAAAATAGAAAAGCTCAAAGGGGCAAAGGTATGTTTTATCAAGTTATCATAGATTATGAATGTTAGTGTAGTTTTTAACTAGAATGCATTTTTTCATTAGAATGCATTATCAGGTGTTGCAGCACACACTGTTATATATATTTAATTTTTTATAGATGAAATTTTTACTGATTTATAACCTTAGACAACTATGTCTCTAATACAACATGCAGGTTTCAGTTCTAACATTAGAAAATCGATCATGATCTCTTATCTAATTAAATTTGAGATTTGGACATGAGACTTGAGAGTATGACCATGATTTGGTTTTGTATCCTATTTGAAATTATAGATGAAATCACAAGCTGTATTAACATGTGCCCTATATATATATATATATATATATTATAGCAATGAAAGACATAATTTATTGCAATATGACTAAGTATGCTATGAGTAACTGAGGGATTGTTATCGATGCAGATGGTGATCATGAAATCATGAATGATTCTCTGATAGAGCAAGTGATGCTCACAGTTCCAAACACAGACGATCGGACGAATGATTCTCCGATAGAGCAAGTGAGGCTTACAGTTCCAACCACAGACGATCCAACGTTGCCCACTTTAACATTTCGAACTTGGGTCTTAGGGCCCATTGCATGCACCATTTTAAGTTTCATATATCAATTCGCCTTGTATCGTCAAAACCTTTTCTATATACCAGGACCTTGTGTCCAGATAATACTTGTCGCACTTGGCAAATTACTGGCAGCTACACTTCCATCTAAATCGATCAAAGTTCCTGGAACAAGATGGAGATTCTCAATGAATCCGGGGCCTTTCAACATCAAAGAACATGTGTTGCTCTATATTTTGGCTTCAGCAGATGCTCCTTATAGCATACCCATTATTGTAGCGAGAAAAGTCTACTACCATAAACCTCTAAATATTTGGACATCGACACTCTTGATTTTGACAACTCAGGTAATTGGTAGTTATATGTTAAGGCTTTAGCTACTATTGATATGTGAAATCTTATGATGAATGGTCCTTCCAGTTGCTAGGTTATGGGTTTGCAGGAATGTTTATGAAGTTCTTGGTATATAATCCGTACATGTGGTACCCTTTAACCTTACCTGATGTGTCGTTATACAGGTACATATTTTGTGTTATTTTTGGTGTATGTGAATGCATACATATATGCTTGAAATTATCTAACAAAGTTCGCTTAAATTTAGGGCATTGCACGAGGTAGAAGGAAGGCCCAAAAGAGGCATATCGAAACTTCAGTTACTTGTTATAGCAACAATTGCAAGCTTCGCCTACGCTGTAATACCGGGCTATTTCTTTCCTTCCATAGGTGCTCTTTCTATTGTATGTTGGTTCTGGAAAAGTTCGGTTACAGCTCAACTCATCGGCTCCGCTCGTAATGGCCTTGGCATTGGTTCCTTTACCTTGGACTGGTCTGTTATATCAGGCTATGTTGGAAATCCATTATTTTATCCATTGTCTACAATCATCAACATGGCAGTAGGATTTGTAATATTGTTCTACATTATATGCCCAATTGTCTATTGGACTAATTCCTACAATGCCAAGAAATTTCCTTTTTCCTCTTACGAACTTTACGATCAAGATGGTCAAGTTTATAACATTTCTAAGATTATTAATGAGAGTGATCTCACCTTCAATCAAAAAGGTTATGAGAACTACTCAATTATTTATAAGAGTGTCGTAAATATTTTTATGACCGGGTTTAGTTTTGCTACTGTCACAGCCATTCTCTCTCATTTTGTAATATTCCATGGAAGGTACAATACAACGTCCTTTTTAAGCTTATTTAGTACACAATCTGTAAGTTTTTCTATCATGAAACGAAATATTTTCTATGTAGGGAATTCTGGCAACAAGTAAAACAAGCAAATGATAGCAACAACAGCACTCGTGAAGATGTCCATAATAGGCTGATGAAGAAGTATGATCCTATTCCGCAGTGGTGGTTCCTTGCAATTCTAGTTTCCTCATTTTGCTTGGCCATTTACTCTTGTGAAGGATTTGGGAAGCAGTTACAACTACCATATTGGGGAATCATTTTAGCCTGCATCTTAGTAATGATTTTCATTTTACCAGCAGGTGTCATTGAAGCTACTACTGGCCAAGTAAGCCCATTTCCTTAGCTATTTGTCTTCTTATATTTAGATTCATAATTGAAAATTTTCTTTCTAACAAAAGTCAAGGATTACTGCAGTCTCTGAGCTTCATTGGCATGGTTTCAACAATGTTAATAGGATATATCTATCCTGGCAGACCAACAGCCGATCTAGTATTTAATGCAGTTTGTCAGGCAACACATGATCATGCTACTTCATTTATAGGAGATTTCAAATTGGGTCATTACATGAAGATTGCCCCAAAATCAATGTTTGTTGCACAAGTAACCGGAACGATCATCTCAGCAATTGCTAGTCTGAGTACAATGTGGTGGTTAATGTCAACTGTGGACAATTTATGTGACCCAAAACATTTACCGAAAGGTAGTCCTTGGACTTGTCCTTCAATGAATATCATCAACTATGGTTCAGTAACATGGGGGCTGGTGGGTCCAAGGCGTGTGTATTTTCCAGATGGCATATACTCAAAATTATTCTATTTCTTTTTTATTGGTTTGACGGGACCAGTGTTTGTTTGGATATTATTGAAGTTTTTTCCAGATAAAAAATGGATCAAAGGCATTAACCTTCCAGTTATACTGGGAGGTGTCAATTATTTGACAGCAGGTGGTGCAGTGAATTACTGGTCTTTTATAAGTGTGGGGGTTTTCTTCAATCTCATTGTATATAGAAAGTATAAACATTGGTGGAATGAATGCAATTATGTGATGGCAAATGGGCTCGACATGGGAGTTGCCTTGCAAGCTCTATTAACAGGTATAACTCAACAGTTGAGCGGTGTGTATGGAGTTAACTGGTGGGGACTAGATGTGGGAGATCATTGTCCCCTTGCACAATGTCCTACAGCTCCCGGTGTTTTAATGGAAGGTTGCCCTGCTGTTTAATCAAGGAAGCTTGAGCATAAATATTCATCACGACTAGGATTGATAAGAGATTTATTTAGGTCTGCTGAAAAGCTACAAAGATTGTTTCTTTAAGTCTTTTAGAGTCGGTATTCATTTGATCAGTCAATCTATGTATGTAATTGTTTTTCAAACTCTACAGTTCAATAAAACTTATCCGACAAATCAAGCTTCATCATTTGTATGTCAATATCTTGGAGAAGACCCACAAAACTAGACTAGGGATTAAATAGTCATTTGACTGTCAATTGGTCTTTAGTTTTTCTTATTGTTATTATTCATTTGAGTAGTAACTCTAATTATGCTAAGTAGCTTTTTAATAATTCCAGGCAGAGTAAGATTTGGGATTAACTAATGATGTGATAAAAAATTATCTCTAAGAACCCATCATCAATTGGGAGAAATTTTTTTAAGAAATTTCGAGGTTAGAGAAATATTTCGATAATTCAATATTTAAACGTAAATGGTGCTGAGTGATGGAAACCAAGATGAAAAGTATGGAGAATGACGAGATAATTATACAATGAGGCAATTGAAGATTATTGGGCTTAGTCTTGAAGGCGTTGGAAGCTAATTGAAGACAATTGGAGTTAACTGGGCTTTAAATAATATGGGCTGAAATTTATTTTATATGTAATGGGTTTTAAATTAAGTTGGTTTATTTAATTTTATGTTGGGTCTTAATTAATGTATTGGGCTGGAACATTTAAATAATTTAAGCCCAAGCTAATGATGGAAACCAAGATGACAAGTATGGAGAATGACGAGATAATTATACAATGAGGCAATTGAAGATTATTGGGCTTAGTCTTGAAGGCGTTGGAAGCTAATTGAAGACAATTGGAGTTAACTGGGCTTTAAATAATATGGGCTGAAATTTATTTTATATGTAATGAGTTTTAAATTAAGTTGGTTTATTTAATTTTATGTTGGCTCTTAATTAATGTATTGGGCTGGAACATTTAAATAATTTAAGCCCAAGCTTGTTTTAAACTTATGATTATGTTTAGTGAGCCCAATTGTTAGGGGGCTAGGGTTTCAATAATGTTCTATTTTCTTGGCCTATAAAAGGCTTGTAATTCTAAGTTGAAAAAGTGGAATGATGATGTAGCCAACTTCTTGAATGAAAGGAATAGAGATTTGTTTCTTTTATGTTCTTCTATGAACATGTGATCTTATCAAGCTTTGCTTGTGGCGATCGAAACCATGACTTATCTCTCACCTTCTCATCTATGTCTTGAGAGTGACGTCAATATCCTTCTGTGATAATTTTGGTTCTTGATTGAGTTCTAATCATTGGGTCAAAGTTCTTTATAACTTTGGTTTTCTGATTGACATATAATCAATGGGTCAAAATTCCTTATTTTATAAACCTGATTTAATCTTTCTTGGGGTTATGTTTTAATTTGCTTGTGGGTGTCGTATCTCTATATACGGGGTTCTCATCAGTTGGTATCAGAGCTTTGGAAATTAATTCAGGTTTGATTTATCATTTTAATTATTATTATTTTTTTTGTTTTGTTTCTGTTTTGTTTTAAGTTTTTTTCTTTCAGCCGCTACATCAAAGTTGATTTTAGGGTTTTTATTTTATTGTTTCTTTAATTAGCCGCACACCTTTATTCGTTAATTACCGCAGCTGCCTTACGCATGATTTTTCCTCCAAAAAGCATTATTGGTTTTGTCTTGTTTCGTTTTTGTTTATTCCGCCGTTGAATTTTGGTGTCATTCCTCTTAGGTGCATCATTTTTTTATCCATCACAAGTCATCTCTCTTTCATGTGCCGGTCCCACCATGAGCATTCTTTAATTTTCTATTTCTTTAACTCTGTGTCAATTTTTTGTTCTGTTATTATTACTTTTGTTTTTGGTCATTCTTTTCTCAATGTTCGCGCCATTGTGCTATCACCAGTTCCCACATCACTTTATTATTATTAATTTTTTTTTTCTCTCTGTCTCTTGTTGACCGCACCATCAGTTTGCATTCGCTTTCATTGTTTTCATCGATCCAATTCTCTTATATTGTTTTCATCGATCCATTTGATTTTTGTTTTATGTTGTTTTTTTTTTTGTTTTAATTTTTTTTTAATAGCCGCACCATCTTTTAGGGTTCTTGTTTTGTTCTTATTTAGTTCATTAAATTTGCTGCATCCACCATTTGTCTTGGTCGAATAACAGAGTCCATCGTCAATCTAGTGTCATTATTTTTTTTGGGTTTTCTTTTGTCTTCTAGTGTTGCGCATCATCACGTCTGTCATTCGATTACAATTTGCTTTTTCGTCTTGTAGTGCTGCTACAAATCACCACTACCATTCAATTGCAATTCTTTTTATTTTTTTTTTCGTCCTGTAGTGTCGCTACGCAATTATTTTTTTTTTTTTTTGTTTTCTTTTGGTTCTAGTCTGCGTCACAGATTCAGTTTTCATATTTATATATTTTCATGATCCTTGTTTCCTGATTTGCCTTAAGCTGCCATCCAACATCAAGTCCTAACATATATATTTTATAATTTTGTGTCTTGAATTCTGCACAGCACCGTTATATATACATATATATTTTTTTCTCTTGTGCTGCTGCACGTCACCTCAAATATTCTGGTTTGTTTCACCAGTTTTTATAATTATATATCTTATATTTCTTTTGTGTCTTGCTATCAGTTTGTTTCTGCGGGTCTGTTGCATTGTTTTCCAAGACCGTTCGAACCTATTGATTTCACGCTTGTTTTCATGTCTTTTCATTCTTGATGCAATCGCATAAACAATCTGATTTGCCTTGCTATTTTTATTTCCACATCAATCTTGATTAGTCTTCACATCTATTTGTTGATTTGCAAGATTCATGCCACTTGGGGTTTCTTGAGTGATAAACACGTGAGTGGAGTGAAACACGTGAGGGAGTGTGAGGTTTTCTCTAATATTTTTTTTCAGACTTTCAATCAAGACTTCAGATAACTAGATGAGACACGATTTGAGGACAAATCGTTTTGAGGAAAGCGGGAATGATGGAAACCAAGATAGCGAACATGGAGGATTACGGGACAATTGGATAAATGAGGTAATTGAAAATTATTGGGCTTAATCTTGAAGGCTTTGGAGCTAATTGAAGACAATTGGAAGCAAACTGAAATTAATTGGGCTTTAAATAATTTGGGCTGGTTTATTTTAAATGTAATGGGTTTTAAATTAAGTTAGTTTATTTTAAGTTATTTATTTGGGCTGAAACATTTAATTTAATTTAAGCCCATGAGTGTGTTTAGTGAGCCCAATTGTTAGGGGGCTAGGGTTTCATGTTATGTTTTATTTCCTTGTCTATAAAAAGGCTTGTAACCCTAAGCAAACATAAGTTGAATGGAATGAATAGGCAGCCAATTGTGGTTAATTGAGAGAGAGTATTTTCTCCTCTGTTCTTCTAAGAACATGTGATCTTATCAAGCTTTGCTTGTGGCGATCGAAACCATGACTTATCTCCCACTTTCTCATCTATGTCTTGGGAGTGGCGTCAATATCCTTCTGTGATAATTTTGGTTCTTGATTGAGTTCTAATCATTGGGTCAAAGTTCTTTATAACTTTGGTTTTCTGATTGACATATAATCAATGGGTCAAAATTCCTTATTTTATAAACCTGATTTAATCTTTCTTGGGGTTATGTTTCAATTTGCTTGTGGGTGTCGTATCTCTATATACGGGGTTCTCATGATGACACCCACAAGCAAATTGAAACATAACCCCAAGAAAGATTAAATCAGGTTTATAAAATAAGGAATTTTGACCCATTGATTATATGTCAATCAGAAAACCAAAGTTATAAAGAACTTTGACCCAATGATTAGAACTCAATCAAGAACCAAAATTATCACAGAAGGATATTGACGCCACTCCCAAGACATAGATGAGAAAGTGGGAGATAAGTCATGGTTTCGATCGCCACAAGCAAAGCTTGATAAGATCACATGTTCATAGAAGAACATAAGAGAAACAAATCTCTATTCCTTTCATTCAAGAAGTTGGCTACATCATCATTCAACTTTTTCAACTTAGAATTACGAGCCTTTTTATAGGCCAAGAAAATAGAACATTATTGAAACCCTAGCCCCCTAACAATTGGGCTCACTAAACATAATCATGAGTTTAAAACAAGCTTGGGCTTAAATTATTTAAATGTTCCAGCCCAATACATTAATTAAGACCCAACATAAAATTAAATAAACCAACTTAATTTAAAACCCATTACATATAAAATAAATTTCAGCCCATATTATTTAAAGCCCAGTTAACTCCAATTGTCTTCAATTAGCTTCCAACGCCTTCAAGACTAAGCCCAATAATCTTCAATTGCCTCATTGTATAATTATCTCGTCATTCTCCATACTTGTCATCTTGGTTTCCATCACTGAGGGTACGGGCAACCACCCCATTTGTGCTGAGGGTACGGGAACCACTCTATTCCCATTTCTCATCTTCCCATTTCAATAACTAAATATTTAATTAGTTTCAAAAGACTATTTTAAATTTAAATTTATTACTTTATCATTTTATCTTGTTAAATGTAATACTTCTAGACTTTGTTTGATCTTTTATCATGATTTATTTATGTGAATTATGGAATTATTCGTATGTTATTATATTATTTACTTGATAATCGTTTTGTTTAAATTTATTTTTAAAAATTTAGTGTCAATTGAGTCAAATAAGGACGGGGTACTAAGGGCAACAAAATGAATGATAAAATGGAAGTGGCTATGGGGAAACCTATCCCATTTTGATTGACCCATTATCATCTCTAGGATTAACTTATCTAGATTAACAATCAATGAATTAACATAATTTGTTTTTGATATAATATATAGACTTTATTTGGTACATGGGATTGGATTATATTATTTTGTTGGGAGTGGATTAGATTTGATATGATAGGATTGCATAGGATAAGTTAATTATCTTATGTATTTGGTGCTAGATGAAATTGGATTAAAAATAAGATTGTCCGTTGTTTGGTGTATTGCGGAATTAGACAAAAAAAAAAAAAAATTGTATATCATATTATTTTAATAATATAAAACTAAAAAATTTTAATATTGATTTGAAAAGTGAATCTAACCATTTAAAATTAACTATAATTGGACCATACAGGTCAAAAATATACTTTACACTCATTTTTCAACTATTTTTTCAATATAAAATATATATTTATATGTATTTTAAATTAAATATATATAATTCTTTAATCACCTTTTTTCTTTTTATCAATTATAAACACACATATATAGCACATGCCTAATCATATATGCTTCATTGACTTTATTTTATACTATTGAAGCAAATAAAGTTACCCATTCTAATAGTCATTACAGATTATATATAATGCCACTCAAAAGTTGAATATTCACACTACTATATCTTATTTGTCTTCAATTTATTCTTCTGATTTTCTTCAACCAATCTTAGCAAGCTCATCTTTTCTTCTTCTTTTGTTTGTTGCTTTATCATTGCCTGTTCATTTAGTTTATACTCGTGAAGTCTAAATGATTTGGATACAACAATTCCTCATCCGTTTCTTACATATCAAAGGGCCTTTTATTTTAGCAACAAAGCCTCAGACTAAAATATGAGTTTAAGCCCATTGTTTTAAAGAAAAATTACATATGAGTTTAAGGCTGAAATATGAATTTAGGGGCCTTTATTTCAAGCTGAAATATTAGTTTAAGCCCATTATTTTAAATGGCACTGCTAACTGAGCTCCCATGAGTTGCTAAGCGAGTCTATTTATAAGTCAAGCTCAATTGTGATTAGAAGGAAAAATGTCAGTATTAAATGAGTCATTGAACTTACTAAATAAACCTATAAGTCTTTAATAAATGAGACCAATTAAAGTAAAGCCCATGAATTTTAAGATGGCGGTTTTTTTTTTTTTTTTTTCCTCATTGAGCCTATGGAACTAATTAAGTAAGCTCATTTAAAAACAAAAGCTCAAATGACAATTAATCAGGCTTGCTTGGGAGGCCCACCCCATTGATTTACTAAATACACCTTTCCATATTCTAATTAAGATGATAAAGATGTCCTTGAATACTTTAAAAGGATCAAGGCCTTCAACAAGAATGCTGAAATACATGTTTAACTGATCCAACCTGTTTAAGATGGTCGGGTCGGATTCTATGTGCCCACCCCAACTTGATCACAAGTGACTTGTCCCTCTCTCTAACTCCCTCTGTTTATCTAATTCTTTGCTTGCTGTAAAACAATCAAAATAAGTTCGTGGAAATTTGGGGTATAAAAGTGTGAGAATTAATTCCAAAATGCAATAGTTACTTTGGTCTGAAATTGACTGCTTGCTCTATAAGACTTGCTTATTAAATGTTTACTACTCCTTAAGGTCTTATATAAGCTTCACAAAACCTATTGACTTGTGATGAAAATGAATTTCTAAAAGAATGGTTATCGAACATGCATTTATCCTTCTTGTTGAAGATCTTGATCCTTTTTAAGTACTGGAGAACATCTTTATCTTCTTAATCAAATGTGGGTTTCTGTTGCTTCTCCCTTGTTCATTATCTTTGTTATTCCTTTGCCTTAGTAAATTATACTATCAATGTCTGATGTCTCTGTTCCATCAATTCTCAAGGAAGAGCTTGAAATGGACAAGGAAAGACATATGTATATACTACATTTGTTTTTGAAAGCTTTGTTCTCAAAGAGAAGATGATAGAGACATCATTTGAATGTTCGAATTGTGTTAGCACAATAATCATACTATTTAATGTATTTTAACTACAGGAGTGGATGTAGTCATCTATGTTTGTGAATGCAGCAATTGGAGAAGATGATAGGTAGTTGATTTGAATGTTCAAACTATGCATACACAACAACTCATACCCTAAATATTTTGAAACAATCTATGTGATTGTGAACTCTTATCCCTGCCCAAATGTATGTTTAAATGATTTTATAACAGAAAACGTGCAATAAAAAACAGTTAGATGAGCTTCCCATTATTTAATCGAACGTAGGTCATGAACACTTAAATATACTCTTCTGTTGTGCAAGTTCTGCTTAGGATGCTGCCTAAGTTTTATAGTCATGTAGGATAACACTACAATACACTGCTAACAAAATTTTTTGGGCTCCTCCGGATGTCATTAGGAGGTGGAAGAAAGGTAATATGGTCACGTATCTTGGCTTAAGCTTCTACAACACATTTTTTCAATCACTATAAAATAGTGCTTTTATTATTAATATTTTTGGGTGCTAGGTGCAGTTTGTGGTCATGGGGAATATTTTTTGTACAGAAATGTGAATTCATTGTTCTTATGATCTAAAGAGATCATCTGTAGGAAGATTTATAGATAAAGATAAAATCAAGAAGAATACTACATTGAAGGATTTGGAGCTATCATATGAGTTTCACATAGACAAATTGTTAAACTCTCCCTATTTAAGTGTTCAAATTTGGTGATAACAGAAGTTCTATATAAATATATATTAAAACTATGTCCATGGGTGCAAATTATGTGAGACTTATTTAGATGTTTGTTCAGATACAATCAAGGGCAAATTTCTAACTATAGAGTTTTTATTTTTGCTTTTCTCTTGCGGACAAATTTCTATAGATTGCATGTTCTTAGAATCTCAACATATAATTGATTATAGCCTTCTCTTGCGACTACATTTTAGAGCTCCTGAGCATTTGAAGACCTTATCAGGACCTCCTGATATAACATCAAATTTTGAGAGTTTACTTGCTGAAGATGTTATAATTATCTTCAACATACAAAAGATGTTATATTCTTAACATTATTTTTACTCTCTATCTTATTGATTGCATTTAGGTTAATGTTAATTAACATTTTGTGTTTTCTAGATTAGTTTCCATGTTTGGCTAAGATAGATACTTTCTTTAGTTTGATTTTTGAATCACTAGAATTTCTTTTAACCACTATAGATAAGGGAATAGGTTTTCAGTTGCTTAGCAAACTTGATGAATTATACAAAGCAAAATCTTCCTCTCTAATTTCTTCTAGTTTTCTGGCCTTTCTCTTCATTCTCTTTGCTTCCTTCTAGTTGTCCACCATAAAGTGTTGCTAAGTCATTTTTAGGTAGTGAAGTTAATACTTTTAAAGTCACTACAAGAAAAGGTAGTTTTTACAAGCTTTCAAAAACGTCGTAAAAACCCTTTTCATAAATGTCGTAAAAATTCAAAAATGTAGTAAAAACCCCTTAACGACATTTATGAAAATGCCCTAATGAAGGATGCAGTAAAAGATCTGCACTAATTAATGTATTCCACTAAATGTCGTAACAGATCATACTTACGAGAGCTAAAAAATATCGCATGAAATGAGTTTTAAAACCAAACCATTTAATTAAAAATAAAAGTATTAAATTTGAAAAACTATTTAAATTGAACCAAATCAAAATAAATTAAATAAAATCAAATATCACATTGCAATGATATCAATGTGAATATCCCAAAACTACATAACATTTAGTTATCATTTTATCGTCACTTGCCATTTTACATAGAATACTAATACTCAACACATCGAAGTATTCAATTGCTAAACATTGAATTCCTTGACATCAAATAAGTGAGAGAACCTTTAAGAAGTTATTGCCTTCTTTGAAACCCATTCAAGTCTCTTAGTAGCTTCCTTGAAATCTATTCCTTGTCCAGTTGCTCCTGGTTCCAAACCAAAACTCACTCTGTAGAAATGTTAATTAAAATCAGTGAATACGTAAACAATTCGATACAAATGAGATACATGGCACAATTTATGAAGAACCCATAAAATCAGCTTGTGTTAACTCTCTCAAAACTCGGAAATGGTAAACAATTCTCTGAATAATCTGTATACCTTGACATGCAAAACACAATCCGTTAATTAGACTCATCTGAAAAATGATAAGTAGCGTGTCTAAACCTTCAGTCTGTTGCCACAAGATTAATATCTAATCTTTCTTGTATTGCCTGTCTGTTTTTCTATTTCGAAAAGTTTCTGAGACTACTACATAATTTAATATAAACTTTCATCTACCAAGCATTCTTGCAAACCAAGTTTCTTTTGTTAAACGACGACATTAAAGAGTATCCAACTCTGCAGTCCCTTTAAGATGAGAATTTTGTGATTATTCCTTTTACTATGTCTATAGAGACTTCAAGATTATCTCATACTATTTCATAAAATGAGCTCCTTTTCTTTATACATGCATTAGAATAAAGGGTTCATGGAAACTATCAAATATTCAAATCTGGACAGGCATAAGCTAGCTACACAAATGTATCAAGAATAATGCCTATGAGCTTGGCTAGAATTTATTTATTATTTTTGGCTAGGACCGTATACAAGATATTAAAAACTATATAAAGGAATTTGATACTATTACTGAATAAATCAATAATTTGGGACATGCAAAACTAATCTTGTCAATTCACCTCAAGAAATAAGAAAAAGCATGGTAATACTGGTAGTATATTTTGGCAGTGGCATTTCTGCAACAATTCTGTTTGCAGTAATGCTCAATGAGAACTCAGCACTCACTTTAATTACCACTTCAGCCTATACAACAACAAAGTATACAGAATAGAAGCACAGTTTAGAAACTACATAATAACAATGCAGATTGGCACTATAACTGATACCATCCAAATGATTTCCAATGACAGATGGTTCGCTTGCATGACTTCAAAATTCCATCTTTTTATAGGATTAGTTAAAACAAAATTCTCTCAGGAGGTGCACCTCGCTTTATAAAGCAAGGTGCTCATATTTTTAGGATAGTTAATCACTCAAACCAAACTGTTGTTTTGTTTTTTAGAGTATACAGTTTCGTCTTTAGTATAAAAAAGAAAAAACCTCACCTTCTCAAATGGGATGCCATCTTATAAGAAAAGGCCTTGTTAATTACATGTCACGTACAAACAATAATACAGTGGCCACCAATATGCACAGTCATGGCATCCACTATCATGGCAGGATAAGATTTACTTGCATCACATTTATTTTCTGAAAAGTCCATAACGAAAGATTAATCACCTTAAGTGGTCCTGCTTCTTCAATCAAAGTACTGATATGAAAAGAAGGGTTAAATTCCTGGGTCATATGGTAGCTCATGACAGGAAATTCACCGCCTGGTGGAATCTGCAAACATAAGCAGGATGAGGCACTTATTTAATCAACGAGATATAAATAAACAAATCTCTTCCATTTATAAGCAATTATCAAAATATACATCATCTTAGTTTGACTCAGCAGTACTACAGACTCACGATAATTACAATCATCCAGTACCACAGCCCCAAACCCAGTAGAACTCCTTTAATCTGTCACAAATGCAGGGCATGACGAGATTGAAAAATGGCTTTGGGAGAGGGAGAAAGGGAGAGATTTTAAATTATAAACAGGACCACGTCCACCCTCTCCAAGCTTATTTTCAAATGAAAATTTACCTGTAGCAGCCTCAATGTCAACAAAACTATATACTATCAGACTCAGAGCATTATCGTTAAAATCTCCACCAGTCTTTGATCCGGCAACAATATATCAGAAAGCCTAGTAGAAGAATAAAAGCTGAAATATACAACAACAACAACAACTACAGTTTGATTGGTTTCCTATCAGATCTGACAAACACGTGTTTAGAAAGAAACATTGTTCTTGAGAATCCTGACTTGGGTTGTAGGACCTCTCTTTTATATACGTTGGTCCCTATTTTTCTGCTACTAAGATAGTTTCTACATTACTGTTTTGACCAAAAGTTAAATTTAGTAGTTAGAATGATACCAATAAACATTTGGAAAAAAATTAGAACAATCATGTGCAATAATTTTATTAAGTTAAATAAAATATTAAATAAATAAACATGTACTGATTTGTTTACAATTAATTTGCATACTTGTTAACAGACATCAGACTCAAAACAAGCTAAAGCTCAAAGAAACAGAAAGTAGCAACAACGAAATTGTATATTTCAGATTCTACAAAACACAGAGAATAAGCTTACATTATCACAACCATCTTTTCCCCAAACCTCTAACCTGTATCTTGCCTCCCCTGCACATATAGGATGGAAAGAAGCCCTGCAAGTACCTGTGAGAACCAGAGAATGAGAAAAAACATTAATAGCGGAACCAGTATTTAAACAAATAGCAAGCTCCATTGTGTCAGTTCTACTTCCAATGTAAGTAAAGGTACGACAAGAACCAACAATTCAAGAATATAGAATTATGTGTCTTAGTGTCTAGCAAGGGTTAATACAACTAAATGAGATTATTTGTCTCAGGTTTATTTATCCTTAAATTTATAAAAAGAACTCAGGGAGAAATCCCACCAACAGTTCTCTTTAAGCTTTCTTACATAGGTGACCTAAAGAGAGGTAGAAATTGGATCAATCACAAAGTAAGATCCTGTTATTTTGGCTTCGTCAGTGCATCCAACTGCACCCACACATGTAAAACAAAAATCACAAGAGACTGTTGTAAAAACTAAACATAACTATTAGCTCCCCCATTAACTTCACTCAAAATTTTTGCTCTGTCATATCAAAGATTTTCATCTTAGTCTTGGGCATAACTCACTTCCAATCCCCTTCACACCGATATCAATCTATTGAGTTTCTCAAATTGTCAAATATTATTGTCAAAAACAAGTACAATACTTTAAGTCAAATGTAATTCCATAAAATTGCATTTGCACAAAAGTGGCAACAATTAAAGTCAATATTTTGCTTATCTAACAGGGATAGCTGATCTGCACAATAAAACATCACTCCTTACTACATAAGTAGCAAGCACTTGACTACATACACGGAATTTATGACTGGTCAGAAGCAGAGAAGAATTCTACAGGAAACTCGTAAGTCAAATTCAATAGAGTGATATTATCATCATTAATTCATAATCCCATTTTCTTATCCAAGGGAAACACATCGGCTTTGAACATAAAGCACAACACAATAAGCCACTTCTCAATTGTATCACCTTAAACTTCATCAAGATATTTTATCAAGCGTGCAACTATTTTATCAAGCCTCTCAACTCTGTTGAATCACGACGTAAACAGAAACGGAAAAAGTCTCACCATCTTGTCTGATGGAGAAACAACAAACCTGAAAAATATGAGAATGAATTACTATAAACATTGAAATCAAGTAGATTCGAATCAGCTTCACAAGGTCTACAATCAGGATACTTAATATCATTGTTTTAATCATCAAACCCAGAAATGCTAGAAGCAACAAGGTCAATAACGTCCTCTGCTTCCATACTTCAACAAAATCATTAACTCCGTAGAAACAAATCCTATAACCAATCACTATAACCCTAATTCAATGCTATTCAACATAAACACTTGACATTTTAATAAATAATAAATAATTAAACTGCAAATTCGTGAGGAAGAAACGATGCTTTGAATAAAACCAAAGAACAGACAATAAGTTTGTGACAGCGAACAGTGACCTTTTCCGTTGACGGAGGAGGCGAAGGAGTCGGCGGAGGAGATACTGGTACGAAGAACGGGAAAAGCAGGCGGCACGGAGGTGGCGGAGAAATGCGAGTGTTTGGGAAGGATCTTGCCGGAGAAGGAGGAAGAGGAAGCGAAGAAAGCAGCGATCCTGTCCGATCGAAGCGTGCAGTGAGCGGTGATCGCCGTCATTGGTTGTGGTGGCAACAGCTGTGACTGTGAAATGGCGAGAGACAGAGCGATTTGAGAGCGAGCAACAGAGCGAGTGGAATTATTAGGGGTTGGTCATTTAATATGTTATAAAACAATATATAATACTGTTATTTTTTTAATTTGTGAATATGTCCTTCGACATTTTAAAAATGCTGTTTATGGAATCGTTAGTGACATTTTTTAGATCCTTCAAAAAAATATCTCGATCAATCTTTTGTGGCTTTTTTAAGAATCAATCATGCAATTGAAAGTGATTGCAACTTTTATTTATAATCTAGTAAAGATAAAGTTGTAAAAACTATTTTTTCTTGTTCTGGGTTTATTATAAATGTGATGACAATCGATCATAAAACATGTTAAAAAATATTAGTAGTTAAAATTATTATTATATCACAAAACTAACGGAGGTATTTGTTGATTCATTAATCTCTAAATTAACAAGCTTCTAATAATTCTGAAACATTGTTTACATTAATCACGTATTTGATTCATAATATCAAATCATGAAATGTACTAGTTAGGATTTATTGGTAATTAACTATTTACTGGATAAGGACTTATCTCTATAGCAAATTAAGTTGGGACTAATTGAGATTGGTTGACATATTCATAAATATTTTAGCAAAGATTGACATAGCCAAGGCATATATATACCTAGACTAATTATTGTTGTATTAAAGTGCAAACATAGTTTGGGAATTAAGTCCTCATGCACAGGGGCGAACCTAGCATAGGGCCAAACGGGGCACGTGCCCCCCCGAAATTTTGTAAAAAATTATTAAATTTATAATGTTAATGATTAAATATTCAAATATACAGATAAATAGATATATAATTGTCAGTGTTCCTAACCTCACCAACCATTCAGCGCTGTAGTAGTATGAGGCGTTCTTTTGTTTCCATTGGAACCCGGGTCCGATCCCCCAATGCCCACAATTGCTTTTGTACTTTTTTTGAAGGAAAAATTGAAAACATGCGCAGCCTGTGGCCTTCGAACCTGGAACAGGGGGCTGAGATGATGCACCTTTCACCTTTTATGCTGATGTTGACACCAACGGTGCAAAGACTTTAAAAATATTTAAAGTAATGCCAGTTCTTTCCATTTTTTAATTGTTTATTAATTTTTTAAACTTTATTGTTTACCCTTCCTATTTCTAGTATAATTAACATCCTCCTTTTTCATTGCTTTTATTAGACCTAATTTTCTTTTAATATTTTTTCTACTCCTAATTAATTAATATTTCTTTTTTCTTTTTTAGTTTTTCCTTTTATTTCTCTATTATATAAATATTATTTACTTCTACTTTTTATATACCGTATAAGATTCATTGGTAATTTGCAATTTTAGTGAACAAATTTTTTTGTTTTTTCTCTTTATTTTTATTTGGTATTTCTTTATCTTCACTTTAATATTTTATCACTTGCAAGGTTAGCAAACTAAATTAATATTTTTAATTATTTATTTTAATGTTTATTAAGATTTTTAAGTGTAAGATTATTTGTTTTACCTAAATATTATGTATGTTTTATTTTATTTAAACTATATAGTATTATGGAATATTGTTTTACATAAAAATATTATATATTTAGTTTTTTTTTTTTAATTTTCTATATTTTTATTACTTCATTAATGTGCCTCTCCTAAACAAATTTTCTGGGTCCGCCATTGCTCATGCATATGCTTCATCTATGGACCCGGATTAGCATTAAAATGTGAGTTGTCATGATAGCGTAGGCTCAGTGCAAGTGATAAAAAAGAGGATGTAATAGATTTGTACTTACAAATATTTATTCAATTTTAATTCTGCTGCTCATCAACATCAAGTGATCCAACAAAAATTTAAGGGCTCTGAAATGCATATTATCTGTAGTTAGTGAATGTTCAAGAGCAGGCTGAAGAAAATGAAATAGGCAATTCTAGAGTGAAATGCTACATGATAAGAAAATGAAACATTTCTTTTGCATACTTCTATTGAATACTTCTCTTTACTGAAATGATTGTGAAATAACTGTGTCTAATGTAAAATTATCAAATATAAAGCTTGTAATTTTTCTGTTTTTACTAGGTGTAAGCTCACAAGGCAAGCTCATAATTTCACTGAAAGGCTTGCTTCTCGTTACTCATGAACCAAGCCTTGTCAACAGTGGCGGACTCATAAATCTATGTGAGGGGGGGCACTTTGATATAATAATTATAATATCAAAATACTTATATAAAATTTTCTTTTTAATGTTTGCTTCAATTATTAGAAAGGAAATAAAAATAATTAAAATGCATAACTATTAGGAAATATTAGTTTTACCTCTTATAAAATTATAAACAAAATTTCTTAAAATAACATTTTTAATACAAGTATAAAAACAAAAACATATCAATTATGAGTTGATTGTGCACTAGCTAGCTCCCTTTTTCTTAGAAAAAAAAAAAAGGTTCACATTTCATATTATTAAAAATAAATAAATAAAATTTAATTTAGGGGTATATTTTCTTTATAATGAGAATTGCTATTCAAATTACAAATAAATGTATATAATCAAACTACATATATTTATTATTAAAGTTATTAATCAAACTACATTTGGAGTCTTTTACCTAATAAATGTATATGATTTATAACAAAATAAAGTAAAATAAAAATAAAAGAAAAAAAAAAATTATAATTTATGTGAGTTTTTTTTTTATGAATTTTATCATATAAATTAGTTTATGTAAAAGAAAAATAATTCAAGCCAATAACCGTGGATAAATTAAGACCAATAAAAATTAAATAATATTATATGTTTTATTCTTTTGTTTATATAAATATGATATAATATGCGATAAAAAAAATAATTTGAAATGATTAGAATAATTTGTGAAGTCAAAATGTTTCAAATTTGATGATCAATTTTAAATAATTGGAAAAAGAATATATTTTGATCGGAAAACAGATTGAAACGTAATAGACAAAAATTGAGAAAAAGTAATATGTTTTGATAGGAAAAATGATTGAACCATGGTGGATAGGAAGAAAAAAAATCCATGCCATAAAAAAATAAAAGAAAAAAAAATCTCCCACACACATTTATGAGACAAAGCAACAATTTTTTTTTTTTTTAGGGAAAGCAACAATTGTGAGTGCATAAAAGAGAAGGAGAAAAAAAAACCACTTATTAGAAATGGGAATCAAACCAGACATAATGGTGGAAAGGTAGAGATGCAGAACCAGCAAAGCACCTCTGCTTTTGTGCTTCAATGGGACATTTTTTAAATAATATATTAAAACAGCAATAAAGAGACAAAACAACAAAGTTTTTTGGTAGGGGTTGGGAATCGAACTGTGGCATCTGCAGAGAAAAGCAGGCCTCAACCATCAGTGCTAATCTGCGCTTGTGAAAAAGTGTAACATTATATTTATATATTTATATACCGATGATTAATTAGTTTTAAAAAAATTTCAGGGGGGGCACGTGTCCCCCCTGACCCAATAGTGGATCCACCCCTGTTTGTCAACACTGCACCTGGTCCTCACATAAGAGGAAATACATTGAGAGTTAGTATTATAATTTCAATGTCATGACACTAGAGTAGCTTCAAAATTACATTGAATTTCACAAGGCGGCCTCTTTCTATGTGTAGCTAGCTTTTCTCCGACTGCTTTTTCCATTGATTCTTGTTGGGTGTCTGCACCTGTGTCAATTAACTTGTTTTGAACTTCATTTTTTTCAGTCTACTTATTCAATCTTTTGAATATATGAACATTTTATGATATGTCTTTATATGTGCTTGTTTGGATTATTTGCCACAATTCAAGCAATAACAGTTATGTCAAAAGATGGTTTTAAAAATGTAATCAAGCACCATAAACTTCATAATTTTAGTTCCCATTAGTTCATTGAACTCACAAAATCCTGTCACTGATCGAAGTATGAATACTTGTGTACTGTTAAATGCCAGTCATTTGTGAATATCTCAGGTTACGGGTTCATTTAGGAGTGAACATGCCTACCCAAGCTAATCACAAGCTTCTTGAGAACCAGGTTGATTCAATGGAAGCTGAACTTTCCAAGCTCTATGATGTTATTCTTTACATGGGCATAATTGATATAGTACAGGAATACAATATGAAAAAGAAAATCGAGCGTGCATACAAATTGTTGCACTTTTATGCTTTGGCGATTTCTGTTGTTGAACCGAAATACTATACTGCACAATTCATCAAATCCTTGGAGAAAGTTTTCCGTGACCAACCATGAATAACATGCTTATTGTTCGTAATTTTCCACATGATTACCATTGTTTTATAGGTAAAGATTTCAGTTTGTTACCTCAAGACAAAATTCTTTGTATTCACTTCTTTTAAACTAATATCATCACTTAATAAATGATATGAGCGTATGGAAAGAAGTTATCATAGTGATAATCAATCCGCAGAATCAATTCAACTTTTATTTTCTATTCGAAATTTGGTCCACAGTCGTATTACTATAGTGTCTAGCGTCTAGAATCTCAGATGAAAATGTAGACAAATCAGAAAGCCAAAATTCAGTCTACTGCTGTCATGTACAATTATACATATATGTCACTTCCTTCTTCTTTCTGGCCAAGTTGTTTCTTATCACGATGTCTTGAGTTGCATGCATGAACATTTTGTATTCATTTTTATCTTTTTAGGTTTATGATCTCAAAATAGAAAAAGTGGTTATAGGATGACCAATAAAGAAACTTTGCTTCTGAAGATGTGGCTTAAATTTTGGTTGGAGATGTATCTATACACCTTTAGTAGTTTTACTACATTGAAACTGCGGTCTTTTACTCTAATTAATTTATCAATTAATATTTAGTATACAGACCTAGCACCTAAGCCAATCGAAATTGTGTTTGAGAGGCATTTCAAGTTACAGAGATGTTTCTATGGGTTGGTGTAGATGGTGTATATACTCATCATTTTATATGGTAACCTATACAATTTACATGGGAGACACATACAGTGCGAGAATATTAGTGGCTAGGGTTAGGTGCACTAAAGTTTTTATCTTGAAGCTGTGTATTACAATCCTTTTTTTTTTTTTTTCTTTTTGGGTGAAAGTGTTTTTGTCCATCTTATAAAATTTGGCAGAATGAATAGAATGTGCCTTCTGATTGGAAAACTGATGATAGTTTGACAACGCAATTTTATAGAAGTTGATTTCATTCAAAAACACTTCAGCCCTGTTTGGGATAAGCCAGGAAGAGCTTATTATGGCTTCTTGAAGCCAAAAGCCATTTTTACAACTGTTTGAATGAATTCAACAAAAGAGCTTCTTGTCTTTGGAAACTCTTCTACCTAAAGCTACTCCACCTAACTTCTCTTGGAAGCTCTTCTTGGAAAACATGAGAAACCAAAATTTGATTTAATGAAACAATTTAAAAATTTTTGCTTCTATTTCTCTTTTATGTCTCTTCTTCTACTATCCAAAGTCAGAAGTAAAAGTTATCTCAAACGAACCCTTCGTATAAAAACAATCATGGAGAAACATTGCATAAAAAAACAATGTCAATCAGAAGCCATATATATAACAAATTGCATAACACCTCCTTGAGATATATCTAAAACTAATGGAAAGTACATTTATTTTTTTATTACGCAACACCCTCTTCTGTTTGTCAAATTTTGTTAAGGTTAGTTAAACTTAAAATTAATAAATAATTTGAGGAAAGAAAAAGATATCCATCATCCATTATATGATAGACGGTAAAAATTAATTTAAAAATAAAATTTAATATTTATTTTTTAAAAAATTTAATTTTTTAAATTTTCTTAAAAATAAAAACAATAGATTTCCACCGTCATAAAAGAATTTTAAAAAGAAAAATTGAAAAAGATGTTGCAAAAAAGAGAAATTCAAAAAAAAAAAAAAAAATCTAATCGAAGATTTGGATCTTCAACTTGAAGAATTAGGTTCAAATCTTCAAAAATTTAAGGAAAAAAATCTCAACAAATTATTGAAAAAAGAAATAGAAGAATTTAAGAAAATCCAATTAAAGATTTGGGTTCAAAACTCAAATATTCAATTAAAAACAACTTTAAAAAATAACTAGAAAAAAAATAACTAGATCATGATGATCTGCTAATGAATCAGATCGATAATTAATCCACCATCCTCAATCCAATAACAATCCTTCATAACCAATCAACACTAAATCAAATTAAACCTAGAACTGTAACCCTAAATTTGTCTCTTCAATTCATCATAACCAATCAACACAACCAATCTTTATCCGGGTTCCAATCGAACCCAGATAACTAGAGCCTCAATGATGCATCATTTGGGCTTCAATCGAAACCGGATCCCGAATGATGTTCATTGTCAACAAAAAAAAAGAAAAGAAAAAAAGAGACAAAAAAGAAATGGTAGAGATTTGAGATGAGAGAAAAGAATAAACAAAAACCAAAAACTATATAGAAAACAGATCTTCTTTTTTGCGTTCTTCATTTTTATAATGTTTTATTATTATTATTATTATTATTTTGGATTTTGTTTATATATTTCTTATCTCCACTGTCTATCTCTCAAAAAGATAGTGGGTATACATTTTTAATTTTTAATTTATTTATAATATATTTTAGAGACATTATGAAAAACCTCTTTGAAAGTAAAATAATCGAGAGTAGTGCCCCTTCCCCCCAACCGCCCTCCTACATTTTTTTTTTTAAGTAGGTCAACTATCTCCTATCATTAACATTCTATCCAAAATATTAATATTTTCCATCCAAAATGGTGAAATGATCAAAATGTTTTAAGATTCTATAAAATCCCTTTATACTCTTGAAACTTGTGTAATGACTAAAATACTCTTTAAATTATTAATTAATAATATTATTAAATAAAAATAACACAAAATAGAAAAATATATAAAAAAAAAAAAAAAAAAAAGAGAAAACTTCATTTTAGTCTTTAAGGTTTCGAAAAAAATCAGATTTTTAAAACTCTTTTGAAAACAGCTCTTTTCATCTATAATTTTCAAAACTTTTCAAAAAGATTCAAACCTTGAGTTAACTGACGATCAACGGTAACAGACAGCTTGGATAGGAAAGGTAAAATGGTCTTTTCATATAAAAGGCTAGGATTGTGGCAAAATGGATGATTAGGATTTTAAACCTATAAAAGATTTAAAATAAATTTAAAAATAAAAAAAAAATCAACTAATTAATTTAAATTGAAAAAATATATATGAAAGATCTCTATTGTCTATCTTATAAATTAAGGGATGACATCTTTAACCCAACTCGACAAACTCAACCTAATCTAACAATTTTTTATCGGGCTAGGTTGGATTAAATCTTAAAAAAATTGTGATGGGTTAGGTGGAGTTGAATTGGGTTAGGTTGAGTTGTAAACTTTTTAACCTAACCCAATCCAACCTGAAAAACATCGATCCCTCGTTTCAAATCCAAGATTGTTTCCTTCTTTTAGAAGAATACTTGCTAGAGATGAGAATCAATAACAGTTTTTATAGTAGATTATTATTATTTTTTTAATCATTGACTCTTTATTTGTATTCGTTTTATTTGTAATCAAATTATTAAGATTATAAGAGTTACGAACTAGATCTTTTATATCTTTGTGGTAGATTAAATCCAATCAAATTAACCCAATCCGACTATTATTAGGTCATATTAGGTTAGGCCGAAGAATTTATTAGGTTGTGTTGAGAGATTTTCAACCTAACTCAATCTGAACCTAAAAACGTCCACTCTTATTAGAAATGGACGAAAATTAAAATTAATTATGGAAAAATTGAGAAGATTTTAAAAGAAAATATGGTTTCAAGCACATTAGTTTGAACCTAGAGTGTTGAAAATTTAGATTGTAAACCCAGATCTTCAAAACAATTTTTTTTTAAAAAAAAAGAATGGAAAAAAAAAAAAAAAAAAACCAACTCAACAAATTCATCAAACCACAAATATCAACCCCTAACACCAACCACAACTGTCAAACCCTAAACATCAACTGTAAACACCAATCACAAACATCAACCCTAAACTCCAACCTCAAACATCAAATACCAACCCTAACCCTAAACATCTCTTGCCATTGTCATCATCTTCATCCCCACCTCTAAAATTTTCATTTTTTTTTCTTTGCTAATGTTATGGTCTAGGTTTTGGGTTCAAGTGAACTTAGAACTAGAGGTTTTGGGTTCCTACTAGAACATGTTTTGGTTTTAGGTTCCATCGAATCCAAAATTGATTTAAGGAGAGGAAGAGAGGATGAAGAAGAAGAAGAGATTGAAGGAGACAAAAAAGAAAAAAGAGAAGAATAGAGATGAAGATGATAGTGAGGTTTTCTATGGTGCCAGTAATGAAGAAGAATGAAAAGCTTTTAATTATATAAATATTTATTTAATTTTAATATTTTTATTTAAGTAGGGTAATTTAATACATTATATCCAAAATGAGAGGCAAATGAGTGATTTTGCTTCTTTCATCTCTTTTGACTATCACTTGATTAACAGTTTAGATTTTTTTGAAGAGTTTTCAAAACTTGAGCAATGAAATAAGTTGTTTCCAAAAGAGTTTTGAAAATTGATATTTATTGAAACTTTAAGGACTAAAATAAAGTTTTTCAAGAAAACACATATATAAATAAATAAAAATCTAATTGGAGACCTAGATAGAATTCTAGCAACCTGATTTCACAACTCCCCAGACACAATCGATTACACAAAACCAAAATAATTATACCAAATCAAACCATTGATTACACATCAATCCTAACCATCAACAACATCAACATACGATCATCATCATTTGAAAAAAAATTAAAAAAAAAATGAAAAAAATGAGAACATTAGGTCTCCAATGAATGGAGACTTAACGATCTCCATTGCGTATAAATTGAAATTGGTCTCTATATGATGGAGACGAGATTTGATCTCCATCAGGTCTTCATCGCATTAAGACTAAAACTGGTCTCTATGTGATAGAGAGCAGATTTAGTATCCATCACCAAAGAAACCCAAGTTTCTATATGTTTGGCAATGGACGAAGAAGGCATCAATGATGGATGAACAAGAAGAGGTGTTTGGAGTCAACAATGGACGAAGAAGAAAGGGGTCTTAAGCATCAGTGATGGACGAAGAAGAAGAGGTGTTAAACATTGGCCATGGACGAAAAAGAAAGGGTATTGGTTGTTGGGCGTTAGTAATGGATAAAGACAAAGATGGAAGAAAAAAGAGATTGATGGTGGAGACTAGGTGTGGCGTATGGGTTTAGAACAATTTTTTTTTTTTTTTTAATTTTAATATTTTATGTTATTTTATTTTATTTTTGCATCTCCACCATTCATCGTTGTAATGGACAGTGGAGAAGACATTAATATTTTTGCAAACTTATATTATTTTTTTGTTATTTAATTTTTTTTCATTTTAATTTATATTTATTTTTATTTTCAATTAATAATTTTTAATTCCTTTTTAAATTAATGTCCACCATCCATCTTAAAATAAACGGTCAAGATATAATGAATTAAAATTTTATTAATTATTTATTTTTTCAATTTTTTGTTTAATTTTTAATGAAACAAATAAAATTACTCATCTAATTACCATTATATATATATCCTTTAACTTTAACACCAACTAATTTTTTTAACCGGTAGGGGGTGATTCACCTAATAAAAAAATTGAGGGCCATTTCTAATTATTTTACTTTACAGGGGTTTTCTCATAATATCCTTATATTTTATTTTATTTAATCTATTTTTAATAGTTATTTGATATTTAATAATTTTAAAATTTCAAAAAGAATTAGAAAAAATCTCTACTGTGCATCTCTTAGATGAATGGTGGAGATACATTTTTTTATTTTTATTTTATTTTATTTATTTTTATTTTTTGTTTTATATTTAATAATTTTAAATTTTTAAAAATTAGAAAAATCTCCATCGTACATCTTTTAACTAGATAGTGGAGATACTATTCAATTTTTATTTTATTGTATTTTATTTATTTTTAATTTTTAATTTATATTTAATAATTTTAAAATTTAAAAGAAAATTAGAAAAAAAATCTCCACTATATACATTTTTAATTTTGAATTTAATTTAATTTAAAGTTGGATGATAGAGATACATTTTTAATTTAATGTAGTTTAATTATTTTTAATTTTTATTTTATATATAATAATTTAAAATTTTAATGAAAAAAGTTAAAATAGATCTCCACCCCATCCGACGATGGAGGTTTATGGGCAAAATGGATGGTGGAGATTCATCAGCATAAATTTATATATTTTTTATTTTTTGATTTATTCATGGACAAAATAGTCATTTAGCCAAAAATTTTGATCAACTGTTAAAATTGACACGATGTAGGGGCTTAGTATAATAAAATAGTAAATGTGTTTCCACTTTGGTTTTAGCATACATCAAAGCAGTGTTAGGCAATTCATTTATATATATATATATATATATATATATATATTGGTAAGAAGCTTATTACTAGAAACAATCCAGTCGACATTTTAGGCTCCATACTCGAAGATTAATATTTTTTTCCTTCTCTGGACTCATTTATGTTGCAAATAATAATAGAAAAAATTAACGAAATCTTCTAAGATATCTACCTGATTTTATAATTACCAATATGATGCTATAAAGATCTACCTGATTTTATACTAATATGATACTATAATGATCAACATCTCAGTAAAATTTGCATTGTGATGAGTACCCCGTCAATGGAAAATTAAATACCAAACAATATTTAGAGTTAGGATTTGGAATATTTATCTAAAAGTTGCAAATTAGAAAGTCCATATATATGTTAGCAGAAAAAATAAAAAAACTATATATGTTTAGAAACCCCTCTGGATTAAGAGTCTTCCATATGATTATGTCTAATAATCACATGTATGTATGTCTGGAGATACCGAAGCAAAAGTCGTCTGGTTCATGTATGCTCCACATGTGTCTTATCAAGCTTCAGTGACTTGAATGCTTCACAACCTCCTCCTATACAAAACGTACATAAATACCATATTATCAGTTACATTTCATTTATTTTTAGGAGTTACAAACTCTCAACTTTTCAATAAAAAGATCTTTTGTCAAATGGTAAAAGACCAAACTGAAGAAAGGGGACATGCATCAAATTTCAAACCCAGATTAAAGAATAGAGGAACATACCCATTATGGCATTTTAGTCATCCAAATCAAGTTTTCTGCAATTAATATGAGCTCAGCTTCACTAGTTTCAAATATCAAATATTAAATCTGAACCATGAACCAAATGGCGCAATCAGTAGTTCATATCAAAATAATATAATTCTCCATACATATAATAATTTTAAAAATTTTAATTTATTGATACAAAGTAAATTTTTAGGAAAAAAAGAGAAAAAAAATAGATTTTTTTTCTTGAGGTACTTAGACGAGCTCAGGAGATAATTGAGACCGAATTGGTACGACTCTAGTGGCATGACTTGTATAAGCAGATCTTATATAGCTAGGAGCCATCTATACTTGGATGGAAGACATTCCACATATATGAAAAAAATTCTTACTTTTGTTATTATTATTGAAGATGCAATGTTAAACCATTTTTTAAGGGCATAACTGGTCTATGATTTCCACCACACCACTTGGTTATAGACAAAAGTGGTGTCGTAACATCTTTGGTTGCTAGCGCCATCCAACGGCACCAACAGCTCCTATGCCTCCCATTGTGTGAGGCATGAGTTCGACACCCCTCCCATAACATTCAAATAATAATAATAATAGTTGTCTTATCATTTGTATGAATTGATCTTTTATTTTTGTGTGAATCTTCTTTTCATCTCTGTATGGACAGAACCTTTCCACTTGAGAGCAGTCTCTCGGACTATACTATCAATATTTTATTTCGATTTGTCCCTATAATATTTTAGATCTATCTCAGTTATAGTTATTATATTGAGAGAAAAAAAAAAAAAAGTAGCGTCGTAACTGGCAGTGGAAATAAATGACAGTAGATAATGAAAAAAATTGAATAAAGAGAGACAAAAGAGGCTACGAAATATAGGTATGTTTTTCAAAAAGAATAATTAAGAAACTATAGACTGATGAGACACACTTTCCCTGTAGTTCATTGGTTTTCACAGTAAACTTTCATAAGTCTGTCCCCAAAGTAACCTTTAAAAAGTAGGAAACCGCTCTTCTCAAAACCCAGTCCTTCAAACACGCTTCCAATTGGGAAAGACAAATCATTACACAAATCATGTTTTTCAGTCTTCGAAAAGAAAAGGCCAGAGAGAGAAACTAAAACCAGAAAAAATAATAATAAAAATAACATGAACAGGCCATAGTCAACATAGAAAGAAGAAGAAACAGTAAACAAGTCAACAGCATCTTCTGACCTTGTTTTTCTAGCATTTTGACAAGTGGGTCAAAACGATTCCATGCAAATTCAAAAAAGAGAGAGAAAGAGAGTGATTTACCGATTTTGTCCCAACCTCTTTGATGAAAATGAATCATCATCATCTTCAATTCTTCTCCTTCATCATCTGGGGGAGAAAATGTTTGGTTGACGGGAATGAAGCCTGGTCCGAGAGATCAACTAGGGCTATGTATATATCTAGAAAAATTTTCTGGGAAAATTCCAAAAGACATACAAAATATCAACCTAGATGACCTCGAGCCAAACAACATTCCCACCAACCTTAACCTCTCTCAGAATCACAACCATGGAAACAACAATGAGCTTGTTTCTGAAGGGAATGAAGCCTGGTCCGATACCTTTCGTTTTTTTGTTGAACGAAAAAGACATCCAGCCAGACGTCATTCCCCTGAAAAACAATCATTTTCTTCCCCTAAGAACCCTAACCAGATGAGAAAACCTGCAAAGAAGAGACTTTTCTCATGGAAAAAAATAAAAGAGATAGAGAGAATGAGAGATGAGAGATGAGAGATCTCGGTCTGTCATTCTAAGTATCTTGAGAAAAAAAAACAAAGGCATATATTCTGCCCTGAGAGGAAACCCTAGAGCATTTTAGCTTTATAGCCAGACAAGGTTAACACATTAGTTGGTGACATCTCACACGACCGTCAAATATGATTTTATAGACTTAACTTTTGCATAGCGCGTGCCATCACGCTCAAAGGAAAAAGAATAGTCAATGAAAATTTAATGCTTTGCTATCAAAAGATTCTTTTCATAGTAAATATTATATTTTCATTTTACTATTACAGATTACATTATATCACCTTTGCCTTATATATTGATGTCATGAATTGAATGAGAATATCCAGGGGTCGATTATTTTTTTATCTAAAGACTGAATAATACTGTTGAAGACTGAAAACTGAATAATAACTAAAATTTGAAGTCTGAATAACATGTTTATTTTTTTTCTCTTATTTCTGAATTTATTATAAACTTATTTGTTTTTTAAATTTAAAATTATCTAAAAATTAGTATATTGATATTTATACAATTTTTACTATTTGTTGTTATGTAATTTTAATTAATGTAATACAAACATCTAAAAATAAATAATTTAATAAATTCTAAAACATTTTTATGTATACATTAATAATATTTTATTCGTAATTAAAATATGATTAAAAAATATAGTAGCATTAATCATGTTTATGTATTTAAATATATTAATATATTTAAGAAAACAACTGAAAAAATAAATATTTAAATTATAAATTAAAATATATTAGTTTAATTCTAAGATAATTTGGAATAAAATGTATTTATATTTTATTTTCAAATATATTTTTTGTAAGTATCAAGGGAAAAAAAAAAGAAAATAAAATTTAAGTAATATAAAATTAGAATAAATTTGAAGTTATGTTATTTTGGGAAGAATAAATTTGGAACAAAAACTTTTAAATATTATTAAGTGATGCAATTAAGTGAAAACTTAAAATTTTTACTTAATTTTTTCAGTTGTTTTTTTGTAGTTTTAAGTAGTTTGACCATTTAAAATAAATAAATATAAATAACTTAATAGATGCAATTCAACACTATTAATTCTCGAGTGGAAGAAACAAGCAACTCCTTACCCTTGGTAATAACAACAATTGTTATGCAATTATAACCTTGTAAATGGTTGTGGTCAACATTAACCCCTTAAATACAAACAAATTAATTTAACTCAAATTTCATATCTGGAGTAGATTATAGTACTTATAATATTAATTAATATTATTTTGAATTGTATTGTATTGTTTGGAATGGTTCAGAGAAACAGAAAAGAAGAGAAGATAAATTTTCCATTGATGATTAAGAACAATTGAATTTAGCAAACTTAAAGAAGTTTGACTCTTGAATTACTATATTTCTTATGCTGTTGTTAAATATAAAAAAATAAAATAATAATATCATTTTATAACTATTGTTTGATTTACAAGGCCGAACAAGTCGTTGCGATGTTTTGTATGAAAATCATTGCTAAGGCTCTATGTAATCAACTTCGTGAAGTTCTTGGGTTAGTTACTTATAGTATTTTCATTCCAAGTTGCTGGATATCATTTCCAGAGGTTTCTTCATGTTCATCAACCCCTGTTGTATTCAAAACTGTAACATTTCAAAAAAACCCTATATTCACACATGAACAATCAAAAACTAATGAATGAGAAACTCACAGCATGAATAAATCCCTAATCGGCAAGAGGTCCCCAAAAGTGAGTGGTTTTGGGACCAATCGGATTGTTCAAGTTTGAACAGGGTCATAAATGGACAACTATACAAGTTAAATAGATTAACACTCAATTGATGATCTACACTGTTGATAGCTCCCACAATTCTATGAAAACTTACAAGTTTGAACCTTTCAATGACAAAACAATTAATTGCAAGGAGATTCTAGATTAGATAAGTTGTATTACTATATATAGCAACAAGTTATATATTTTGATTGGATTTAAATAAACAAAAAAAAAAAATCGATTAGAAACAAGATTTGTTAATGGATACATATTGGTGTACATATAAGATGAGGTGGAGGTACCGGTAATAGCATCATGCCAGGAAAGATTGAGAGGATTCACTAACTTTTGGTGATAGAAGAGGTGCAGGTTCGGTGAGGACGAGCGACAATCGATGATGAGACTAGCAACAACACAATGATCGATGAAGACGACTTAATTATGTAGCGCAAGTTGGCAAAGAGTAACAGAGCGAGTGACGTTTGATTGCACTTGAAGACCAATAATGATAGCTGTTTCACTAGGGAGAGGTGTTATTTGGGTTAAGGTCAATGACCATGGAAAAAGAGGGGAAGAGTGAAAATAGTAAGAATTGGGAGAGTATCAACTCAGCGAGACAAAATAGAAGATATAGAGGATAAGGAGGCATGATAGTGAAAGAAACAACGGCGTCAGGCGATGTCGTTGGTGGCAAATGAGAGTGTAGGGGTCATCGAAAGGTGAGGGCAAGGGTGGCAGCTATAGTGGGTGAATTCTACACTATGTTAACTTTGACTAGGTCTCGTCAGTCAACTTTCTTGGAAGTTGGAACCTAGCAACTTGTGTCCTGCACAAATCAAATAAAGAGAACGCGAGTGATCTTGACACCGGTGGGGTACCGGTCGAAGACATTCCAACGTTCAAGTCAGTAAACTAATTGTAAAATGTCAGATTGGAGGGAGTGTGCCGGAGAAGAAGAAGGATGGAAGACTATCGAAGTCTTGACCGCCTTGATTTGAAGACTAAATAGAATAAGAGCACAGAGACATTAAGTGTCAATAGATAAAACCTCATTTAATAAAACAATGCAAGTAGGTTATGAATAATACACAAGATAAGTTCTCATGAAAGAGAGATCGGTCACAATGTACCCATTAAATGTCAAGTCTTTCCTTAGCCAGACCTTTCCTAGACATACACTTTCATATCACTATATTGAATCTATCACAGAAGAGCACTAAGTCTAGAGTAGAAAAACGAGAACTCAAGAGAAAAGAAAAAGAAACCTCAAGTGGCTTGCAAGAGATGAGCAAGAGAGGTGGGATGCCTATTCTTTTTGATAAAGTCTCTATTTATAGGTGGAGGTGGTGTCATAGGTACTTACTGTAGAGTAAATGTCATGGTTAATGACTTATCGGTTACAAAACTTAATTGTATGATTAATGACATGTCGGTTACAAGGTTTAATGATATGATTTATGATATATTTGTTATAGAGTTTAATGGTATGATTTATGATATGTCGGTTACAAAATTTAATAGTATGATTTATGATATGTTGGTTACAAGGTTTAATAATATGATTTATGACATGTTGATTATAGGGTTTAATATCTCTTCCGTTACAATGCATTAAGAACAATCATAACTTGAAATAAAACTTATTTGAGTTAAATCAACCAAGTTTCTGGGCTATCCACTTTGGTAATTAGCTTAGGTCAATCGATATACTGAACTAATATATCATAAAAAAATTTTGACCATTACAGTGGCTAAGTGTGAGTTTTAGGGATTTTTTGTTTGGCTTTTATATTTTTCCTTTAAAAAATTGAAAAATAATTAAAAATAGTTTACTTGGCAACATTAGCCCCCAAAAGTTTGTTGCACATGTTGCAATAGCAACATTGTTGATTAAAAAAAAAAAAAAATTGTTATATGTGCCCTACCATTTGCAACATAAATTGTTAGTTATCGTACATAGCTTTTGCAAGACACTTTTTGCATGTTGTGTTAGATGATTATAGCAACATTAAGCATGTGCATGATATTATCTAAATGTTGTCGTATTGCTGATTTCTTATTAGTGGTTAGGTGTAGATACTGTTGTTTAATATATATTCGAATACCTTGTAATAATAATAATAATAATAAGATTAATGCGCTCAATTTTATTACACAAAATATCATTAAGAAGGTGAAGTAATTCAATGACATGACATGGTTTAGAATTCCTCCTACATTTAGTTTCATTTCATTTCCTTTACTCTTTTTTTTTTTTCTTTAATATATAATTTGAAAGTTGACATCGAGTAGATCATGAGTTTGTCAATACTTATCGATATTAAATACTACTTGTGTGATCCAAATTTTCAAGATTAAACACTACTTATATGAACAATTTCTACTCGCATAAAAAGGATACAACTACTTCCACAATAAAGGGGGAAATTATCCATACAACTTGTAATATATACTTTATCGAAATTGAACCTCCAACTTCTTAAATGATGAGAAGATACATAACCACCTATATTAAAAGATGATGTGTTCCTTAATCTCCTTCTTGATATCCATAGATGGTGCAAATTTATTCTTGAACAGGTCTTTACAAGTTTAATAAGCAATAAATCCAAATTTTGTCGAAAATGTTAGAGCATATGTTTTTTCGTAATCAGAAAAAGCATAAGAGTAAAAGCGACATGCTTGAAGGATGAGTGGCGGTGAAGCCCTAATATTAAACTTGGAAAAGTTAAAAAGTTAATTGGAAAGTATTTTAAAGGCTCACCACCCTTTATCACCTCTTCTTGCTACTCATTTATTACCCCGGCCAGTCGGCCTCACCTCTTATTCCCTCTTTCATTGTATTCTCTCACTCTTACTGCCTTTTTTCCTATTTACCACTTAATTCTATCATTAAACCTACTAATTAATATCACCCTAACTCTTATCATTTATCAAATCATCTATTTATGATTATTATACAAATACGTATGAGGACGCATCACTTGCAATCCACTTCATCTATCATTACTACAATATTAATTTACTAATATGTAGACTGACCATCTAATTTTAATTCATCAAAAGCCGCAAATGGAACGCTGTTCAAAATTTTATCAAATCTAATCAATATTATCGGTTTAGTTTGTAGTCTTGAACACTTACTATTGTAAGTATGTTTCACTTTAAACTAAACAAAAAAAAAAAAAATTAGTGATTAGTTCACAATATAGAATAATTTAAAATTGTACTTACTGTATGCTTTGAACAATTAAAATGGTAAAAATCCTTCTTAAAACTTATTCTTTTTATATATGATACATAGTAATTAAATAAATATATATATATGTTTTTTTTACCTCTTTGAGATATAATTATCAAGATCCAAGTGATTTTGAGATTCAAAATAAACCTTTTTCAAATTTGTATAGATTGTTAGAAGTATCTGACTTGAATATTTTCAATTTATCAATAAATAATTATACGAACGAAGGTTGACCAAAAAAAAAAAACCTTAAATTTTAGCCTAGAATGAATAAGAGGTTATTAGTAAAATTTGGAAAGCATTCACAAGTGCTTTTCAAATAAGTACTAAACAAGTACTTTATTTGGAATAACTTAAGCATCCAGTTTTTGGTGGGGAATATTATCCTAATATATATACATATATATATATATATATAATTTGAATATCCACAAACACATCTGAAACAATTTGTAAAGGGCTATGTAATATGTATGACCAAATAAGACTTGTTTTCTTCTTTTTTTTACCCTTGTGTACTATCAAGCTAGTCTTTGGTGTTAAATTTCTACGCAAAAAGAGAAAAATATCCATATTTGATGGTCACCTTTTTTCCTTCCTTCAACCTTCTTACTGTTTGGTCAAAAGAACACCAAGTTTAAAGGGGAGAGAGAGAAAGAGAAAGATAACAATATTATCGGAAGATGGGCATTAAAAGTTTCACATATATATAAATTTATGACTAGTTATAGAAGCTCTTCAGCTGAAATATTGGAGGGCTGTGATAATACGTTTACATCAATGATCTCCCTTACATGGCAGTTTTAATAAATTCCTGGACATATTAATTATAAGGAGAGTGCTTAAAAAAATTCATGGATATTTTTTTAAAAGAGTAAAGAATATTAAGAGAAGTTTTTGATCAATTTTGAAACCACATGAATTCAATTATATATAACTACAATTTAGCTTGCAATTTTTTCCTCTTTTTTCATTTAAAGAGCATAAAGGAAACAAAATAAATAAAATTAGTGGAACTGTGTTTTAAAATCTTATA
This sequence comes from Litchi chinensis, assembly GCA_019925255.1. NCBI lineage: Eukaryota > Viridiplantae > Streptophyta > Magnoliopsida > Sapindales > Sapindaceae > Litchi > Litchi chinensis. Next base: position 6,042,914 of record CM034465.1, on the reverse strand, counting down.
AAATTCTTCTAGAACTCATGTATATCGACAGAAAATTCAACTTCATGTTTGAATTACCAATAAAACTTGTAAACAACATGAAAAAACAAACAAAAGAGCAATGGTTTACAAAACATTACCGAAACAAAAGTTGAATTTAAACAGGGTTTTAAATGAACTGAAATAGTGCGTTGTGGTGGGGGCACAGCTTTTATTGAACAGAGTAATAATTGCAATCCAGCAAAAGTAAATCTTTCCAAAGAAGAAACGCCATCATTACCTTATAATTGAACCTTAAAAAGATGGGCATAAAAAGCAACTTGACTATACTTCTAACCTTTTTTCTCTATCTACTCTATTCTTCTTTGTACGGTTGACCACCTCCAAATTATCTCCTTTTCACCTGTTTTGTTTTTTGTTTTTTCAAAAATAATAAAATTAATATCAGTAACATATTACCATTTTATTTTAACTATTATTATTATTATTATTATTATTATTATTATTATGACTGATACAAATTTAGAGATCTACCAAACTATATAAGATTAAACTCTGTAGCAGTCTGAAAAATAACTCTTATACAAGAGAGAGTAACCTATAGATAATGAAGATATGCAACACACAAGGTGGGATATAATTCACATAATTATTGGTCGAAAAGATGGTGTGGAGTATAGAACCTGTGCAATGATGCACAAGGGGCAGCGTGTTTACCAACAACACTACTTGCTCGGCTACTTATACTTTAATTAGTTGAAGAGCTAGATTAGGCCAATTTGAATCTTGCTTGGATTCGTCAAGAACCGTTTTTGAATTTAAAATTCTTATTATTATTTTTTCTGGTTGTCGAATTAGTTGCTAATCTCTCTAACAAAATAATATGGTTTGACAATAATAAAGGTTCAATAAATGGTAGAGCTACGACCTAAGAGAAAATTGTGATGATAATTCTTTTTTCTATTTTCAAGCCAGATTGTTAAGGGAAACAATTTCTAGATGTAACAAATCTGTAATTACAAATTAAAATTGTATAAGCTCCATAAATTAGTAAGACAAATATTATTCAAACTCACATATTAACATTCACTTCACGTGCTACTTTATAAGTTAGAAAACTATTATATGCTTTTTCAATAGCATTATAAATATTATTTAAATACACATATTAATACTCACTTCAATGCAAAATTTTGAGAAACAGAAATCAAATTATTATATACGTCTGATAAATTTTGAAAACCCCGTCAATTCAAAAGACAAAAACAGTAGATAACATTAACTATATTCGATTGGGCAAGAAAAAAATTTGAATTGAATTATGAACGGCAAGGTCTTAATTGAGGGTGACCTGCCGTCATTTTCACTGGTGGCAAAGGCATTTAAAAAGGGTATTGCTTGTTTATATGCATGAAAACTAAATAACTTGCTTGGAAAATATAAGAAAGCTGATTATATCAGAAAAATATTCATTGTGCTAAGGAATTCATTGGTCACCTCACACAGTCTGTCAGAAGCCAAAATACAAACACAAATAATCATGGGAAAAAAAAAAAAAAGTAGCCCGACTAACGAGAAAACCCTAACCCTAATTTAATCCTCGACATTGACCCTTCAAACCCTCTCCCTCCTTCAATCTTTTCTTTGGATTTTGCTATACTGTTCTGTCTCACACACACACACGCATATATATATATATATATATATATATCGGTTCGTATACCAGATCTCTGAGTTGTTGTGGAAGTGAATAATAAACATGTGTACCTACAGTTTAAACCTCAATATTTGTAATTACTGTTAAATTTGTATATCTTTATTTTAATTTTATTTACTAAAATGTAATAAAAATAGTTGTAAGGATTGTTTATCTGTTTTCCTTGCTAAAGCAATTCTCAATTGCATACCCACCACCATTTATGCTAAGTGTATCAAATGCTTATCTGACCAAGTGTCAAATTAATAGGCTCGCAATTCTCAATGTTATATCATATGTAAAAGTACTTTCGAGGTTGTCAAAATTACATTTTTATAGATGAATGATTTGTAATCAGCGATTTATTATAACATGTTTAAAGCATCTTTCATTAATCACTGTACTCTTTCTTATTTAGAATGTTTCAAAATGATAACATTAATATAAATTGTAAAGAAAGTTTTGAAGTAAGAAAGATCGTTTGTGTATTTATTTGATAAATAATACTTTGTTAATGTAAACCAAAGTAAAACAACAACAATAATAAATTGATCTATGTATCTCAAATTTATTGCCTTCCTAATTTATTACTCAAATAATATAACAAACTATTATATTATCTCATAATCAATATATTATATTTTTTAATAAAAAAGGATAAAATTTTGGGCAATACAACATTTTTGTATTCCATATTAACATACTTCTTAATGACCAAAAAAAAAAAAAAAACCAATAATTACCATTATTTTACAAACAAAATTATTATTCAAAATCGATTTTCAAGAAATTTAATACTCACACAGAATTCATCAATATCAAATTTTTAACGTTGAACTATGAGTTCTGTTTCTTAATATAATTTTACTCAGTCACCAACTTTTTTAAATTATAAATAATTTAAAAGGAAAACATGTTTAATATCTACAATAAGAAACCATAACTAGGATTTTAATTATATAATGTGTAAAAATAAATTCTATAGTAAGATTTTGAAATATTCAGATCATAAATAGAAAAATATATTTCATAGGATTATCTTACAACTTATTCAATGAAATAGATAAATGAGAAAGATTAAAAAAAAAAAAGAGCAATGAAAATTATGAAAGAAAAAAATAATACTATTTTATTAGTTTATTTTGTTATATCAATTATACCATGATTTTATGAAAGATTTTTTTAATAAATAGGAGGATGTGAGGTAAATTTCAGCGACATAAATGCATAATATTTGTATTCTTAAAGTAAGTGTGGTATCAGTGTGAAAAGGCGCAAAATGTAAATGATTGGTGAACTGGTTTTTGCATTTGTGGGAACTGATTTGAAAGAAATTAATAAGAAAATGGTTTGGTGATGAAAAATATGAAAGAATTAATGTATGATTTTGTGATTAAGAGGCGCGTGGATGTGGTATTAAATGCAAAATTCAATACTTGACAGCCCCCACTCACCGAACAAAATACTCCCACATCCACATGTTGTTGTACAGCTACTAAAAACAACAACAGCACAAGTCAAAACAAAAATTAACACAGACAAGTTTCAAAAAAATAATAATAATAACACAGACAAGACAAACATTTAATTAATTATTATAGTTTTTCATTTTTTTATTACCAACACATACCGTCGACCAACTAAAATGAAATCTTGAAGCGCAATCCAGAATATTATCAAAGTCGATTAAGATGAATTTTTAAGCATAATCTTGATAATATATAATTTGGATTTCTTTTTTATATCATGAAATTATAAAATATAAATTTGATTTTTTAACCCCAAATATGAGAGGAGATAATTCATGTAAAATGAGAAAACTATTAAAAAAATGTAGATCGAACTCATAATTTAACGTGTATGGGTGGAAATGATTATTCTATTTTATCCACACCCAATTAATTATTATAGTTTCATTTAATATTACTCACATCGGTTATGACGCGCCCGGCGATCGACGGGTCAGATGCTCCCACGTCGTATGCTGCTCTCACCTACCACGTGCTTCAATTTAATGCAAATATTAGTCACTGTTGTTTTCTCTCCCGTCTTCTATGATGGGTCCCACTGGGAGGAGACATGACCACGTTTGGGTAATGAGAGAAGCTGACAGCCTGTTGACGTGTTGGGATTTGATTGGGTGAATCAACGTGGAACCCCATTTGGAGCCAATGATGTCTTAATGATGGAAGATTGTCGTTGTGGGGACCATGTAGAGAGAGAGTGTGGGCGGGTTTATCGGAATGGGGTCGGGGGGCGAATAGAAATGTCAGTCAGATTTGACAGTGTCACAGTGTTGAGCTGTTTAATTTGCCTTTTTTCTTGGTCGCAGGGCAGACAACTCGTGTGGGTTGTCACTTTGACTCGTTTAGTATTCGTTTTGGGTAAATTTTATTTTTATTATTTTGTAAACGTTTCGAAATTACATCAAATCGACTCTAACGTATTCATAAAACATCAAATTACTCTATTTGATCAACAATTTTACCGATCAAATCTAATAAAATACACAAAAAGTCAATTTTATCGTTCTCATTTAATCTTAAAATTACTATTTTATCTTTATTTTTACCAATCAATAGAATTCTAACACATGTCATACAAAATTTAAAATAAATAATTAAGTAATTTAATACTAATGATTAAATTAACACATCATCATTTAAAATTTTAAAATTAAATTAAAAATTATTTTTTGAAATAAAAGAATTAAGTTTAAAATTTTAAATAAATAAAAAATGAAATCTCTGTCACTCATTATAATTATGGTAATTTTGAAAGAAAAAACAAAAAAAAAAGTGTTTTTTTTTTCAAAGAGTTTAAGATTTGATTTCAAATATCTAGGTTCTAACTGAGATCTTCAATCTTAAAAGATTTAAGTTTTTGATCCTATATCATCATCTCTAAACCTTGAAATAAAACAACATTTATTAGGTTCATAACCCAGAAACTTCTGCGACAACTCATTATAATTATGATAATTTTGAAAGAAAAAACAAGAAAAGAAGTGTTTTTTTTTTTTTTTTTTCAAAGAGTTTAAGATTTGATTTCAAATATCTAGGTTCTAACTGGGATCTTCAATCTTAAAAGATTTAAGTTTTTGATCCTATATCATCATCTCTAAACCTTGAAATAAAACAACATTTATTAGGTTCATAACCCAGAAACTTCTACGATAACTCATTATAATTATGGTAATTTTGAAAGAAAAAACAAGAAAAGAAGTGTTTTTTTTTTTTTTTTTTCAAAGAGTTTAAGATTTGATTTCAAATATCTAGGTTCTAACTGAGATCTTCAACCTTAAAAGATTTAAGTTTTCGATCCTATATCATCATCTCTAAACCTTGAAATAAAACAACATTTATTAGGTTCATAACCCAGAAACTTCTGCAACAACATAATAATCAAACAACACAAAACATCAAACAAATTCTCCACCATCTCACTTTCTTTCCCACTCTTGGATCCCTCCACTTATACATCACCATTGATGGAACCCAAGATAGCAAACATAAAGGATTACGAGAGAATTGAACAATGAGGCAATTGAAAATTATTGGGCTTACTCTTGAAGGCTTTAGGGAGCTAATTGAAGGCAATTGGAGTTAATTGGGCTTTAAATAATATGGGTTGAATTTATTTTTCTTTTTTTATAATCAAGATGAAAAATAAAAACAAACCAAATAGTGACGTGAACAGTAACCCAAAAAAAATCTGATTTTTATTTTTGAAAAAAATAGATAAAATTGGATAACTAAACCTGAATTAATTCCCAAAGCTTTGATACCAACTAATGAGAACCCCATATATAACGATATGACACCCACAAGCAAATTGAAACACAACCCCAAGAAAGATTAAATCAGGTTTATGAAAAAGAAATTTTAATCCATTGATTATATGTTAATCAAGAAACCAAAGTTATAAAGAGTTTTGACTCAATGATTAGAACTCAATCAAGAACCAAAATTATCAAGAATGATATTGACGCCACTCCCAAGATATAGATGAGAAAGTGGGAGATAAGTCATGGTTTGATCACCATAACCAAAGCTTGATAAGATCACATATTCAACAATGAACAAAAGAGAATTCACTCTCTCAATAAAACATAAAGTTGCATCTTCATTCTATTCTTCAACTTCTTCCACTTTAGGGTTACAAGCTTTTTTATAAGCAAACAAATAAAACCCTAGCATGAAACCCTAGCCCTCTAACAATTGGGCTCACTAAATATATTCATGGGTTTAAAATAATTAATTATGGGCTTAAATTAAATGTATCAGTTCAGCCCATTACAGAAATTAAGACCCAACATAATATTAAATAGACCAATATAATTTATAAACCCATTACAATTAAAAATAAATTCAGCCCATATTATTTAAAGCTCAGTTAACTCCAATTGCCTTCAATTAACTCCCAAAGCTTTCTAGATTAAGTCCAATAGTTTTCAATTGCCTCATTGTCCAATTCTCTCGTAATCGTCTATGCTTGCTATCTTGGGTTCCATCAACCATCGCTTGTAGCAACACATCCACTGCCAATATCTCTGATGCATAACCACATACTGTTATCTAGGTTCGATTGAATGTTTGAACTCAGATGATCTCACTATCATCTCATTGGAATTGATAACCGACTGTTGTTCAATTCAATCCCTTTTGCACCCAAGTTTAGGTGTTCGAACCCAGATGACGATTTGGATTCGAAGTTGTTCGAACCCAAATTTTCAGCTAGGTTCAAACACCTAATCTCTGTCTGAGGGTTTCATGCATCTTCATATGGCCATTTCATCTCCATTTTCATTTGGTCGCTTCATCTCCATTGTGTCTCCCCAAACGAGATTTCTTACTACTTCATATTTTCTTATCCGTGCTGATCTATTCTAGTCTTGTTGCTATCTATTATGGTGTAGATCTTTAGATTTTTGTGATTTTTTTTTTTTTTTGGGTTTTTGAGTATTCTTTATTTGGTGTTGAATTTGGTTGAGATCTTTGGAGATTCAGTTGTGGATGACATCAAGTTTGGATTTTGGGTTTATAGGTTGATTTTTTATTTTTGGTTTTATTGTGTTTGATTTTGTGAATTTTTTTGGTCAAGTTTTTTTTTTTTTTGTTTTTTTTTTAAATTTTTTTTTTAGGGTTTTTATTAATGAGCTTTGTATTTTGGATGAAAAGATGAGAAGATTGAAGATACCGAATTGGAGATGATGACATGATGACGACATCTATTAGATGAGAAGATTGAAGATACCAAATTGAAATTAAATTTTTTATTAATTTTTTATAAAATTTTTTATTTGTCCTTTTTATTTTCCATTTTTTTAATCTTTATTTTCAAATTATCAAATTCATACATATGTCAAGATTTTAGGTTATGATTCGAAATGACAAAATTAACCCTACCCACCATACCGTCCATTTGATTTGTCAAGATCTTAAGTTAATGTGTGTTTGTATTGGTTGAAAGTTCATTAATAATTTTGTCTCTCTGGGTGTGGTTTCGTGGATTAAATAAAAATCGAATTACGTTAAAAATGTTGATATGTTCTATTTCTTTTTGTTACAACATTTACTATCTATTTTGTTATAACATTTCTAATTTCTAGGTCATAATATTTAGTTATTAAATTGTTGCAACACAGCTAAATAATTTGGTTTAATTTGAAAAATTGGATAGGCTCAAAGGAAACCAATCTTTAAAAAAAGTGTTGGAGAATATTTATGGATTAGATATGAAAAAATTCCTTGTGGGGATGGGATTGCAATGACCAACCTTTATGGGGGTGGGGATAAGGATTGATAGATCATAATAGTGAGTGCTTTTTGTCACTGCATAACATTGAACGATGATACTTTGAATGTATTGAGCATGCTCTTTCAATTCACAACTATGTTCCGCATATGCTAGCAATTTAACTGACACTTCATTTATCATCAACCACTGGTTACAATTTGTGACATTACCTTGATTTCTCACATCTTGAAGTTGTTGGGCAATAGCACATCCAAGGTGGAGCATCGACTAACCATAATATTTTGTTGATTCTGAATGAAACCGGAGGTAATCTGTAAATCACGTCAATTGCTTACATACTCTTCTTCTTTGTTGAGGATACAATATCCTATTCAATTACAAGTTTTACAATTTTGAAGATATTTTCTTGCAAATCAATATTCACATATTTCTACCTATCGGTACTTCCCCAACAACTTGTTAATGGAATGTAACTTTGAAACTCTGCCAAATGCAAATTGCATGTCTTAGAGTTAAGAACTTATTAGTTTGTCCTGTCCAATGAATCTTGGAATTGAGATCCTCTTTTGTATTGATATTTATGCTGAGTATAAAAGATATGATGGTATGTGTCATCAATAATTGAGATAGATTATTTTTGTCATTTTTACTAATATATTAAAATATTGTGCTGCATCTTTAATTCTTTGTACTTAGCACAAAGATTAACATGAGAAAAAAATCCTGATCCTGAATCTTGACCTTCTCTTGTTATTAGTCAAATATGAATGTGAACAACTAGTAAGCCTTCATAAATGGTGACACATGATTTTCGAGATTCAACTTTGTTGTGCAACTCTAAGCTTGTACGAACCAGAGCTTGGGCTGGTCTGAGGAGAAAACTAAGATGAATTTAAAAAGAGCAAAACCAACCAACATCAAGTATGTAAAACAAAGTAAAGCCTATTTCATTCCTAGATTATACAAAAAAGAAATAGTAGCATAAGGTTTGACTTGCATCTAGTTATATGGTAAGGCAGATTGGGCTTGATTATTGAGTGACTGTAAGCACAGATGTGTTGTTCAAATGTGCTGACTATTTTGTGTATCCTACATATATGGATTGCCCAAACCTACTCTTGGGCCTAAAACATACATCCCGATTTGGTCTGGACGCCCCCACCCTTAAAAAGGTGACTGAGCACTACTACAATGATTATCTTCAATATCGATATCTGTACCGAGCGTTTGAGCGCAAAAAATCAAAACAAAGTTATTACATTTAAAAAAGTAAAAATAATAAAGTTAAAAAAGTAGAAACTATATACATGTCAATTATTATTATTATTAATATTAATATTATTTTATTATTGAAACTGATTTAGGGAATTATTGGTATCAATTGGATAGGACATCGATTGCACGGTTTGGAGAGTTGTTTCTACTTGGGAGAGATTGATTCATACGAAGATGGGAGAGTGGCCCATAAAAAATGAGGGGTCTATCTACAAAAATTAGTAGGAGAATGTTTTTATTAGGTATAGTAGAATCCATGCCATAAGACATGGGTGACTGCGATATTTATCAACGGCGTCAATAGTCTAACTACTATATATATATATATATATATCAATTATTATTGATGTGTGCAATATACAATTTAGTATAGAAAAAATTCTAACAGATAACTAATTGTATGATCACCCATACTTTGATAGTCTTGGGAGCTAATGGGAAGCCAAAGGGTGACAGTGACACATGCATGGATTGGAAATTCCCAAGAGAGTCTTTCAACGTAAGTCTACAAGCAACAAACGACAATTTTCCATTTGTCTTTCTCTTGCCAAATATGAGATTGATCATGTTCAAGAATCTCTATTTTCCCTCCTTATTCTACTTGTTTACGCTCGAATTGACCTCCATCGATCCGGCCAATATTCAAGTACTAAACAACTGCAGCTACACGGTTTGGGCAGCAGCCGCGCATGGTGGTGGTAGGTTACTCGAACAAGGTCGAGACTGGGTTTTCAACGTGGAACCTTATAGCTTCCGTGACCCAGGCCGCATATTGGCGCGAGCCAATTGCACACTTGATATTGCAGCATAGTGCCTGAAAGATGTGAGTTCGCAGACAGTGATGGGGTCCTATACTGTTCGGCTGTAGCACCCAATACTCTAGTTCCGATGGAATTCAATGGAACCTCTAGTTAGTGCACCAAAGTGGTCAAGTGCCTAGGTGACATCAACAGCTTGTGCCCAACTGATTTGAGACACCCTAGTGGCTGTCATCACCCATGTACCGTTTTCAAGAACAATCAGTTTTGTTTTAATGACCCTAATGGAGGTCCGGAAAATTGAGATCCTACTGAGGCCTATTTCAAGTTTTTCAACAATTTGTGCCCGGATGTGTACACTTACCCCTATGATGATGCAAAGGACCTTTTTACTTGCCCCACGGGCTCCCACTACAAAGTCGTGTTCTGCCCTTGAAGCACTTTGCGTTTGATGGTAATAGGCAACATGCGCCTATTGTGTGTTACGAGAACTCAATTTTCTTGTAGTGAAAGTTGTGGATTTGAAATATAAACGACTGAGTTTTTTTTATGTTATAGATGATAGCTGATAGTTTTGAAGGTGTGCTTTCTCTGCATGTTATGTTTATCCATCAACTTGTAGTTGGGAATTGTAACTCAGTCCTCATAATAGTAATTTTATTTATTTATTTTTTTATAGCAATATTGAATTGAAGCAATTTCCTTACAAAAATAATGGTGGAAATTGTAAAAAATACCCATTTAAAAAGGATAAAATTTGTTTTTACCCACTATTTTTAAAAAAATTGTTTTTAACCCCTCAAACAAATATATTGCTTGATATACCCGAATTGTCGAAAATACCTCTGGACATTTTTACAAAAAAACCCTGAACAATTTAAAATTTACGAAAAACCGAATGGTGAAATTACGATTAAGCCCCCCCATATATATACCTCAAAACCGATGGACTACAGCCACAGTCCATCGATTTCTCACTCAAAACCAACCGGTTTTTGCGGAACCCGAACCCGATCGCAACCCGATCTTCCCCGCGACGTTTCCGGCCATTACCGCGACGTTGCCAACCTTCCCCGAGCAGCTCCTACCGCCGGCGAACCTGCAGAAAGTGTGAAGGTTAGATTTTGATATGTTTGTTGTATGTTTTGATTGAGATTTGAGATTTTGAAATGTGTGTTTGTGTTATGGATGTTAGTTTAGGATGATTAGGTTTAGAATAGGTTGGATTTAGTGTGTTTGGTCGTGTTTGTGTTGAAAATGGCCGATTCCGACGAGAGAAGAGTTGTCGGGATCGGATCGGTTTTCCACGATCGATTTTTGAGATCGGTTTTCCACCATCGGTTATTCATTTCGGTTTTTCATTATCGGTTTTCCACGATCGGTTTTTCATTTGTTACCGAAATGAAAAACCGATCGTGGAAATCCTTAGTGAAAAACCGATGGATTTCATTAACCGATTTTTCAGATACCTTCAAAAACTGATTGATTTCATTAACCGGTTTTTCAGATGCCTTCAAAAACCGATTCTGCTACTGATGATTTCTTTGTTGTTTTTCTTTCCTACAGATGAATTTCGACTATAAATATAGTTCACACACAATTGACATACATACGAGCAGGAACACACACATTGATCAAAGATTGGTTAATAAGATAATTGCCGTTATTAATAGAAGAAAGCTATGCGATCGGTTCATAGCAGAATGTCCGTTCGGACATATTTTGAGGATAACTAATCATACGGCTGTTGGTTCTGTGATTTTGTGAGTGCTTGCTAGAGAGATAAAGGTAACGGATGCACGCCGTGATGAGAGGTGGTTTGAAATTAAGGAGAGAAGCTATAGGTTTGGGAAACAAGAGTTTCTGTTGGTGACCGAACTTCCTTTTGGGGGCATCGACCGTAAAATCTTCGAAATAGCTCCAAATGATCCAAACGGTCTCCTAGAGCGAATGTTTAATGGAGTGTCGCCGGAGGTGAGGGAGTTGGTCACATTTCTTGAGGCAAGAAGTGATAGAGGGGAGGGAGACCGTGTAGGGCAGGATCCGATAGATGATGAAGATCTTTTAAAGTTGGCGAATGTAGGGATTGCTTTCCATCTCTTTATGGGACTGGATGATAGAGTTAACATTTATCCATTTATGTGGGTCCTCATTGAGAGTACAGAGAGATGGAAGACATTCCCTTGGGGCACATTATGCTATAGTGTCTTGTTACACTGTCTCGACAAGGCACTTAATGAAGAGCGGGTCAGAAATCCACCAAAGACCATTAATATTTATGGCTATGTGTTAGCATTTCAGGTATAACTAATACTTTCAATATTTATTGCTTCCTTCTATTACATTAACTATATATGGTTATATGTATGTTTTTATCAATTTTGCATTATATATTATCTGACCATTACTAACTATATGTATGTTTTTTGTTTAATCATTGTTACATTATAGTGGTGGTTAGTGGAGTTGTTCCCAGTGTTACAGGAGAAGATATCAAAAAAGACCCGGAACCCGGAAAGCGATCTACCAAGATATATGAGACGATCACTGAAGAGAACACTCATAAATATACACAACCTATATGATTTCCCCCCCGTAAGTGGCAAACATAATCTAAATTTGTGTCAATTATTTGTTTGTTATAACTATCGTTATTTATATTAAGTATATAATTGTAGTATAACTAAATATATTGATATAATGCAGATAGTTGGCATTCGGCAAACCTTGGAGCCTACTGATGCCGAGAGGGAGATGGATTATTGAAAATCGTTTAATCCGAATCATATAGTTCATGATGAAGTACATAAATATGGCGGCGGGGGGAGTGATGATGATGATGATGATGATGACGATGATGATGACCATGATGATGGTGTAGGGGATGAGGCTAAGATAGAGGTTGATGATGAGGTGGAGGGAGAGGATGATGATGAGGAGGTGGAGGGAGAGGATGATGATGAGGTGGAGGGTGACGATCAACCACTTAAAGACGTACGAAGCGTGCAATCCGAATCAGAGGATACTTTATCAGAGTTTCGGACAAAGAAGGCACATGATGTACAGCACGTAGATTATGAGGTACAAATATTCTGTTTATATAATAAAATTGTTCAATAAATTTCAATTGTAGTAAATGCAAAAGATGTGGATATGTTGTGTAGTAGTACAAAGTGTGAAAAAGAGATGGAGTCTCTAAAAATGATAAACGAAGTGTAATTTGTTTAAATATACAAATTGTATTTCCTTGGATACTCAAAAAACAGGGGAGACTCTGTCAAATTTTTTTTTAATATTCAAGGTAGTAAGTAAAATGATATATATTTATGATTCTATGAAACAGGTGAAGCGGTTGTTTGAGTTTATTGTGGATTTACAGAAGACAACCCATAAGAAGTTAAGTAGAATGGATAGGAGGCAGAAGGCAACCTTTAAGATTGTTAGGGAGATGGATAGGAGGCTGAGACGGATGGAAGAACATTTAAAAATTCCCAGGTCTCCAGTTGGTAGGCATGATCCAGACGACGACGATGATGATGATGATGATGATGGTGGTGGTGGTAGGAGCTTTGTTCGAGATGAGCGCATGTATTACCCATCACCACCACTACCACCACATCAGGAGGAGGGTGTTCGTCGGTCGCCTATCGATGTAGACCAGTCAATCATCCATGAGGAGGAGTAGGGTGATCATCAACCACCTCAGCAGTCACCCCAACAATCACCCCATCAGGAGGAGTAGGGTGACCAGCAGCCACTTCAGCAGTCACCCCAGTAGGAGGAGGAGCAGGGTGACCAGCAGCCACCTCATCAGTCACCCCAGCAGAGGAGGAGCAGGGTGATCAGCAGTCACCCCAGCAGGAAGAGGAGTAGGGTGACCACTCCCACATGATCTTAGGAGGTGTATCAGTTGCAGACACTGATCGTGAGCATGACCAGGTAGACTTTGTATCCCTATTGTGTTGCATTCTGAAATATAATTGGTTATATTAAATTTATACATGTTTTTAATTTACTTATAACTGCAGGACGAACGGGGCAAACGAAAGATAAAGCCAGCAGTACCTCTATGGACACCGTACACGGATCTGGGGCTAGCGAAAAAGAAAAAGAAAGTGGCCCAACAGCAGGCAGAGGACGTGGCAGAGTCTACAGACCCCGTAGAAGTGGTCTATAATGAATATAAAGCTGCAACCACATTGGATCTCAGGTATATTTAAAAAAAAAAAAAAACGTTAACGTTTCTAATTTTTGTATCATTATTGTTAATGTAAGAAAATATATAATAATGTTTAATACTTTTTTTTTGAATTGTAGGCGTTCGATTGATCGTTTGCCATATGCTGTGATACCAACCACATTGGTCACCCTCGAGAATATGGACAAGTGGTTGACGAATGAGCACATCGATTCTTATTTGATGTACCTAAGGAGCATAGACTATAGATACGCTGTTCATAGCAGTTCTTTGTTTGTAAGTATTTACATTTAAGTTAGTTATGCATTTACAATTTCATGTTACATTCGGTTGATTAGTAGTAACATGTTTAATTTTTATCATGTAGGGTTTGATGATAGCGCATTACAGGCAGCATTACGTCAGCAAACAAAGAACATTTGATCCAGTTACAGCTGATGTACCCGAAGAGTGGCTTGCGTTCGGTCGTGGACATATAGACACATCAGTCCCGTGGTGGCAGGTTGATAGTGTAAGTGTAATTTGAATGTTAATATTTATTACATAATTATATGAACTAGTCCTTACAATAGTAACGTTCTGAAATGCAGGTGTTACTACCGTGTAGCTTGAATCAATCACACTGGGTCCTATGTGAGGTGCGCCTTAGAGAGCAGAGAAATCATAATATATGATCCCTTGGCGCATGTTGACATAGCCCATCGACTACAGCCACTTGAGCCGCTGGTATGTTATATGCCTGTTTTGTTGAGGTTCTTGGGATTTTATGAGGAGGCACGGGTAGATATGCCACCCGTGGATCAGCGGTGGAAAGTTCAGCGTCTTCAACAAGCAGTTCTGCCCTAGCAACCTGATGGGTGAGTAAGTTTATAGCTTAATTAATTACAATAGTTTATATATTATGATATTTAATTATCTTGATGTTAATATATGTTAATGTTAATATAATAATGTTAATATATGTTAAAATAATATAATTACATTAATATATGTTATGATTAACATTAATATATAATTATAGGTTAATTAGTATATGTGGTTTATATATTACGATATTTGATTATGTTAATATAATTATATTAATGTTAATATATTAACATTAATATAATTATATTATATATGTTATGATTAACATTATAGTTTATATATTATGATATTTAAATATGTTAATGTTAATTATCTTAATGTATATAGTTTATTTATTATATATACAGGACGAGTTGCGGAGCATATGTTTGCATGTACGTACGCGACCTTTTGCAGTCAAGAACGAGTACATGGAAATAAAAAAAACTCAAACCATTGCAGATGCTATTGCACTTAGGGCAGAGCTTGCCAGAGCCATATATGACCACTCAAAGCCGATGTATAAAGTTAATAATTTTGGAAAATGGTTTGAGGATGATGATGGAGAAATTGTATATAAATAAATTTAAATATTTATTTATTATTACTCATTATTTATTTGATGGTATTACATTCTATATTTATAAATTGCCAACAAATCATTTTAATTAAACATTATAGTTAATAATATAATGTTAATATATTAATGCTAATATAATGTTAATAATATAGAGAAAATGCATAAAATAGTCCATTTGGATTAGTCAACAGTGTTTAGGGTGGGATTCCCAACCCGTAAGTTAATAATCCCAACTTAAAGGTTAGGAAAGATTCGGTCTCAACCTTGAGGTTGGGATTCCCAACTCGAAGGTTGGGAATTCCCACCCTCCGGGATAATGATGCACTTTCTTTTTACAAGACATCAACACCACAAAACATTTTCATCATTCACAAAATATTAGAAAATTGCTTGACACACTTCTGTTTGTTGTGGAGTTGATGTACATCCAAACTTATCAAAACTTATGTTGAACCATTAATAGACTTCATTATGAACTACATGGTATCTACAAAGTTGTAATTCACAATTTATATACATAGTTCAGATACTTATTATTATTTTATGAACAAAATTACCCCTCCCATTCCTTCAACATCAAAATTTATAATCTCCCACAATTCATCAACATTATCATCTCCCACAACAACATTATCAAATCATCATAACAGTAAAAAAAAAAAAAAAAAAAAAAAAAAAACAGAATAGATGGTGGTTCTGGGTCGCGAACCCAGAACCAGAGACCAGATCTGGTTCTGGGTTCGCGACCCAGAACCAAATCTGGTTCTGGTTCTGGTTCTGGGTTCGCGACCTAGAACCAGATGTTCTGGTTCTGGGTCGCGAACCCAGAACCAGATGGGTTCTGGGTCTTGGGTTTGACGATTCAGGAAACAAAAAAAAAAGGAAAGAAGAAGAAGAAGAAGAAGAAGAATAAGAGAGGGAGGAGCGCCGAACCAACTTAGGAAAATATATATATATATATTAGTATAATGTTAGTGTTAATATAATGTCAATATATATTAGTATAATGTTAATATATTAGTATAATGTTAGTGTCAATATATTGTTAATATATTATATGTCAATATATTAGTATAAATAAATAATATAATGTTATATTAATGTTAGTGTTAATATAATGTTAATATATTATATGTCATATATTAGTATAATGTTAATAATATAATGTTATATTAATGTTAATGTTAAGCATATGTTAACATATTAATGTTAGTGTTAATATAATGTTAATATATTATATGTTAATATGTTAATATATTAATGTTAATATATGTTATATTAATATAATGTTAATGTTATATATATTAATGAACATATAATGTTAATATGTTAATGTTAATGTATGTTATGTTAATATAATGTTAATATATTATATAAGTTAATAATATATGTTATATTAATGTTAGTGTTAATATAATGTTAATATATTATATGTCAATATATTAGTATAATGTTAATAATATAATGTTATATTAATGTTAATGTTAAGCATATGTTAACATATTAATGTTAGTATTAATATAATGTTAATATATTATATGTTAATATGTTAATATATTATGTTAATATATGTTATATTAATATAATGTTAATGTTATAATGTTAATATGTTAATGTTAATATATGTTATGTTAATCTAATGTTGATATATTAATATAAGTTCCTAATATAATGTTATATTAATGTTAGTGTTAATATAATGTTAATATATTATCTGTCAATATATTAGTATAATGTTAATAATATAATGTTATATTAATGTTAATGTTAAGCATATGTTAACATATTAATGTTAGTGTTAATATAATGTTAATATATTATATGTTAATATGTTAATATATTAATGTTAATATATGTTATATTAATATAATGTTAATGTTATATATATTAATGAACATATAATGTTAATATGTTAATGTTAATGTATGTTATGTTAATCTAATGTTAATATATTAATCTAAGTTCCTAATCTAATGTTATCTTAATGTTAGTGTTAATATAATGTTAATATATTATCTGTCCATATATTAGTATAATGTTAATAATATAATGTTATATTAATGTTAATGTTAAGCATATGTTAACATATTAATGTTAGTATTAATATAATGTTAATCTATTATATGTTAATATGTTAATCTATTAATGTTAATATATGTTATATTAATATAATGTTAATGTTATATATATTAATGAACATATAATGTTAATCTGTTAATGTTAATATATGTTATGTTAATATAATGTTGATATATTAATATAAGTTAATAATATAATGTTCTATTAATGTTAGTGTTAATATAATGTTAATATATTATATGTCAATATATTAGTATAATGTTAATAATATAATGTTATATTAATGTTAATGTTAAGCATATGTTAACATATTAATGTTAGTGTTAATATAATGTTAATATATTAACATTATATTAACATTAGATTAACATTATATTAACACCACAAACATTATATTAACATTACATTAACATTAATATATTAACATATATTATTAACATTAGATTAATATTATATATATATATTAGATTAATATTATATTATTATATTAACATTATATTAATATATTAAGCATAGATTAACATTATATTAACACCACAAAAATTATATTAACATTAATATATTAACATTATATTAACATAAATTATTAACATTAGATTAATATTATATTAACATTAGATTAATATTATATTAACATTATATTAACATTATGTTAACATATATTAATATAATAATATCTACATTTGTATTATATATATTGTTAATATTACATCCATATAAGTTATAAGCCATATTAGGATTATAGTTATAATAATTGTAAAATGATATGAAAAATATTAACCATATTAATATGATATATCAAGATAACACATATTATAGTAAAGGTATATTTATTAATTATTACATTAATATATGAATATTAATAAATGATAAAATTAATATTTAATGATTTTAAAATAATGATATAGTTTGTAATAAAATTATACGCTCCCTAATCTATATAATATATTTAAATATAACGATTTAGATAAATAATTATGTAAAGGGAAATAAATTAAACATACAAATAGAAATAAAATCAACCTAAGTAAAAACCGGTTTTTAGGAGCACATGAAAAACCGATGCCGGTTTTTGAAGACCCCTTAAAAACCGATCCACACTTAGCGTGCTGGAAGGCAGTGGATCGGTTTTCGAGGAGGCATGAAAAACTGATATCGGTTTTTCAGAGTTACTCAAAAACCGATCGACATACCTCTACGTTGGGGAAACGAAAGGCAACTTGATCGGTTTTTCACCATATGTGGAAAACCGGTACTCCAGGCTTCGTGAAAAACCGATTTTAAAGGTTCCGACATGATATGAAATGAGCCAAAAACAGTACACATGGAATAATAATTTATACAGCTGTATTAATACATAATTGAGTAATTATTATAAAAACGTTTACATAAAACATGCATAAACAAAATGTCAATCAATTGCTACTCATCATTTCCGTCAGTAGCCATTTGTGGATCGGGAGTAGGAAACCGTAATACACATCGACGTTGGTTGTGTCCAATCTCATGACACAAGCGACATCTTCGAGAACGTGGCTCATTTTCAGTAGCATTTGAACTCGTTCTAACATCCGCATCCACTTCTGCGCTTGTCCCTTCATTGATAGAAGTTGGGGGGTTAGGGCAACGAAGACGGTTGTGTCCCCTTTGACCACATCTTCCACACTTTTTTTGACGAAGATCTTCCCCAGCTGAAGGAATCCGAACCTCCTTCGGCCTACTTGCTTGTCTTTTACCTTTCGGTGGTAATACAACCATACTTCTAACTTCCGCTGAAACATTCCAACTGGTCAATTTAGGGACGGGATTAATCGGACGTGCATATGCAGCTTTTAGCCACTCCACGCTATAGTACTGACTGCAAAGTGTATCACAACTGACGCCTTTGAACCTGACATGTATCAACAATTTAAGTGTTATACTATGACATGAAATACTAAAAAAAACAATGTATAATTACCATACCTGGCCACAGCACATGCATGAACACATGACAACTGATCAAGGTTCCACTGCTTACACGTACATGTGTGCTGTTGAATGTCAACCATCGCATCTCCTTTGCTATAATGTATGACACTGTAATGATACGGTTCTGCAATGGGATATTCGCTACCTTCCGTGGATAAGTCTTTTGCCAACATGATACGATCGTATGCTGCGGTAGTAACATACGTTGTGAGCTTCTCAGCAGCAACACGTCTATTATTAAACCATCTCTGCAACACATTTCTTATATATTCATGTGCAGTTGTTATTGGCAAACGACGTGCTTGCATCATGCAATTGTTAAGCGACTCTGCAATGTTGGTAGTCATCATTTCATATCTTCTTCTTGGACAATGTGCTCGTGACCACCTGCTCACTCCAGCCTTAACCAAAGCTCCATGTGTGGCCGGATGCAATGCACGCATTTCTTCCAATATTCTGTTTTATTCATCGGGCACATAACAGTATGCTGCATTGTAAAATGCATTTTCCACATCCGAACGCTTTTTACACTGTTGCTTAAGGTTTTGCCACAAGTGGAAAAAACATAACACATGTGGGACTTCAGGAAAAGTTGCTTTCATCCCATTCGATATGCTCTTATGACGATCCGATACAATCACCAACTCGTCTGACACCCCGATTGCTCTTCTCAACCTTTTTAGGAACCAAGTCCACGAATTGTCTGACTCTCCGTCAGCAAATCCAAAGGCGATGGGATAAATCATTTCCGACCCATCTTTGCACGCAGTAAAAAAAATCACCCCTTTATATTCACTTTTCAAATGAGTGGCATCAATAGCAATAACCGGTCTCATGTAAGACCGAAAACCCTCAATAGAAGCTCCAAGTGCAACGAAGGAATACAAGAACTGGTTGTTTTCATCTGTCTTAATTGCTGTCATTGTGCCGAGGTTTGAAAGTTTCAACATCTCAAAATAGGACGGAAGCTGTTGATATGATTCATCCGCTTGCCCATATGCTAGTTTCTTTGCATATTATAAAGTCTTCCAAGCTTTACTATATAAGATTTGCACTCCATATTGCTCTAGCATTTCTCCAACCAAACGATTAGGTGTATAAAGATCTCTTCCCACATTTCCTGCATACAATTTTTCGATCACAATAGCCTTCACACTCTTCATATGTGATTCCATGGCTGTTTGACGACACGTGTGTTCCGCTACATAATTCAACACAAACCACATTGAACAACCCTTTCTGCATCTTGCACAAACACTAAAGCTACAAGTTTTATCTTTACAACCGACTTCAAATCGCTCCGTGTCCGAACGTCTAACCCGATATTCAAACTTAGCTTTCAGAGCATATTCGCCAATAGTTATAGTCATTTCTTCTTTACTAATAAAGAATGCTCCTTTATACAACGTACCACGTTGGTAGACGGTTGACGTAGCGCTTGAAGTAACTTTTATGTCCCCCAATTCTACACCAGGAACAATCCAGTATGGTTGTGAATGATTGTTCTGAAATTGTAAACCTAAAAATCTTATTTCTGGAAACTCTTATTCTTTTGTGACATCATCAAATCGAGTTTTCTCTTCATCACTATCTCCGGTTTGCTCTTCATCACTATCCTTGTATTCCATCACCATTATCATCTGTGTCTTCATCTTCATCATCAATACCATAATTCGTATAGTCATCATTAACATCACGAATGAGACTTTCAACCGATGTAAATGGGGTGATAGAAGTATCAACTTGATTGCTCCCAATGCCTGAAGTGAGATAAAAATGACTTTCAACCATATGTGGATTTACTGGTCTATCCGTATTTGCCTCGTCATGTCTTATGCCTGGAATTGAATCAGTGACAAATGGACGAACGGTACGCCTACTAACCCCAGCTCCAAAATCTCTGGCAATCTTATCGATATAAATCTCTTTAACATCAATATTTTTTATCGTCATCAAACCAACAACACCAAGATCGGACATGATACGTATCTTTTTAACCTGATCATTTGTTGTACTTTGTAGTAAATAATATATACGGATTTCCCACATTCTTCTATCAATAGCAGCCTCTCTGTATACAACATCCACCAATGATGAAAAACTACTATTTTTCTGGACCCTACACATGATCGACTCCCCTCCAATGTAATTACATCCATTCTACTCTCCGTCAAAGTTGATTACAACGGTCTCTTGAGCCATTCCTGCAACATTCAAATCAAATGATAATTAAATCTCATTTTAATAGGGTAATATTACAAAATATAATCATATCGAATCATATTCAATACATAGCAACACAAACATATAAAAAACCATTAAAAAGGTGTTAAATTCGGTTTTCCAGTGAAGTTATCGGTTTTTCATTCTCTCAAAAAACCTTAATTCGGTTTCGGTTTTTCAGTGACGGTTTTTCAGCCCGATTTTTCAGCTCGATCGGTTTTTCAGTGGCTGAAAAACAGAAAAAATCGGGATCGATTTTTCAGTAACCGGGGCTCTGAAAAACCGATCTCACAGAGTGGAAAACCGATTATCGGTCACGAAAAACCGATTTCGTCGCAGATTTTACAGATTTCGTCGCAGATTTCATAAACATTTAGATCTCACAACCAAATCATTCTTATAGTCTTTTAGCTAGCAATATGAACAAAACAACCTAAAAACCAACAAAAAAAACTCATACATTACCTTTCAAACTCAAATGGAAGAAGAATCTTCAAAACCTTCAATGGTGTAAACCTTCAATGGATTCAAAAACTTCAATGGTTGAAGAAGCTCGAATGACTAATCCCCTCAATAAATTATTTTTCAGCTGCAATGGATCTAAAAAATCTTCGTAATTTTCGTAATTTTCAGCTGCAATGGAGAAGAAGATAGAAAAGGGAGACTATTGGTAGGAGAAGGAAGAAGGTTATTTTCGTAATTTCATATTTGGACATTTTAGTCATTTTAACTTAAGGGTATTTTGGTAATTTCATATTTGGATATTTTAGTGATTTTAACTTAAGGGTATTTTGGTAATCTTGGGTATATAATGGAAATAGTTTGTTTGGGAGGTTAAAATCAAATTTTTTTAAATAGCTGAGTAAAAACAAATTTTTTTTTTTAATTTGGGTAAAACCAATAAATCTCCCAAAATAATGGTGAGGATTTGAACTTGAATTATAACTTATCATATGACAGATTCATTAAATTTGATATGTGGCACGTGAAATAAATATACATTGCATATTAAATCAATAAAACTATCATGTTATAAGTTAAGATTTAAATTAAATTTATGTATAAGTTGACAGAGTGGACTATTAGTCAATTATGGACCAATTGAGAACGACAATAAAGTCTTACTATATATTTGATTGGGTAGATGCATGTACCTCTTCAACTCTTTTGGCATGGGTAGTGCATAGTTCATGTCTCAACATCTTATTAAAGGATTTCCTTAACATATTTTGTAGGAGTATACTAAGAGAAAATTTGAAAAGTTTAACTGAAGTTGAATATAGTCAAACTTTACGTAAATTCATTTTCAAATTTAATAAGCCTTCAAATATTTCAAATTTTTGTTAGGGTACATATTAAAGCCCCCTCACTAAAAATGTCAAAAGAAATACTTTTCTCACATTGAATTTTACATGTTTACTAGTTGAAAATTCTTGTTACAATAGACTCAGTGTTAATTTTCTATTAACAAATGTGTTCTAATTAATACATATTACCATCGCTTGTAACAACACGTCCATCGCAAATACCTCTAACACATAACCACATGCTATCATCTAGGTTCAATTGGGGTTTGAACCCAAATGATCTCACTACCATCTCATTGGAATTGATCCCCGACTATCGTTTAATTCGATCCCTTTTATACCCAAGTTTGGGCATTCAAACCTAAATGACTATCTGGATTCAAAGTTGTTCTAATCCAGTTCTTTTGGCCGCTTCATCTCTATTTTCATTTGGTCACTTCATCTCCATTGCGTCTCCCCAAACAAGAGTTTTCTCTTTCTTACTACCTCATATTTTCTTATCTATCTCGATCTATTCTAGTCTCGTTGTTGCCTATTGTGGATGATGTAGATCTTTAGATTTTTGTTATTACTATTATTGTTATTTTTTTTTTTTTTTGGTTTTTGAGTTTTCTTTGTTTGGTTTTAAAGATATTTGGAGATTCAGTTGTGGATGACATCAAAATTGGATCTTTGGTTTATGAATTAATTTTTGATTAATTGTGTTTGATTTTGTGAATTTTTGGTCAATTTGGGGCTTTTTAGGGTTCTTATTAATGAGCTTTGTATTTTGGATGAAAATATGAGAAGATTGAAGATACTGAATTAGAGGTGATGACGTGATGGTGACATATGTTAGATGAGAAGATTGAAGATACCAAATTGAAAATTAAATTTTTATTATTTTTAAAAAAATTTTATTTGTGTTTTTTATTTCTTTTTTTCTTTTTAGTTTTCTTTCTTTCTTTTTTTTTTTTTCAAATTATCAAGTTTATACATGTGCCAAGTTCTTAGGTTGCAATTCGAAATGACAAAATTACCCTTACCCAGTATACTGTTCGTCTGATTTGATCGTCGGTTGATTGATTGGAGAGACTAACTTAATGCGTTTTGGAAATTTTAGAGAAGATTTGATGTGTTTTTAAAATATAAATAAAAATTTGATAATTTCCCAAAATATAAGAACGAAAATAGAATAACTTTTCTCAAATACTATTTATCCATTAACATTCATGAGTAAATCAAACAAAACGTAAGGATCGAGGCAAAAAACTCTTACACTATGATAAAAAGATTTGATTCCATACTATTAGTGATCATATTCCAATCGATTGAACAACTCATTTTTAGGGACATTCTCAACACAACCAGTTTGTTTTTCAATTACCATTTTGATTACAGAGCATGTTGTTATTATTGTTTTCAATATCTTTATGAATTGAAAAGATTCCATTCATCATATTTGATCCTATTCATGTTTTTATTTAGAAATTTGATCTATCACAAATCTAGTCTCTTTAAAGACCGGATTCAATCTTTCTGCAAAACAAAAAAGTATCCGCTTGCAAGGAAACTTCCTTGATTTCAATCTTCATGAAAGATAGGAAAGGATCCTTGTGCAAGAAGATTTCTTTCACTTTCCTTTATCTCTAATATTATTTCATCATCCTTTGTAGATTTTTAGGGAGATGAAGAGAATATGTTTCTTCTATCAAACTCAATAAGAATGTATGAAAGCTGTAGTGCGATCAATGAGCATCTTATTGTAACAAAAAGTCTTATGTTTTTGGGTTGAGAGTTGTGCTTTGTGGTCTAGTTTGAGTCTTAGACAGAATTGAGCTATCTAAGTAGATTACAATAACAACAACTATTCTTCAATAGAAGGACAAACTAACTTTCAAGAGAAAGCAGATCATAATCTTTTAAATGAAGTTCAAGAAGCTAATGATCATTAAAGATGAGGGAATCTCTCATAGACTTGATTAGTGAAATGTGTACAAACCTTTCATCAACTATGAGAGAAAATCATAGGTTAAGTAAGTTAATGTGTGTGGCTTCGTGGACTAGATGAAAACCGATTTACATTAACAATATTGATTTATTCTGTTTCTTTTTGTTACAACATTTGCCATCTGTATTTGTGAGATCGCACATCGGTTGGAAAGGAGAACAAAGCATGCTTTATAAGCTATGGATACCTCTTCCCATGTGATACGTTTTAAAACCGTGCGGCTAGGTTTAGTCAAAGCGAACAATATCACGTGACAGTAGGCGCCCGGGCTGTTACAAATGGTATTAGAGCCGGGGCCGGGTTGGTGTGCCAGCGAGGACGCTGGGCTCCTATGGGGGGTGGATTGTGAGATCCCATATCAGTTGGAGAGGGGAACGGAACATGCTTTATAAGCTGTGGATACCTCTTCCCATGTGACGCATTTTAAAACCGTGCGGTTGGGTTTAGCCAAAGCGGACAATATCACGTGGTGGTAGGTCCAGGCTGTTACAGTGTTGTTACAAAATTTCTCATTTCTATGTTGTAATATTTATGCAAATTGCACGTCCTAGAGCTAAGAACTTATTAGCTTGTCTCGTCCAATGAATCCTAGAATTGAGATCCTCTCCTGTACTGATATTTACGTTAAGTATAAAAGATATGATATATGTGTCATCAATTATTGAGATAAATTATTTTTGTCCTTTTTACTAAAATTTTAAAATATATTTTTGTACCTTTAATTCTTTGCATTCAACTATCGTACACAATGAAATTCTAAAACTAATTATCAACTTTCGTTTGCAACATTTTCATTTTACAAGCGACAACAAGCCTACTAGATAACGATGCTGAACACTAATTATTAAATTGTGAATCTCAAGGGCAGCAGCAAAAATTTTTGCACCAAAATATTTGAAAAATGGAAGTTAAATATTTCTTTAATAGGTGCATCTCAAATCAGTAAAAGTAATCTCTAGCAAGAAAAACAAAAAGTTAAAAGAGCAAAGCATGCATAGCACGGATCAAAATTAGTGTATAAATGAAATGCACCATAATACCTTCTCAGTGCTCATCATAGTCACCATCAAGTTATTTCTGACAGAAGGTGAGGCCTCAAGCTTGAGGGGCAAAATCTTTTTATCAGAAGATGTAGACTGACTGTGCAAAATGTTTATCGGAAGTTGAAGACTGAAGTTCAGCTTGCACGACAGGAATCTGCAATTATCAATGTAGTATTGGTGATTATTAAATGACCAAAAAAAATTTTGTTGCAACCTTGATGCCTAGATGCAGCTCTGAGTAACGAGAGTGAGCAGCTACAAAGTAAAACAAACCCTCATTCTGAGGAAGGAGAATAGCAGGAACTGCAGCGCATACATTGCTTACTTACTCTTCTTCTTGTTGAGGACACAATATCCTATTCAATTACAAGTTTTACAATTCTGAAGACATTTTCTCGCAAGTCAATATTCACATATTTCTACCTATCGGTACTTACCCAACAACTTGTTAATGGAATGTAACTTTGAAACTCCGCCAAACGCAAATTGCATGTCTTAGAGGTAAGAACTTATTAGTTTGTCCTGTCCAATGAATCTTGGAATTGAGATCCTCTTTTATATTAATCTTTATACTGAGTATAAAAGATATGATGGTATGTGTCATCAATAATTGAGATAAATTATTTTTGTCGTTTTTACTAATATATTAAAGTATTGAGCTGTATCTTTAATTCTTTGTACTTAGCACAAAGATTAACATGAGAAAGAATCTTGATCCTGAATCTTGACCTTCTCTTGTTATTAGTCAAATATGGATATGAACAACTAGGTAGCCTTCATAACTGGTGACATATGAGTTTTCGAGATTCAACTTTGTTGTGCAATTCTAAGCTTGTACGAACCAGAGCTTGGACTAGTCTGAAGGAAAAACTGAGATGAATTCTAAAAGAGCAAACCGACCAGCATCAAATGTGTAAAACAAACTAAAGCGTATTTCATTCCTACATTATACAAAAAAGAAATAGTAGCATAAGGTTTGACTTGCATCTAGTTATATGGTAAGGCAGATTGGGCTTGATTATTGAGTGATCGTAAGCACAAATGTGTTGTTCAAATTTGTCGACTGATTTGTATATCTTACATATATGGATTGCCCAAACCTAGTTTTGGGCCCAAAACATATATCCTGGGCTACAAAACTGGGTGGGCCTAAAACATGCATCCTGATTTTTCTGGACACCTCTAACCTAAGAAAGGAGAGTGAGGATATTTGTACCGAGCGTTTGAGCGCAAAAAATCAAAACAAAGTTATTACATTTGAAAAGGAAAAATAATAAAAGTTAAAAAAGTAGAAAAAATATATATGTCAATTATTATTATTATTATTATTATTTTGTTACCATGATTGATTCAAAGGATTATTAGGACTAATTTAGATAGGACATTGATTGCACAGTTTGGAAAGCTATTTCTACATGGAAGGAATTAACCCATACGGAGGTGAGAGAGTGACCCATAAGAGGGTGAAGGGTTTATTCACACAAATTACTGGGGAAAATATTTTTATTAGGTGTAAAATTCGTACCATAAGGCATGGGTGACTATGACGTTTATAAATGACGTCAATAGTCTAGCTATCATATATACATATATATATATCGATTATAATTGATGTGTGCAATATAAAATTTAATATAGAAAAAGATTCTGACATATAATTAATTGTATGATCACCCATACTTTGATAGTCTTGGGACCTAATTGGAAGCCAAAGGGTACACCGACACATGCACGGTTGGAAATTGCCTAGAGGGTCTTTCAACATAAGTCCACAAGCAACAAACAACAATTTTCCATTTGTCTTTCTCTTGCCAAATATGAGATTGATCATGTTCAAGAATCTCTATTTTTCCTCCTTATTCTACTTGTTTACGCTCGAATTGACCTCCATCGATCCGGCCAATATTCAAGTACTAAACAACTGCAGCTACAAGGTTTGGGCAGCAGCCGCGCCTGGTGGTGGTAGGTTGCTCGAACAAGGTCGAGACTGGGTTTTCAACGTGGAACCTTATAGCTTCCGTGACCCAAGCCGCATATGGGCATGAACCAATTGCACACTTGATATTGCAGCATACGTGCCTGAAAGATGTGAAGTCGGAGACTGTGTTGGGGTCCGATAATGTTCGGCTGGAGCACCCAATACTCTAGAGAATACTCGTTATATAGATTGAACGATATGGATTTCTTTGATATCTCCCTGCTAGATGGGTTCAATGTTCCGATGGAATTCAGTGGAACCTCTAGTAAGTGCACCAAAGTGGTCAAGTGCGTAGGTGACATCAACAGTTTGTGCCCAACTGAGTTGAGACACCCTAGTGGCTGTCATCACCCATGTACCGTTTTCAAGAACAATCAGTTTTGTTTTAATGACCCTAATGGAGGTCCGGAAAATTGAGATCCTACTGAGGCCTATTTCAAGTTTTTCAACAATTTGTGCCCGGATGTGTACACTTACCCCTATGATGATGCAAAGGACCTTTTTACTTGACCCACGGGCTCCCACTACAAAGTCGGGTTCTGCCCTTGAAGCACTTTGCGTTTGATGGCAATAGGCAACATGCGCCTATTGTTTGTTACGAAAACTCAATTTTCTTGTAGTGAAAGTTGTGGATTTGAAATATAAACGACTGAGTTTTTTTTATGTTATAGATGATAGCTGATAGTTTTGAAGGTGTGCTTTCTCTGCATGTTATGTTTATCCATCGACTTGTAGTTGAGAATTGTAGCTCTTATTTTTTTTAATAGCAATATTGAAACAATTTCCTAACAAAAGTAATGGTTAGGATTTGAACTTCAATTATAATTTATCATATGACAGATTCATTAAATTTGATATGTGGCATATGAAATTATTATACATTACATATTAAATCAATAAAACTATCATATTATACGTTAAAAAATAAATTAAATTTTATATATAAGTTGACGGAACTGGCTGTTGGTCAATTATGGACCAACTGAGAATGACAATAAAGTCTTACTATATATTTAATTGGGTAGATCCGTGTAACTTTTCAACTCTTTTGACATGGGCAGCGCAAAGTTCACATCTCAACATCTCCTTATTAACACATTTTCTAGGAGTATACTAAGAGAAAATTCAAAAGTTTAAATAAAGTTGAATCTAGTCAAACTTTACGTAAATTCATTTTCAAATTTAATAAGCCTTCAAATATATCAAATTTCCGTTAGGGTACACATTAAACCCCCCATACTAAAAATGAAAAAAAAAAAAAAAAAAAACTTTTCTCATTTTGAATATTACATGCCTAGTACAAGTTGAAAATTCTTGTTAGAATAGACTCAGTATTAATATTCTATTAACAAATGTGTTCTAAATAGTGTAATAACTTTTTGTTTTGTATCCGATTATTTATTTTGTAGCAATTATTAGAGTTGAGTTTAGAACTTTAGATTTTCTATTCAACAATAGAAAGTGTTAGGGGACAGTTCGAGATAGCTTTATGGATGGCAAAATTTCATAGATATCGACCCACGAGACGGGGACGTTGGGAACGAATCTCTGTGTCCATCATTGATTCTCACACTCACTTTCCACCAATATGGGGTTAATTTCTCTTATTATTCTTAGCAATTAGACAAGACTCAAGGTCTCAAAAATGAATTTAACTTGATTCATTAATCTTGCATAATTTGTATTTGCATTTGGTTTAACCCATGTGAAATTATTCATTGTTGGTCTTCGACCAAACCTAGGAGAAAAATCCAATGATAAACCAAAAAATATTAATAGACATTATAACTTCAACAATATGACTTACATTATTTTGTAAAACATTCTAAAAGGACAATAAGATACAGCACCTGCTCATGCAAATAGTGCTAGATGGTATTTTCTTGTGAAGGCTAAAGTGATGTTTGAGCAGCGTAAAAGAATGATACAACAACTTCAAGGATTTGCATACATCCTTTTTTAACAATTACAATATCTTATTTTTGTTTCTTACGGCACAAATTAATTTTTATAATTGGGTATAGACAATATTTTTACAGCTCATGTGATACTACTGTTACTTTGAAATTCTTTGGACCACCCTGTTCTTGATCAAATCAAATGCAAAGATACACACGAGACTTTTTGCTTAAATGTGGACGTGGAAATGACGCTCTTCAAAACCATTTTTAAAATTGATCTTAATTAGGGTGGAGCTAAAGCTGGACAAACCATTTACAATTCAGATGAGTTGTATACAAGATACCATGATATTATATATAGCCTGGACATACTCAAGGAAAAAGATGAAATATACAAGAGATTCGCGAAAAGATTAGAGACCTTTATTCTTGATATTAAAGATTTCATCGATCAATCCTCTGCGCATGCATGATAGGAAGAATTTCAATCAAAACATGCTCAAAGTGGAAGTTGAACCATTCAAAGGATTTGCAAAGAGACTGGAATCTTTCATTGACGATGTTATAGATTTTGCCAATCTTGTCCATCGCATAATTTTGGGCAAGGTCAAACAAAAAGTTGAATTTCTCAAGAGATTGCTTGAAATGTTGGAACCTTTCATCGATGACACTAAAGATTAAATCATTAAATACTTTGGACAGAATGCAAATATTATTCTTCTTCGTCCGGATATACTCAAGGAAGAAGTTGAAAGATACATGAAATTGACAGAGAGGATGGGGCCTTTGGTAGATGATATTATACATCTCATCATCAAACGCATTCCAATTGAGTGTAAAGTTAATTATTCTGCTGCTCTAGGAAGAAGTTAAAAGATACAAGGGTAAGAAGTTGGAGCCTTTGATTTCTGATACAGAGCATTTTATCAACAAATCCTTTGAAAAGAAGAAGATTAGTCAGGCAACCATGCTGGATATTGATTTTGGACCCTTTTGTGACTTCATCTTGTCAGAAAACATTATAGAACTTCTCCCGTCAATGTGAGACTATCTAACATTCTTCCTCATATGTAACTTGTCCACTTTTCAATCAATGTGAGACTATGTAATATGCTTTGATCCATAAGACTTAGATAAAGCCTAATTCAAACTCTGATACCATGTCAAAAAAGAGTTTTAGGTCTAACTCCACCATAAAAGCTAGCTCATGGATAGAAGTATATTCTCACTTTATAAACCAATACAAATTCTTTTTCAACCAATATGGGACTATCGAACACTACTAACCCATCAGCTGGTGGAATTTGCACTTGCGCTATAGTTGTTCCGCATAAGCTTTACAGTTATTAATTGCTCTTGCTTCTACTTGTTTTGGTGGAATAGAAAGTGTTACCCGAAATGGAAGTGTGATGTTTCTTCAATCAGAAACTATGAAGTGTGATGTTTCTTCAATCAGAAACTACTCAGAACTACCGAAGGCTGCACGTCTTCATGTGGAGAGGATAAGAGGAGCTCGTTGGTGTACCTATCCATTATATTGGTGTTGGACCTGGACACAATGCTATTATCTTTAAATGATACAGTAATGTGTCTATAATTGTTTTTGAAACTAGTGTGCAGTGTCTATATAATTGTATACTACCTTCTCTTTATAATACTGCCATTTTATGCAAGTTATAGTACTTTTGAAACTATTAATTATAGTGTCAGAAGACTTTTTTATAATGGCTTACAAGAATAAACTTACTTTAGTTGTCATAAAAAAAAGATACTTTGTTGCTTGAGTCATAAAATCTCTAATAATTATCCAGGTAAGAGGCATGCTAGCAAAGCTCCCATTTATTTAATGATCAACAAGTTTTACTGGCAAATTACCATTGATTACACACGTATCAATTTCATGAATCCACAATCAAAAATTTATTTGCAATGGTTTTGTGAAAAGCGCATTCTAAGAATTAGTGAATTCCGTGAGAGTGCCCGAAAATACTATAAAACACACACACAGATATGATCAGTCATCCTTCTAACAAACCCTTCAATTGCTTTTTATTTTTATTTTTATTTTTTATTATTATTTATTATTATTATTTTTTTAATAAATCCAAAAGCAGTTCTTCAAAAAAGGAAAATCATTTATTGCAGTTTTTTTCAAATGACACTTCCAAACGCATTTCAGGATCCTAAAAAAAGGCTTTCAGATTTTAGCTACACACACATAGACAAAAAAACGCGAACACACACACACATACATATAGACACAAAATATATAGACACAAAAATGCAAATAATAACTTACCAACAAAAACCAACACCAGACAACTTTTCAAAAAAAACACTTGGCTCAAGCACTTAAAGCAAGCATTAATTTGCTGTCAATACAATAAACATTCTGGTGGACTAAGTCACTGCATATATGGATGCAAAATGTCATTTACATGGATCTCTCTCTATCTATTTTACCTATATATCATTGACAAACATATTACATATATTCTATAAAACTATACACGAAATGAACAAACCAGCACATCAAGGAGGGACTTCTGAATGTAGCTCCACGATCATTTAGGAGAGATCTAAACTGTTCTTCACATGAGGTTTATATTCTAAGAGAGTTGGTTCCATAGAATTCAAAAGCTTGGTATACTCAACTTTCCTCTTGTTGAACTTATTTAGATATCTCTTCTGAAGTTCACTAAATCCATTGATTGACTGTACAGTTCTATCCAAGTCTGCCTTCTTTTCTTCGATATGTTTCACTGTCTCCATTATTTCTGGAGATGTATGCGTATCAGCATCCGGCCATACGACAGGAAAACATATTTCGGGATCCCTGAAAAGACATTATCAAAGTAGCATCATGATTAGTCTTTATAATTATTAGTTTAAACTAACTTGTATTATATTATAGGATTTCTATAGCAAATACGAATAGATATAGAGCCAAGCTTCAACTTATGGAAGACAGCAAGATCTTGATACGTGTAAAGAGTCAATACATACCATTTCCCAAGAGAAATGATTCCATTCTCTCTCACTATCCCGCCATCCAGAGATACAGCACCCTGGTTTGTGCAAGCACAAGCCCGTATCATGTCCTCACGTGTGCTGTAAATTTGCAGCTTACCAAAGAGTCGGTAAAATAAAGTCTCCCGAAGGCCATAACCTGCAACGGTCCTTGTCTGTAAATATTGGTCATCCAAGTTCACCATATTAACTGCATACCCCATGAACCCTGGAGGAATATTCCCACTTGGTAAAATAGGGGCTGGCAAGGCTAGCCTCCTCTGAGGGGTACTCTCATCAATCCACCCAGTGTAAGGGCTGCCAAACAAATTGGAACTTTTGAATTCTTCTTGCTTATTAGTAACTTTCACAGGCATACAATTTTTCTTATCATTTTTTAATGCTATAGCTTTTCAATATTTAAAACTCAATATTTATACAATTCTTTCAAGGAAATTACATATGACTATGAATTATTTTTCATATATAAATCTCAAAATTTGTACCTTATATTCTCCAAGCATATGACATGAAATCGACCAACAATAGACTTTCCAAGTGCAGCAGCTTGTGCGTGTAAAGCATGCAAAATATCAACTTCTCCATTTTCTTTATAAATCTCTAAAGACAATGCTTCTTTTAAAGATCTACAGACCACAGCAAGCATTTGATCCTCACCAAGGTACTCGGCCAATATTCTAAATATATAAATCCAGGGTGAAACAAATTAGAAAACAACTAACGGGAAAGAATAGCAGATAAACAGATGGATGACCTCTAATTTGATCAAGACATGGAAAGAATAGCCAATTCGATTAACAAATGGAAATAGATAAACAGAAGGATGACCTGCTAAGCTTATCAGTGTAAACAGTTCCAATAAGAGCTACCAGGCCAACTACTTCTTCCATGACATTTGTCTGTGGTGAGAACTCCTTATTTGAGCCACAAAGAATAGCAGCTGGAGATTGAACCTTGCTTTGAATCCTTTTAATGATTTCTTCTTTTGTGGATGAGGAACTAAGATGGTTCAGAATATGAGGTTCCATGGAACCTGGAAAACAAGTATTTAACATGACTTTTTCAGCTTTCCACGTTTATTCTTTTTTTCACAGTAACAAATCAGTAACATAATCACAACAAAACCTTAAATAAATTTAAATGCGATAGTTTCATAGAAGATGGTGATCTAGGCGTTCCACAACCACCCAAATCAACAATTTCCTAAATAGGCTCCTACATGAACAGAAGCAGACATCACATAACAGTCATTCTTGGTTCTTTTGTGAGTATGTTTCTCTTAAGCACCTATCAAATACGATTTCAACTCATCCTATTATTGCTTGGATAAAATTATCAATGCCTTGAAGCCTGTGGCTTAGTTTGACTAGCCAGTAGGATTACCGCAAAACCTAAACCTACTTGATTTTATAAGATCACGAATATTGGTTTTAAAACTTCATTCTCCCTCTTCTAACAATATAGCTCATATCACCTCTCTCATTTTTATGAGAGTGCAATGATTCCTATATAGAATCTAAGTACATATTAGCATCCATAAATTTGAACATGGTAATAAGTTCTCAGTTCTTCAGAGTGGTGCAATAGTTAACGGTTTGTTTTCTAGATCAGAATGTTTGGCTCAATTCCTTTATTATGCATATTTCCTATGGCACATAGTTTCTCCAATTAATTTATTACTAAATGAAATTAAAACATTTTACATAATGATTCCATCAATGTGGCTATGACTCTATGACACTTCTATCTAATCACTTTGAAGAAATGACAAATATGTACCTTAACATGCTCCATACCATGAAAAAAAATATATATATATATATATATATAAGCCAATGATTCTCCTTGGCATCAAAATATGTGCTAAAGGTATAAATTTATGACTGTAAGAAAAACGAATTAGGGTACGATAACAGTAACAAACTACTTGTTCATTGGGAAAATAAGGACATTAATTATTGAGAGCTAATAACTAAATCAAAAACATGTAGCATATTGAAAAAGATAAGCTATATGAGTTTAAAAACAGCATACCAGTGATAATAAAAAATGGTAATGATACATTTTAAGAAAAATAACAATTCAAATGGTCCAGATATTTACTAAAGAAAAAGAAAGGCAAGTGTGCCTAAAATTGTATCATCTCATTAACTTACCATAAATATTATCAAACTTTTCTAAGTCATTAGTTGACACTTTCGTAACTCCTAACCAAAGCATGCATATTGTTCATGTATAGCGATTTATTTCTTCTTTAGACCTGTAAGTGGATTTGTTTTCATAAAGAAAAAGGCGTTACCTTGCAAATCAAACAGCACTTGCTCAATTTCAATTTTCTGATGATTGAGAATTTTCAATTTATCTTCATATTTCCCAATCCGTGATCCATATTTCAGAAGTCTATGTTCAAGTTGCTGCAGAAAAAGCAGTACAAGATATAACAATGAAATTCTAAAACTAATTATCAACTATTGTATGCAACATTTTCATTTGACAAGCGACAACAAGTCTACTAAGTGATGCTGAACACTAACTATTAAATTGTGAATCTCAAGAATAGCAGCAAAAGTTATTACACGAAAATATTTGAAAAATGAAATTAAAAATCTATCTTTAAATAGGTGCATCTCAAATCAATAAAAGTAATCTCTAGCAATTAAAACAAAATCTCAAAAGAGTAAAACGTCCATAGCATGGATCAAAAATAGGTGTACAAATGAAATGCACCACAACACCTTCCCAGTGCTCATCATAGTCACCATCAAATTATTTCTGACAGAAGGTGAGGCCTCAAGCTCGAGGGGCAAAATCTTTTTATCGAAAGATGTAGACTGACTGTGCAAAATGTTTCTATCGGAAGTTGAAGACTGAAGTTCAGCTTGCACGACAGGAATCTGTACATATGGATTAACAATTATTAATGTAGTATTGGTGATTATAAAATGATCACAAAATATTTTCTTGCAACCTTGATGCTTAGATGCAGCTCTGAGTAACGAGAATGAGCAGCTACAAAGCAAAACAAACCCTCATTCTGAGGAAGGAGAATAGCAGGAACGGTGCAGCGCCCATGCCTAAAAGCATAACGAATTGAATCCTCCATGCTAATTGACGCAGACTTGATTGTAAGAGTATGGGACTGACAACTTTCTTCGTCATCATGAATAGTCACATCAACCTCACCCTTAGAATCAACAATTTCGAAAACTACACCTTCCAATAGAGAACCAGCAGTACAACATTCCGGTACCTAATATTATTCAACTTTAAAAGAAATGCATAAAAATAATGGTAATTAAGAAACTAATAACAGAAGCAAAGAACACAAACCCCTGATGAAACCCTCAATTCCCTGTTCTCTGTTTGAAACTCTTGCATGAAGATCACGTTTTTTTCTGATATAACAGAAAGTGATACTGCAAAATAGAACAAATCAGATTGATAGACAATAATAATCCTACTCAAATACTTTTGGCGATTATTAACATTTAACTATTCAAGATCATAACTTCTGAGAATTATAGATATGGTTACTGATTGTTTAATTACTTTTAGCTCCTAGACTTGGTGAATTTATAATCCTTCCAGCTGTAAAATTTATATTACAACATCATGTGATCAAGGACAAACAATTACATTTAGAGAAACATTCAAAACTAAAGCAACTAAATCAAATAAGTAGAAAATTAAAAATATTAGAAAACTTTAAAGTTACTTCTTCAAGTTATAAGTAATATATAGAAAAACAACATTTTAGGAGCAAAGGAATTAACCAGCCTATCTCTCTATTTGATTTCTGTCTGTGTTACATTTTTAGTAAAAACCTTTACAAGCTACATATTAGCTATAACAGCATTTGTGAAGAGACTGCAAAAGCATAATTTGTGATATTTTAAAATATATAAACAATGCTCTGAATATCAGCTTAACAAGGTGCTAAAGGGAATGGAGCAGGTCCAGCTCATTATATCAGGGCAGCATAGTAAAAAATTATCAGAGAAGATATCCACTAGTTTCTACTCAAACCAGAGAGATGCCAGCTTTTGCCACTAATGAATATCTATATTCTCGAAACTGCAGCAGATGACCATAAATATTCAAGTAGAGTACACACTAGCCAGCATAGCATACTACTAAGCTTTTGATATGTTACAATATCTACAGCTGTATTACTAGGGCTTAATAATAGAATTAGTATCATTTCCTTTTCTACCTGGACAAGTACAGGTCAATAAATTGAAAGAAAAAGGTGTAACACAAGGTGCATACCACTTTTTCCATAACCAGCCGTTACTTTCAAGATGCCACCGAGGTCAAGGAATCCGCGACAATCAACCTTTGGAAATTTTGGTTAGACAATTCAGATAATTTCACAGACCAATAAGGTGAAAAAGGAATGCTTACAGAGCCTCAATCACATTGCAAATCGATAGCTTATCATGCTGAACATGGCAGATAAACAATAGGAACAAACTTCTGCCTTAAACAATAAAGGCAGCAATTAATGATACAAAGAGATAATAGGAAATCATATTTATTCTTTCAAAGCGTCAAAGCAGAGTTTCTTATGTCTTAAATAAACATGATCCTCTTCCCAAAAAAGGAAAAAAAAAAAATGAACAACTTTGATTATTCATTAACTTTTCAGATTCTTAACATTTTCTCTTATGGAAGATGTCAAGATATTCTAAAAAGAAACAAAAAAGGGATTCAATTAGATATTTAATTCAACATAGAAAATTGGCAACATAAGTAATAGAAGGATTAAATATTATTTCCAAAGTATGCACCTCTTTTCTTTCTTTGTCTTCAAAGACGACAATTTGGAAAAATAAATTTTCTGATCAGGCTATCTTCCATCAATTGGAAAATAGCAGAATCTTTGGGAATTAAAAGTTCTATTTTACAAAATTGAGCACACCAACCCTAAGCATAATGAAAACATCGGCATCCAAAAGACTAGCTGTTGATATGTTTGCAGTATTTATTTCCCTACTGTAGATTCCACCATATTAAGTTTACACATACCAGCAAACTTGTGAAAGAATCAATATATAAGAGATGCACAAATAAATTCATTCTAGAACACATACTTATTTACTTATAAGGGACACAAGAAAGCATGCTATAATATATTCCAAATTTTCTACCTTACGCTTTAAACCAAATGGGTCTGCACAGCAAAAGCCATCGACATTCAGTTTGACCTCTAAGCCTTCTTCAACATGATTGTTATATGCGTCAAGCATCTGAGAGACACAAATTGTTGAACAGAATAGCAGGTATGATTAAATCACTCTTTTTAAAGCACATAAGTTTTTGATTATCTGTAAAACTCTCATTTTCTTTAAAAAAATAACAATGATTACAAAATTTATAAACTTTTCAAGCCTAAAAAAATTCTTTAAAAAATTTTAAAAAAATGATATACCATATGCCTAATAGCATAATTGGTCAAGACAAAATGCTCTGTGAAATAGTATATGGAATATCAGCAACACTATGCAATATAATATCAGTGAATCAATAAAGATGTCTGTACATCAATTGTATTCATAGTATAAAATGATATCATGCCACATGTTAAAGGTTCAACTTATATTATTGTAAATACTATTGTTGAATCTTGTCAATTAAATAAGTATCAAACACGTCGTCTATCATCCACTTGAGTTTGTTTTCTAAACTAAGAATTACATAGATAACATATAAAAAAATGACAAAACAATACCCCAAAAATACCTCTAATTTGAGCTCCTTAACCACAGAGCCAGGAAGCAAAATATTTTCCCTTATTAGTGGTTTGGCAATGACACGCTTTAAAGGTCCAGGAGTAACTGATTCATATATAATCATGAAGTAAAATTAGAAAATGAGAACAGAAAGAGCTCAATAACATCATGAACATGAGGAAAAAAAAGGACAGAATGTGTTTTGATATCTCTGCTCTTGTGTGAAAGTCTCCCGAATGGCCAAAATACCTTGACATGGAATCAACACTGACACCGATTCATGCCATGCAGATATCTCCAAAGAGGTTTTATATTGTGGCCGAATTGCATCTAATGCATTGCATTTAACCACGACACCCTACCAAGTTAAAAAACTCAAAAAACAAATTAACACTAGCTAAAGGCACATTATCAATTTATTTACAAAAACAGGATGCATCTCACTAAAGAACGTAGATAAAGAAGTACAGATGTAAATTATACCTTAATATTGAGAGACAATTTATCAGCTGAAAGGTCCCTCTTGAATGGGTGCAAATCGATAGATTGTCTCTCGCTTATCTTTAGCTTGAGGATGACCTTGGGGAGAGATGCAAATGGAATTCGGTTATCATAGATGTCGTAACAGGCAATAGATAACGGTGGAAAAAACGATCCAACTCTGTGCAAAGTGGGCATACGATTAGGAAATGAGTAAAAAGAAGAAGCTTGTTTAAGTTTATAAGATAACATAAGATGATTGAACTTTTTGTATAATATATGCGCTGAATATGATTGAACTTAAACCTTCAGTTTCCGCTTAAACTTAACATTCATGTGTCAACAGGTTTCATAAGGAGCACAGGGTCTATAGTAAATAATACTTGATGCTGCTATTTACGGCAATTCTGCTGCCTATGATTTGCAGGGATGAGAATGCATACACATTGAATCATAAAATGACTTCTCTTTTTTTTTTTTTTTTTTTTTTTTAAGGCTAAGCACATGGACTGCTTCACACCTGCTGGAGAGAAAGTTATTGTTGCTGAACTAGTTTACATACATGTAGGGAAACAAACATTGTATACATGTAATACTAATACACGTACATGACACTTTCCTAGTCAGTGGTCCTGTACAGAATTGATCTATGGAGACCATACAAAATTAAGATTTGTTGTACTATAAGCTAGACCAAGCTAACAAATTGCATTTGTTGTACTGTATACAAGATATATAGAAAATTCAGCCTGTCAGAACAAATCCCACAATCTTTTCGTTGAGCCACTTCTACTCTTTACTTTCTACTCTAGGTTTAGGAATTCAAGAGAATAATATTTTCTGAAAATATTTCCACTATTAGGTTGTTGAATTAACTTATCCAGAAAAAAAAAAAAAAAATTCCATTGCGATTCTTGCCCAAAAACTTCAAGAGCATAATCCATAAAAGCAGCATTACCTAGCTTTAAACTCTGAAGTCCGACTACGTTTCAAAACCAGCCACTTTCCAATCTTAGAAGATCCCCTAACTATCACCTTTTTCTCACAACTCTTACAGCATGATTCAGTCTGAAGTGATAAATTCCAGGAGATCAGATCATATGATCAGAAAACACAAGAAATGAGTTGTATTATAAAAACAAGGAAAATGAGATCCTTAAGTCACTTACAAGACAGAATGAAAACGTGTATGCACCGGCTTTCTGGAAAACATTCGGGAAGTGGCAACCTAAATTAAATATATATAGGCCTGGACAACCTTTGTAAGAAGTAGGTGTTACTGATGTTGTGTAAATGTTTTCAATATCTTTCACTTTGTCAGTAGCACTGAATTTCACCGTCATAACCATCTCTGAATTGTTCTTGAGAATGTACTTTTGATCCAAGTTTGTTGAAGTGCTTGAAGAATTAAAACTGGCTGGCCGAACAACTGCCACTATTTTTGGGGGAGGAGCCTGCTCAGCACTAGCACTGACAGGTAATGCCTATAACAGAAACCAACAGCTAGTTCTTAAATACACATCAGAGAAGGGAATGGGAATGACTTGAAAAGCTGTTTTTCCGGCTGAATGCTGGAAGAAATAAAACCTAAATATGTACATGCATGATTTATGTGCAAACATTTGCTACACATACAGCATTTTGAATCTTAATGTGCGTTGTTCCAGTGTTTGCCAATTTCTGGTAAACCTTTGCATTGTTCACATTGTTGATAGACCAAAATAAAACAGCTTGATTTATACATACCCCATCTATCCCTAATTCCTCACACAGTGTTGCATTCAACAAGTCAATTGTTGAAGGTGTCTTGTCAAGTCGCTTCTCAACTTGCCTATCCCAGTCAGCGTTGTCCATAATTAAGCACTAATGCCAATGACAAAAAATTCAGCTAATCACTTAACTTCATGCAGCAGTTGCATGACAAAAAGAAACAGAAAGGATGGAATAGTAAACCTAAATGACAAAAAGAAACAGAATAGGAAATAAATCTAAATGACAAACCTTTCCAGAATCAATGACACTAATAGGCAAAGATAAAGAGCTACGAATATCCAAACTGATAATCCCATCATTTAATGCAAGGATACAGCCCTTCTCATCTGGGAGACCTAGTGGCCTTCAAAAGCAGAAGACATATAAATGAGCATGTGAAAACACATAGAAGAACCAGATTGATAGACAAAATGTAGAACTTTCACAGCCGCAAATGTAGATAATAACATACCTGCATATAATTCGAGCTTCCCCTATTACAAGGAACCAAAGAAAAGGTCAAGTTCATAAAAGAGATAAAAAGATTAAATTTCATGGGAAAGTTGGGTATCTGTTAAATAATCAAATTATAAAATTGAAGTGACAGTCAATTCAATGAATTTATAAGTTTCTCAAATATTAATTACCACCAGCATCTCCTTGAAATCCTTCAATTAGAAAATATTCTAATGTAGCATAAATGTTGTTCTTGTGAACCCCGGCACATGCTCCTTTGAGAACTTTGATTTTTTCGCCTCGTTTCCATGTTCTTTCCTTCCTTTTCAACATTTGATGCACCCTTACAACTATATTTTCAAATAGAGGACTATATGATTCAATAGCATTTGATAGAAGGAGGATTTAGATAAACAAATCAAAGTAAAAAGATACATGCCAAGTAAACAAGGTATGTACAAGTATATTCCTCTAAACTTAAATATAATAACTACTTCATGTACTATACATGCACAAATAACATTTTTTAAAAATCAGTGCTAACCATCAGATGTGATGCGAAGCGACTTTTTGTTTGCAGGATTTATGACAAGAACAGGTTGATCTTCTCCACGATTGATTTCTTCATCGTAGAGATCATGCATCTGCAGAAGCCAGTCTTGATAATCCTTTTCCAATTGCAAGGGTGTTATAAGTTTTCCAGCTCTATAAACTTCAACACTGATCTCTACAGATTTGAAAATTAATTTATTGTCAATGTAACTTAACAAATAATAAAGTTATTGCAATTAGTTCCAGATTTATAATTTCCAAAGAAAAAGTACCTCTTTCTTCCTTAAGAACCTTAACACCAAAGTCTTTCAGAGTTATGGTAAAAAGATTCTGGTGAGCTAGATCATTCTGTTAATATCATCATTATCAATTAGGGGCAACATAAATCAACCCAATACAGTAGCACAATTGCATCTGTCAACTTCACAAGCTAATTTTAAGTAATTTTGTATTTCATCTGTGATGTTCTCTAAAGATCTTAATTGGAGATAGAAAAGATAACAGGTATATACCATGAGTATAAGGGATCATTTAAAATTAAGTTCGTTTGCACATCTATTTAAAATAGAAACACATTAAATATAAAAAATAAGTTATTTGAGATGTTTTAGAAAAGCTTGCAGCATATTATGGCAAAAGTGGACACAGGTAAATCCCATAGCATTTGTTACCTTAGAAGGTGTTGGATTGAAACCAGCATCAGTGTCTGCATAAACAGTGTTAAAAAAATCAATGATTACAT
The DNA here is from genome assembly GCA_019925255.1 of Litchi chinensis. Classification (NCBI taxonomy): domain Eukaryota; kingdom Viridiplantae; phylum Streptophyta; class Magnoliopsida; order Sapindales; family Sapindaceae; genus Litchi; species Litchi chinensis. Next base: position 6,000,586 of record CM034465.1, on the reverse strand, counting down.
TCAAGGAAAAACAAATCACACCCTGCGACTGAAAAGTAAACATGTAGTGTTTAATAATAAATGCAACCCCCCCTTACCAATGAAGCATTTAACTCTCATGCAACATCTCTTCAACAAAGACGCTTTATCTCCTTTTTTCTGCCTTAAATCCATAAAAGGTAGGAATGCCTAAGACAAAGCAGAAACATCAAATATTAGTTGCAGGAGTTACCATGGGCTTTAAATTTCAAGTGCCAGAGGCATTTAAATATGCTGTCAAAGTGTTACCTGTACATATTAATATACAGAAAAAGAAATTAAGAACTTGTTAAGTTAAACTAATTATATTACAGTTTAAATATTATCTTTGTCATATATAACAGGAAACTATTTCCTTTAGAAACTTTACATAGTGGAGAAGTCAACACTCTCTTTCCATTTAAGAATCAAAACCTAGAACATAAAGCACATTTTGCTCAACAGAATTCTTTTTTAAGATGTTTCTATGTGAATTTACATAAGATAGAATATTTTTAATGAGTGGTCATTTGGCTAAACCATTCAAAATAATCAAAATTTTTTTGTCTATAAGACACGAAACTCACCCAGCGAGCATTTGGAAGTAGACGACCAAGCCTACGAATGGAGACGCGACTGAAATTTTCGAAGTTTTCAGCAACTCCACATCGTTCTGACTTTAACTTATCCAGAATCATCTCAATACTCTCCCTCCCCTGTATTATATAAATTCAGAACTTTCCACCATGCATAAAATATAATTGGTATAAGCTTCATACCTCCTTAATGGGAAGATAAACGCACTTAAGGCGCGCATTTCCTTCACGAGACGGCTCTGAACCTGACCAATTTCAATTATAAATTCCAAGAAGACTATGTATGGCATTTTTTTAACAGATGCCACTTATAAATTAATAGTCAAAACGAGAGGAAGAAACTGTGATTGCTACCAGCACTTCTGGTTGCACCACTGCCTTGTTTAGGTAAAAACTTAAGCTGTAAAACAAACTCCGGACCATGGCAAGAATGCAAATTGGTTATTGCAGTCTCCCCACCTCCTATTTCAGCTAAATCGACACCATTAACCTGAAATGCATGAAACTCCTTACCAAGACTACTGAAATCTGATTTAGATGTTACTAGGCAGTTAAAGGGGTGGACAGCAAACGCTCAAAAAATTAGAAGTAGAAATTTTAATGTCGCATAAAAGTAACTTATTGAACCTGGAACTCAATTGGTCTTGTAGTCTTTCCTGTTCTGGAAACTTCATCACACTGCACATTAACAAGATATGCAACAAACATAATAATTTCTAAATATCTAAGAAATTCACATGGTGGCTAGCCTTTCAATTAGATTGTGTACAGTGAGCAAATCATTATTAAAATGATTTTGAAAAACTTATTTAAAAATTAAAATGAAAAAGGTACAATATCTGCATACATGGGAAAGAAAATCAGACAAAATCATAGAAAAACCAAATGAAAATAGAAGAAAATTAAAACAAAAAGTAATCCAATGCAAACATAGCATCCCTGATAAAATTCTTGTAAATTATTCTTAAAATATATTCATTTCTCCATTTTTTTTTTTTTTTTAATAGGACCAACTCTAAATAACCTTATCTTCATAATAGCATGCCTCTATGAAAATCCTTACAATCAACTGCATGTAGTATGAGGCTATGCAACAGATCTAGAAATGCTTAATTATAACAAATGGATAGACTTGTATATTCAATATATAATAAAAATGAGGCTTTATTTGATGCAGACACACCTGAATATATGGAAAATAGATGTCCTTCAGTTTGCACAAAAGTTGAATTTTGTCCAGGCTTTTTAGTTTAGGCTTTGATATCTCAACCTGTAAAGTAGCAAACAGAATTAAGCAATAACAAACTAATATATAACAATTATAAAAATAACAAGGACAAATTACAGGGACTTATTTTATGTTAAGAAGTACAATAATTCAAACTACTTAAAAACAACAAGCATAAACAAGAAGGAGCTGAAAAGAATGAGTTTTAGTTTATATGATTCATTAGCTTGATGTTTGTCACTAGTTAGGTACATAGTGTATCTCTAATCTGCAAAAGTAACAGTTGTTTTCCTAAAATATCCAACTGCACAGGTAATAAGTGCATGGATTTAGCTACACTTGTATATCGTTCTCTCAACTCCCAAATGTTTAAGAAAATAACTTAAAACAAACAGTCATGATCCAAAACTCCCAAAAATCAAGAAAACGAAAACGGAAGAAATGCACAAAGGTGACCAGTAACATCAATAAAGAATTGTTTTACATGATTTATATGGAAAACATTATTATGGAAACATACATCAAACATTGGTACTATATTTAATGCTTCCAAAAATTTGTGATACACAGGTTGTACTTGTGATTTTGACCTTTATACATAATTGGAATTTAGATATTACGACAGATATCTCTAAAACAGTAGACTAGGAAGAAAAAGAAAAGAAAAGATACTGAACGGAAATAAAAAATGTAGCAAAAGTTCACCTTAGTAAAACTTCCATGAGGTGATTCTTTTATTTCAGCTTCTAAAGGAGGCCTGACACCACCTTTTGTCTGAAGATGATATGTAACCACAAGCCAAAAAAAAAAAAAAAACCTTAATGTAAACAAATGAATGAGCATGCAAAAGAAGAACAAAATTTGTTTTGCCAAGATAATAATCTACTCAGAGAATGTTATTACCCTCCAGGTTTGCTCAGAACCAGAAGATTTAAGTAGTGCCTCTCTCTTAAGATGCAATGTGTAAACTTTCTTCGCTACTTTTGTCTTTGAAGAAACTAAAGCAGACCTATTACAAGACAGTAAAAATTTTTAAAGACAAAAAGATACCAACTTGTTACTTTATTGCGATTGGGACAACATCAATTCATGGGAAAATAAGAACAGAGGAAAAAGTTACAGGATGGTCATACCCTCCTAGATGCATAGAAGCAATAGGTCCACCATATCCAAACATGCCAAAAAATGGCTGCAGGGTATCACAAACAAGCTTGTAACAAACGAAAAACATAATGGCCAATAGTATTTGAGTACGACATAGAAACTGCAGAATTACATACAATGACAAAGAACTACTATTCAACATATATGTATCAAGAGGTATTACAAAAGTACACTTTACCGTTAAGTATGGAGGTTTGCCTCCTATTGCTTTTACTGTATAACTCCTGTGAAGCGAAGCACCCATCTTTCCCCTAACAGAATGGATAAACATATGATTATGACTAAGGCAGGAAAAAGAACTTTGATAATCAAGCAAAAACCTTAGATAAATCAAGGTTGGATTAAAGATGTGTATGTGTAGGAGTAGAAAATTATACCTCATGTTATATAGCAAATAAGTTTTGAAAATCACAAACATATAAATTAATCTTAACAACCTACTGTGATTGTCAAGTGCTTATGTAATGAATATCTATTGGATATTTATATAGAAGCTCATGAAGTCGAAAACTAGTAGACTAATTATGACAAAAATGCAATCAATAGAAATCTAACGAATAAGAAGAAGAGAGAGAAACAAAAAATAACAGATATGCAGGAAAAATATAGAAGAGAAACAAAGAAGAAGCAAGATAGAAAGAGAGTGAAAAAAAGGAAAGCCAGAGAAAATAAATATTCAAAAAAGAGGGAGAAGGAGATAGAGGTGAAGGATGGACGGGTAGATGCTATAGAGAAGAAAGAAATTTTCATTTCATATAAGTCGTCATCTCTCTAACAAACAAAGGAAAAAATTGAGGCATAAAGGCCTGAAACCAAATCTAACTAATGAAACTTCATTTTAAGTTCTTATGGGAAGAATAAAACTGAATTTCTTGATGAGGAAAGGAGAGGAAGGCTTTAATTCTTGCCTCATCAAGGAAACACATCAAAGAGAATTTTCAAGGAAATTATTAAAACAAGTACCATATTCCATAAGATGACTAGAGTCAGAAGGTCATTTTTTTGTTTTCTTCTTCCTTAGCATATAAAGTTTTGAAGTCAGTTCATTGTTATCTCAAAAAACCAATTTCTACTTTGAAAACAATTAGATTGGAGGCATAACTACTTCGTAAGTCAATAAATAAGAAGCAACATAACATACCACTTAACTATAGAGTTTTCATCACTATCATCCATTCCTGGACCGGTGTCAAAAATTGAAATCTTATCCTCAGCAACATCAACACTGCACAGATATTAAAAAAATCATATAAAGCATTGATATGAAAGAAAATAGTCAAGACAGATAAATATGGTTGCTAACTATATATATATCTGTCCAACGATTAAGCGATTTGATGAACTAGTTATTAGAACTAATAATGCAGAAAAGCAATGATGTTACAACTCAACTCCAACAGACTTGTAATTAATACCATTGAACACCAATAAAGAAAGCAGTACATATATTGCTAATATAAGGGAGGAAGAACCAGATAAGTTTAACTTATAATCTAATCACTGAATGTAAATGGTGAACTAGACCTACAAACATTATGAATTTTCAACATTAATTTTGTTTAGGTTGAAAAAACAAAGGTCAATGCTAACTACAATTGCAGCGAAATGACAAAAATATGTTAGTAAAAAATTAACGAACTGATGAAACGTATCTGATCTTCAAATTCACATGTGCATTCAGTTTGCATGTCGGATAGGTTATTTAATCAGACAATTGAAAATACAAATTCATGTAATTGGCAAAACAGTGAAATAAAGAATACATTATAAATCAAGTAATCAAAAATAAATAAATAATTATAGTAACTATAATAAGCATTAAAACAATATGGTTGTCACCTTTTTGCCATACCTAATCAATCTCCTTTCATTTTTATCATTAGTCCATACAGCTTGCAAGGAATTATCCTGGTAAAAGAGACCAGTTTTAAACACACAAATGAACTGGAAAATCTAAAAATGATTTCCTTTTTGTAGACAATATCAACAACGTACAATCAAGTCAGCCAGAGCAGTTTCGAAAGTGTATTCTTCTGGCAACGCCAATAATAAATCAGTATCTGGTGTCAAATCCCACATATTCTGAGAACCAAACATTTTCATCACAGAATTTATCAGAATCTCTTCATGCAGGACATATAAGATAAAAAAACAAAGCATCAATACACAAATATAGAGGAAATAAAGGACCATCAACCTGAAAAGTTTTGGCAGTCTCACCAGATCCATCCTAATTAAGAAAACAATACAGAACAAGTAAAATCATCGCTGAAAAAGCAAGCCTTTATAACCAAGCAGAGGATGTAAACACTAACTAGAGAAGAAATTACTCACATATAGCCGTAAAATATGGCACTTGTAAGGCTTGAACTTCTCGAAGTCCATTACATTTCTTATCTTATTATCATTGGCATCTTCAACATATGCCCTTCCACTATTCCAATGTATAGGCCTCGTTGGCTTCATTTCTTTGGATTTTCTCAAAGTCAATTCATATTCGTCTTTCACAAGCCTGAGGAACTCTTGAAAAGGCATACAGGGCTGTGGACTCCGCAGAACTAAAATTACACAAATCCCATTCGGCAACAGGATTTTAAACCTGTAGTCCCTCTCTTCTTCACCAGCTGCTTCGCCTACCTCCAATACCCTCTTTTTCGACTTCCAATAGACATCCAGTGGTTCCATAACTGCCAATTCAGCAACCTGTGAAATCAAAATTGTGAACACATGAAATTAAAAAGAGTTTCCCTTAGAGTTCTCTTTCTACTACAAACACTTGACACTTTCACAGTAGCCCTTCTTGACTCTAAAATAATAAAAAATAAATATTTAAAAAAAAATGGAATTGACAATAGAAATATAAAATAACCAGCCCCTTTAAAACCAATAACAAGCACAACCATCTAAGAATCAGAAAGACATCTACATATCCACACTACCTTCTCATTTTCACTTTAAATACATATCAAGATACACATATATTAACATTAATGCATCAACAAGAAAACACAAAAACAGTCAAAACCATATCAACTTTTTTTTTTCTCTTTTTCTAGCTAAAAATCTTTACCATTTAACAATCAACAGAGACTGTTCCAAGCAAACAAAACCCAAAAATGCACTAGAAATCATATATGTTAACACAAAATCACATAAAAATAGAACATATATTTAAATAATAACGCATCAAAATCAACAAACACATTGAAAAGGTTAAAAAAAATCAGCATCTATATACAAATACACTGGATTCTCACTAAAAATCAAAACTTTTTCACAGATATGAACTAAAGATCAGAGTTTGAACATGTAATCAAGAACCCTTTTAACCAAATGACAGATTCTTCAAATCAGACCACATAAAAATGCGTATACATGTTATCACGCTTAACCCACCAAAATCAACACTAAAACGTTGACAAAACAAACAAATATTGTAGCTCCTGACCTGCTTTAACAGTCAAAAAGATCAGATTTCGAACATGTAATCAACAACCCCCTTTAACCAAATGACAGATTCTTCAAATCAAACCACATAAAAACGCGTATACATGTTATTACACTAACCCACCAAAATCAACACTAAAACACTAGAAAGTTGACAAAATCAACAAGTAATGTAGCTCCTGACGTGCTTTAACATTCAAAAGATCAAATTTTGAACATGTAATCAACAACCCCTTTAAACCAAATGACAGATTCTTCAAATCAAACTACATAAAAATGCGTATACATGTTATCACACTACACTAACCCACCAAAATCAACACTAAAACACTAAAAAGTTGACAAAATCAACAAGTAATGTATCTCCTGACCTGCTTTAACAGTCAGAAGATCAGATTTTGAAGATGTAATCAACAACCCCTTTTAATCAAATGAGAGACTCTTCAAATCAAACCACATAAAAATGTACATGCATGTTATCACAACTAACCCACCAAAATCAACACTAAAAGGCTAAAAAAATTTGAGTAAGTAATGTAGCTTCTGACCCGCTTTTACAGTCAAAAGAGACAGTGGTTGTAGTTCAAATCAACAAAAACAAGAGAGTTTTGTCTTATTCGTACAGCAAGTCTGTGAGTGAGTGAGTGAGTGAGTGAGTGAGTGAGTTGATATAAAATGAAGAGATTTGCAAGGGAAGCAAAAGCGTCACCTTTTTGTGTTGTGACCTTCTGCTTGCTTGGACACGTCCGCAAAAAACCGGCTTTCGACCTTTAGTTTGAATCTTTGATTTAACATAAAGTTAGTGATAAATTATAGAATAATATAAAGTTTCTCAAATTTTCTTAGTAATATAAGTTATTTTCTAGTATATAAGTTATCAGTATTATATAATTATAAGATTATATGATAATTAATATAATATTATCAATTTATATATCATGTTATTTAATAAAAAAATTTAAAAAGTCTTACTCAAAAATATAATATTTTTAATTTATATTTTGACATATAAATGAAATTTTATCACGATGATTTAGATATTTAAAAGATTCATTAAAGTTTATATTATTTTATAATTATATTACAAAGATAACCTTATTTCCCTTTTAAAATTGATACCAAATCTACTCGTAGTATTAAATTAATAATGATGATTTGCACGCTTAAAATATTTATGAAATTTTATATTATTTTATAATTACTTCACAAAAATAACCTCTCACCTTCCTTTTAAAATTGTCACCAAATCTCTTTGTATTTTTAAATATTTTGTTTTAGTTGTATTATTTATATTTGCACCAACATTAGTGTTACATATTGTGGCGGGAATCTTAACAAAAAAGTTTTATTTTTACATTGAATATTTTTATTGATACATATATATAAACAATTTTTTTTAATTGACAACAAAACAATCAATAATTTTTTTAAAAAATTTTATTTATAAAAGATATTTTTATAAAAAAATCTATTTTTAGATAATTTATTTAAAGAAGTTGTGTCCAACGGAATCATCAAATATGACAAAATTATCTATTCTAATCTTATAGTCGTGTATATTTAGTTTAAAGTAACTGGGGTTAGAAAAGGAGAATGGGTTATGAATGCGGACTAGGTCTGCAAGCCAAGTCAGGATGCATAAAAAAGGGTCCACCATGTCTTATTTATTGACTAATCATTGTGATCGCGATCTATTGGGAGTAGATTTAAGTGACTATAACTAAGTTAATCATGTGTGTCCACTTTTTCTGGAAAAAAATGAGATATGTCTCTTTCTGTCTAAACAGAAGTGTGAGAATGAAATTGATGAATTAATTTTAAGCTTTCATCAAAATTCTACCAAATGCAAGTTGCTAGGTGCAAAAGAGCTTTAAATTGACTTTGCACGAGTTTGAATTATCTTTTTTCTAAACGCGTAACATATATAGTTCAATTATTCAAGCTTGCAAACAAATTTCTTGTACAACAGAGATTATTAAGGAGTCCATTGAATAGCATTCGAAAGTAAACAGAGGTGGTTAAATTATGAGAAATGTTTTACAATTTTGTTTCCCAAGGAAAGAAAGACAAGTTTTTAATTTAATTATAACCAAGAAATTGGAATGAAAATTGCAAAGGCGAAATTTTACGAACAATTCATATGATGTAGTTGTATTATAGAACTTTATTTATTTATTTTACTGGTCCTTTTACAACTAAAATAATTGAGGGATATTTCTTCTTTAGTAAAACAAATTAATAAAGATATATTCTTCTACAATTAAATATATTCTTACCAAATAAAGTAATGGGGAAAATAATTTCTTTCCAACTACATATAAGACCAACGAATATGTCTAATAATAAATGACAAATCGTCATCTTATTCAATGAACCTATGCATGACTACATTAAGTATATCTTGATTTTTTAATTAATTATGATTTGTTTATAAATTATTATTTGTAATTGTGTAATTGTGTAAAATGCTTCTAACACTGTTAAGTGTGACTAATGATTGACTTATAAAAGGATCCATGTATTTTAACGATTGAGGGACTAAAATTACTAATATGACAAAGATGTTCAAAACCTTGACATTTCACAGAGAAACTATGGACTTTAGTGAATTTTAATTAATGATAATTGATTTCATATTCTTCCCAATTCCTTAGAGCAATAAGACTTGCTTTATAATGACCCCGGAATCTATCAGTTTTTTGCTTAATGGAGTAAATCCATTTGCATCTCATCCAATCATTCAATTGAAGTTTCATTTAATTTAGGATTTCTAATAATTTAGGTTTTTTATTAGTTAGATTTATTATGTTTAGGATTATTTTTATTGTAATTATCTTTATTTAATTTTTGTGATAAATTAGATTAGATTTATCTTTAGTAGGGATGACAATGGATCGGATCGGATCGGATTTGGTCTTTTCCAAACCCGATCTAAATTTTTGAGGGATGCTCCAAACCCAACCCTTGCCCCAAACGGATCGTTACTTTCTACCCCAAACCCAAACCCAATTGGAGGGACTTGCCCCGAATCCGACTTATTGACCCGATTTAATTTTTAACTAAAACAAATATGTTAAAAAAAAACACAACAAATATAAAAAAATTAACTACATTTATGATGAAATGTCATTACACAATCTAAAATATTAATACTACATAGTCATAAATACCAAAATAATAGCAACAATATAATCAAGTTTCATTTAAAACACTAAATAAATAAATAACCGAAAACATTATAAAAATACATGCTAAAAATTCATCTCAATGCTTTCAAATACGAACTTGTAACCCAAAAAAAATAAAAATTTAAGTTAATAAGTTTTAATGTTACATAAAAATAATATTAAAAATGTAATATATAATTATCATAATTTACCCCTTCACTATCACTGTCACTATCTTCTTCATAACAATCAATTTGTTGAGCTTTTTTATCTAACCCTAAACATATGTACAAATAAAATATGTTAATCGGTATTAAATAAATACAATAAACTAACATTAATTTAATTTTTATAACTTTCATACCTCGCTTTTTAGTCAATAACCAGTTTTGTGCACACATTAATGCTTCTAATGTGTTTGGGTGTAATTTACTACGATGTGGACTAACCACTCTACCACCAATGCTGAAGGTTGATTATGAAGCAACTGTTGATATGGGAATGACATAACATCTCTAGCAATCCTAGCCAAAATAGGATATTTACTTCCATTTGTCTTCCACCACATAAGAATATCTAAGTTATCGCAATTTGCCAAAATATGTCGGGTTAATGGGGCTCGGGGCAAAAAAGTTTGCCCCGTTACTGCCCCGGTAACCTGATCGGGTCAGTCTTTTGGCTCCAAACCCGCCCCAAAGTCAATTTTTTTAGCTCCAAACCTGCTCCAAATAGATCGGATTTTTTTGGGTTTGGATCGGATCGGTATTTTTGCCATCCCTAATCTTTAGTTAATCTCAGATTATTATGATTATAATTATCTTTAATTAGTTATAGATAAATTAGAAGTAGTTTATCAAGTTTATCTTTTCTAAATGAATAAGGAGTTATAAGGATATAAGTAGCCATGTTAGCTAAGGGTTGTAATCAAGTTTTTGGTGAATGAGAATTAACAAAATCCTATAAGTTATCAAGTAACTATCGTGTGTCAATTTTCGACTATTATGGGTAGATTTTGTTCGAGGAGCTTCAATTAGAATTTAAGTCACGACGATGATTTGTTTCTAGATTATTTCGGCTTTTTCCTAGAATTCACTCTAGCATTAGGTTGGGCTAAGTTGGACAATTCTGTTATTCAATTTTAGATTTACGCTTATTGTTGGATCTAAAGTTAGGTCCTCAATACTTACACACTTTTAGACTAGGAACAACATCCTATAATGATTTTTTTCTCAATGCTTATAATTCTTCATTTCATAGCAATCTACTAATGTGAATACTTTTTGGCTGCATTTGGCATGCAATTTTGAAATGAAATGAAATGAATTGAATTGCAATGAAATGGATTGAATTAAATTAAAATAGATTGGATTGTTATTGACCTATATTTGGTAGAACTTGAGATAAAATTAAAATTAAAATTAATTATACAACACCTCCTTGAGGTTTGTCTAAAAGTAAGTGGAAGCACATTTCCCATTTTATTACACAAAACCCCACACCGTTAGTTAACTTCCATCAACTTTGATGGTTGAATAAGAATTTTGGTCAAATGACCATTTTACCCATGAATAAAATGAAAAATAACTAAAATTTAAAATTATATTAAATTAAACAAATTAAATTAAAAATTAAAAGTGTTTCTCACCGACCATCTGAAAGATGAACAATATAGATTTTTTCTATTTTTTTAATGTGAAAAATAAATTAAATTTTTTTAAAATGAAAAATAAATTAAACATCAAAAGTGAAAATATGAAAAATAAATTAAAAATTAAAAAACAAATGAAAATACATACAGTTTATACACCATTCTTCAATCCTTATGAATCCCAGATCATGAAATCAAACACATAAACAAACAAACACAAGATGAAATCAAACCCAAAACCAACACAAACCCAAAACGAACAAGAATCAACAAAAAAAAAAAAAACAAAAACAAACATAAAATCAGATCATGAAATAAAAAATTAGATGATGAAACACACAAACACATAAATAAAAAATATGATTTAGGTTTGTCAAACCCGATGATTTTTTATCTGGGTTTGACGAACCCAGAAAACATTCATCTTGGTGTCAAATCCAGATGAAGAAACCAATCGCCATTAACAGATGGGAGAGAGGGAGAGAGAGATGAGCATTGATAAAGGGTAGAGAGACGGGATAGTGCGGATGAATCATTAATGTTTCAAAGAAAAAAAAATTGCCTCTTCAGAAGATATGCCCATTGCATCTTCCAACATTCAATTTTTTATCTTTTTTTATTCACTTTAATTCCATTTAATTTTTTATGTTTTTTATTCGCCTTCCATTCAATTTTTTCTAATTGAGTTTATCCTAATCACAATTTTTAATGTTTTATTCCTTTTTATCAGATGCTGATGTCATCATCCCACTAATCCTACCTATCCCAATCAAAAAGACCAAAATACCCTTCACTTAGTTAGCATTGGTAAAAGTCAATGTTAGATGCAAGGGTTCAATGTAATAAAATAATAAATGTGTTTTCCTTTGTTTTAAGGCAAACTTCAAGGGGTTGTTGTGCAATTACTTTTTAAAATTATATCATATTGCATTTGATATAAATTAATATTGGATTAGAATAAAATTAATTAAAATTTTTTTTATTATATACTTAAATTAATTTTATAAAAAATCTAAAAAAAAAAAAAACAACCCATAGTTCCTCATCAACCCACCGTGTTCAACATACCTACAATTCATCAACATAATCAACAACCCTCATCAACATTATCATCTCCCATAACAACAACATCATCTTCCATAACAATAACATCATCAACATCAACAACAACATCATCAACAACATGAACTTTGAAAAAAAAAAAAAAATAGAGCAAGGGGACGATTTTGGGCTCGATGGTACTTATAACCATCTAGTTCTAGTTTGATGAACTTAGAACAAACTCCAAAAAAAAAAAAAAAAAAAAGGCACATGAAAAAAAAAATTGAAGATGATTTGCATTGACTTTGTTGGCTCATTCGGATGGACAAGGAGATGAGAGAGACAAAGAGTGGTTTAAGGTGGTGGTGGATGGGTGTGGTTGGTATTAATTTTTTTTTTTTTTTTTTTTTAAAAAGGATTCCAATCAACTTGGGAAATGGGAAACCTATAGTTGAGCTTAGGTTTCCATTTTCCAAGTTTAGCAGGAATAGAGATGGACTCAGGAATAAAAAAAATTCATTCCCTTCCCTTACCCAAACGCTGGATGTGGGAGGCTAGGAAAAAACAAATCCTATTCCTACCCCATTTTTCATGTAACAAATATTGCCTTTGGCCTTTAAATAGGATTTTAGAATAGCAATGGATGATAAAATAGTTGTGGAAGACACGCGATAGGGGGATCTTTCTAAAAGGGTGCAATTGTCAAATCGACTAGCACCGGTGGTTTAAGAGAAGAAAAAATTTCTTGATGAGAACCTCCTATTTCTTGATTTCTTTTATTTTTTATTTTTTATTTTTTTGATTATATTTCTTGACAATTAATCCTGTCACCTTGTTAATATGCTATACCTTTGGATGAAACCTTGTTACATTGTCAAAATTATGAAAATAAGAATAAGAAGATAAAGTCGTAATAACATGATAATATATATATAGGGGTCGCATTGTGTGCACCGAATGTATGCATACACTTAACAAAAAAGAAAAAAAATGCATGATTGCATTTTAAATGTATTATTGTAATATATATATGTGAGTACAACTAAATATATATTATTACAATTAGTAAATATGATCACATTGATCATAATCAGTAAATATGATCATATTTACTAATTGTAATCATATATATTTAGTTGTAATCATATATAATAAATTACAATAACATATTTTATAATTAAATCACGTATTTTTTTTCTCAAGTGTATGCATACACATGATGCACTTTAGAATGTGTTATATATTAGTAAATATGATCACACTGCCACAACCAGTAAATGTGATCACATTTACATATTGTAATCACACATGTTTAGTTATAATCATATATAATAAATTACAATAACATATTTATAATGCAATTACACAATTTTTTTTCATCTGTGTGCATGCATCTAGTGCACTATATATATATATATATATATATATATTACGAATTGTAATTACACATGTTTAGTTATAATTATACATATATAATACATTCTAAGGTGCACCGGGTGTATGCACACACTTGACTAAAAAAAAAAACATGATTGCATTATAAAATACGTTATTGTAATTTATTATATATGATTACAAATAAATATGTGTAATTACAATTCGTAAATGCGATCATATTTACTGGTTGTGGTCAATATGATCACATTTACTAATTGTAATAATATATATTTAATTATAATCACATATAATAAATTATAATCATACATTTTAAAATGCAATAATGTATTTTTTTTTTTTCAAATATATATATACCTCAGAAAACCTATATATCACATTCTAGCATACACCTAAGGTATGCACACACTTGACCAAAAAAAAAAAAAGGTATGATTGCACTTTAAAATGTGTGATTGTAATTTATTATATGTGATTACAATTAAATATATACTATTACAATTAGTAAATGTGATCATGATCAGTGATTGTATAATAAGGTATGCTTACACTTGACCCAAAAAAAAAACGTGATTGCATTCTAAAATGTGTGATTGTCATTTATTATATGTTATTTAACTAAATACATATTTGTGATTACAATCAGTAAATATGATCATATTCATCACATTCACTGATTATGATCACATTTACTAATTATAATAACACATGTTTAGTTGTAATCACATATAATAAATTACAATCACACATTTTAAAATGCAATCATGCATTTTTTGTTAAGTTTATGTCACATTTATCTCTAACTCTATTTCTTGTACTATTGTAACCAACATTGGTCTTCTTTATATGTATAATACTTTCATTTCAAAATAAATTAATTCATATTGATAATTTGATAGTCATTTTCGATATTTTCTCTTTTAAATAATTAGTGAAAATAATATGATGGATGTAATCAATAAGTCAAACAGAGCCCACATGCAATCATGTTTGGTTTCTAGTTGATAATGTCAAAAGCAGAACACCATGTTTGGTTTTTGGTTGATAATGTCAAAAACGAAACACCAAGTTTGAGTGATCCAATAAGTCACTTTGTTACTTGCAAATCTTGAATAATGTTACAAATTTGCAGTAGGTGGCCAAACTTTACTATCTTATAGTCTCATATAAATGACCAAAACCTGATTTACAATCATACATTTTAAAATACAATCACGTATTTTTTGTTAAGTTTATGTCACATTTATCCCTAACTCTATTTCTTGTATTATTGTCACCAACATTGATCTTCTTTATATGTATAATACTTTCATTTCAAAATAAATTAATTTATATTGATAATTTGATAGTCATTTTCGGTATTTTCTCTTTTAAATAATTAGTGAAAATAATATGATGGACGTAATCAATAAGTTAAATAGAGCCCACATGCAATAATGTTTGGTTTCTAGTTGATAATGTCAAAAGCAAAACACCATGTTTGGTTTCTGGTTCATAATGTCAAAAACGAAACACCAAGTTTGAGTGATCCAATAAGTCACTTTGTTACTTGCAAATCTTGAATAATGTTGCAAATTTGCAGTAGATGGCCAAACCTCACTATCTTATAATCCCATATAAATGGCCAAAACCTCATTGGTCACGACAGAAACTCCGATCAGAACAACAAATAGATATCATTTCAAATGTCCAAAATGCCCTTACCATTTCTACAAATGCCACTTACATTCCTCTTTCTCCTCCTAATCTCTCTATCCTTCCAAGTAATTTCACAAATTCCAACCCTAAAGGAACTAACTATCCTCCTAAAACTTAAATAAAGACTCGGTAATCCACCATCTCTCCAATCCTAGAACTCCACATTATCACCTTGCGATTGCCTTGAGATTACTTGTATCGAAAACTTTATCACTGAAATATACCTCTCAAACAAAAATATCACCCAAAGTATCCTAACCACAATATGTGACTTGAAAAATCTTACTAGATCTTTCCTGGAATTACATTTCAAGAGAGTTTTTGAAAGAACTGTACAACTGCACCAAGCTTCAAGTGCTCACCTATCTCAAAACTATTTCATGGGTTCAATACTGCGTGACATTGATAGAATTTTAGGTCTCCAGTACATAAGGGTGGCAAAACGGGTTGACGTGTTAGGTTGAGTTGAATTCGATTCAATTCGTTTATGAATTCGATCAATTCGACACGAATTCGTTTAAAAACGAGTCAACATTTTTGGATTCGACACGAATTCGTTTATACATGACTGACACGACACAAATTCGTTTAACTCGTTTAATCATTTAAACCGTTTATTTCGTTTAACTCGTTAAACTCGTTTAATTCATTTAACATGTTTAATCTATTTAATTCATTTAACTTGTTTAACCCATTTAATTCGTTTATCCTGTTTAATTCGCTTAACTCATTTAACATGTTCAATTCATTTAACCCATTTAATTCATTTAACATAAATATAATAAATAATATTTCAACTAAATATTAAATCAACTATAAAACCTATATATTAAATCAACTATAAAATTCCATATCATCCACATTTAAAAACCACAACAAAATCAAACTCAATTTAAACACAAATATAATAAATAATTCACAATCAAACATTTAAACGCCTAATTCAACACATAAAAACCTACACATTAAATCAACTATAAAATTCCACATCATCCACATTTAAAAACCACAACAAAATCAAACTCAATGCAAACACAAATATAATAAATAATTCACAATAAAACATTTAAACACCTAATTCAACACATAAAAACCTAAAAATTAAATCAACTACATAAAATTCCACAGCATCCACATTTAAAAACCACAACAAAGTCAAACTCAATGCAAACACAAATATAATAAATAATTCACAATCAAATATTTAAATATCTGATTCAACACATAAAAACCTAAAAATTAAATCAACTACATAAAATTCCACATCATCCACATTTTAAAACCACAACAAAATAAACTCAATGCAAACACAAATATAATAAATAATTTACAATCAAACATTTAAACACCTAATTCAACACATAAAAACCTACACATTAAATCAACTACACAAAATTCCATATCATCCACGTTTAAAAATCACAACAAATCAAACTCAATGCAAATCCATATAAATTAAAATGACATAACATTATCATTCTTCAACATCAAATTTTTGTCACTTAAATTCTTTCCTCATTGATTCCAAACTCTAAAGGGACTTTCAAGCTACACAAAAAACATAAAATTAGATATCTATATTCACAATCTTAAATTTAAGAACTATAATTAAGAGAATTTACTACTAAGTGAAAGAATTTGGTGTTGAACCTTCTACTGATTCACTAGGGTACTTGCATTAGGGGAGCTTTATTAATACTTAAATTGAATATATCTTCATTGATGTCTTCTAGTGAAACAATCTCCATCTTTACAATAATTAATGATGAAAGTAACTGAAAGATAATGAAAAATAATTATAAAAAATCACTAGCACAAAATTAGTGTGTTACCTCTATCAATTGTCCAATCTCGACTGCAAATTATTGCTTCCACCACATCAGGTTTTAGTGGGCACTGGTATTGATCAAGAACTCGACCACTATTGCTAAACGCAAATTCGGATGAAACTGTAGATAATGGGATGCACAAAACTTCACGAGCCATGGCAGAAAACTTAGGAGAGCGAGCTTCATTAGTCTTCCAAAAGGCTAGAATGTACAAATCAACCGATCTTTCAAGCCTTCGTTCTTCCAAATAAAGTTTTAATTGTGTCTTGTGAGTTGTAATGCCTCCATCACTAAGTTTCATATCAAAATCCTATCAATATATAATTAATAACAAAAGAAAATATCATTAGATAGATTGTTATGGTAAAATAATATCACAAATTTATAATAAGGAAATTATATTATTTCTTACCATCAAAACTAAGTCAAGTTCATCTATTGTGTTCACTTGTGCATTAGTCACTTGTGTACTAGGAGTTGCTGATGATTTAGTAGTCTGGATGTAAAGCTCAGAATTTTCTCTTTTTAGGGAAAATAAAATTTTTTCGATGAATAGTAATTTCGTGTGATTGGATGTGTTAATCGAATTCTAGTAAAATTTTCGGCTATGAAATTAAATTATAGTAGAAATTTCTGATGAATTGAAAATGATTTTGAATATGAAATTGGTATGGAGATTGATTAAGGTCTAGAATATAATTAGTTTCAAAGAAATTACCAAAAAGGGTATGATTATATTTAATTGTAAATGACATGTATAATAGTATTTTAGGAAATCGAAAAGCATGGATGAATGCTTGGAAAGTGGCGTGACAAGTGGAAGCATGCATGAAAGAATGCATGAAAATGAAAACAAGTAGCATTGAAAGACAAAGGATGTGGGCACTTGGTTGAAATGAAATTGATTTAGTTAGAATGGAAATTGATTTTACATTTTAAACCAAACCTTTAATATAAACCAATGGCAAACTTGCAGATTTAAGCTAGTTTGGGGGGCAAATGTTAGAGTAAGTGGATGTAACACCCCAATCTAACTAGACCCAAGAGATTAATTGAAGTCCAATTTATTGTTATTAATTTGGTCCATTTCAAGTCTTAGAAGTATAGAAGTTTCTGGGTAAATATCTTATTGAATGATATTTTTAAAAGAAATTAAGAAAGTTTGATTAAAAGGAAAAAGACCATAGGGTGTAAAATGTAAAATAGCAATTCAAAATTTAGAGAGAATTTGTGACTGTGTAAGTTGAGATAACTGGCCTTTTTCTTTTTTAAAGGAAAAATGACCAGTGTAACTCATATAAGTAAAGAGAGTTAATGGTGGGTCATGTTCATTAAAATAAATAAATAAATAAATATATATATATATTTGTGAGTGTGGTGGGCCATTGGAAGAAAAAAAAACATATTTATATATAGAAAAGTTGATGTTGTCGACTGAGGAAGACAAATATATATATATATATATAGAAAAGTGAAGTGGGTGCCAGTTGTGAAGAAAAATAATAATATAATAATACAATAGAAAAGGAAAAAAAAAAAAAGAAGTGGCTAACATGAGACAGTGACAAGAGAATGATAAGGATGAATGGGTATGGTGTAGTGTACATATATATTGGTCTTCTGAAGCAAAACAAACACAAAGGCTATTCTGTCGAACAGCAAGAAAAAAAAAAAAATTAAGAAGAAAAATAGGAAGAAAGGAATAAGAAAAGAAAAGAAAAATATTTTAGATATCCGATTATTCAGATAAGTAAATTTATTTTAATAGGATTGGATTCTAGAAAATTAGTTTATTTTTTATGAGTTATAAATTAAGTTTTGTATGATTTTAGGGTGGATCTAGGATGATAAGAAAACAGAGGGGAACTTGTTTTAGATCCATATATGAATAAATGAGTTATGTGAGTGTAAATATATTTTATGAATGCTACATGCATTTCTAGCATATTTTAAAGCATTTTTAATATTGCCAATATAATTTTGAAATTGAAAATAAGTTTGCTTTAAATATGTTAGTTTATGGATACCTTTATGAACCAATTTAAAAGAAAATATTTTAAACGTAAAATTGTAGAAGTATTAAGCTTTATGCTTTCGTGAGAACTTTATGTAATGTGTTTTTCGTATTTTCATGCTTGTAGAATGAAAATAAATTCAAGTTTGAATTATATATGAAGAAAGTTTTCAAAGGCTAATGACTTATCCAAATTTATAGATTATAGATTCAGACCCAGTTGGAATACCTTATACGTGTTGGGAGGGTGCGTTACTAACATCTGTTTGTGTGGGGGAGGCGGGGGGAGGGGTGGGGGGGTGGAGGGAGGTTGAGCAGTTGTTTCGCCCTCTACATTTGTGAGATATTATTTTGTTTTATGTATGCGATGTAGAATTCCACTGCGTAGTAGTTGAGATGTTTTTGTAATAGTCATGTTGTACAACGCTAGACTAGTCGACATGTGACATCACATTGTGCGGCACTAGAATAGTTGACATGTGATATAAGTTTCTTTGGGTTTCTCTTGGTACAGTTTTAGAAAGAAAAACACATCACTAGATGTGAGATTAGAAAAATAGTGTTTTAGCTGTTCCTTGAAAATTTATAAAATATTTTAGTATTTTATGATTCTATTCAAAGTACTAGACCTTATCATATTTTATATATGATTACAAGCTTTTAAAATCTTATTAAATTTACAAAGTGTATGGTCTCAAAAATAAAAATGTTTAAAAAAATAAAATAAAAAATAAAGATCTCATTTAAATGATTTTTGGGAGGTATTTTAGAAAGTAAAGTTTAAATATAAATGTATGACATTCATTGAGCTCCTTTAGCTTACTCTCTTTCTTGTATATTTTATAAAAAACCTCCCCAAGTGTAGGGACGAGTGCTCAAAGTGAGTGATCTACAACACAGAGTTAGGTGGACATTTTCGAGATTGCAGCTGTGAATTTAATGTATATGTTTTGATGTTTATAAACATGCATAAAGTGCATACTTTTGATTTTATTTAAATATTTGTGACTCTTTGTATGATAAGATATTTTTTATATTCGATATGGTTTCTAATTGAAGTATTTTGTTTTATGGTTGAGTTTGATTGTGAAGTGGACCTGAGGTCCAAATTGGAAGTGGAGAAGAGAATGTATGTGTTTTGAAATGTCTTTAATTAATTTTCAGATGTTTTGAAAGGATTGGAAATGTCAAAAAACAATTATTGTACTATCAAAATTTTTCCACCCTAATTTTAAATGATTATGATATGGAGTTGTATCATGAGTTCACTCTAGGGAGTCCTTTAGAGTCAGTCACCAATATGAAGATAGTAAGGACTTCCATTGGGGTGCCGGGAGGGCTTGGCTTGGGTTCCTAAAGGGGGAAATCTAGGTCGGGTCCTTTCATTGGAGGTAGATGCCCCAATGGAACTTACCATATACTTATCAAGCAAAGAAAATAATTTATTTTTAACATGTGTCAATTTTTTTGACTCATTAATAACATCATACAACTTCTGAAACACTACCTCAACAAATTTTATCTTGTAATGGGGATCCAAGACAACAGAATTGCCAAAATAACACAAAAATCAGTCCAATATTTCTACAACTTTTTGTACATTTGATTTGCTATTCTTTTAAAAAATCCATTGTCACTCTCCAAATGTTACAATAAAGTCAAATGTACCAAAAACACCTTAGGCATGTACAAGTTCGAAGTGGGATAATTTGAACCAGAAAAAATGTTAGTTGTCTCATAAAAATAACATAAAAACTTGAATATTTTCTCAACTCTATCCCACTTACTTGCAGAAGGACAATGCTTGTAATTGCTATCGATCAACTCTAAAGTACACCAAGCATGTCGATAATAAAGAGCACTATCTAGCATAAGATAAGTTGAGTTCCACTTAGTAGGAACATCTTGTTGGACACCCTTCTTCATGTCTAAATCAACTTGTTTAACACATTCCAAAAATTTTTGCTTTCTAACTTGAGACCCTCTCACATATTTCACACTCTCACGAATTTTATGCACACCCACATCTATCTCTTTCAATCCATCTTGAACAATCAAATTAATAATATGTCCATAACAATGGATATGCATGAATTCCCCATCACAAACAAGTGTTTTACTAATATTCAATTGACCTTTTAAATTATCAATAAAGCACTTGTTTAATGAAACATTATCTAAAGCAATGGAAAAAAGCTTTGTTAATACCCCACTCAGATAATAATGACATAACTTTATCAGCAATAATTACCCTATCATGTAGAGGAGGCATAAAGCAAAAACTCATCACTCTTTTATGTAAAACCCAATTAGAATAAATGAAATGCGTAGTCATACACATGTAACCATCAGTAGCTATGGAAGTCTACAAATCTGAGGTTAGACAAATTTTAATAAGGGCATCTTATAATATTTTTTTTAAGGTTTTGTTTACCTTTCTCAAACAAACTCAACACATCCGTTTTCACAGTGTTCCTAAAGACCATATGGAAATCATCAATTAAAAACTCAACAATTTTTATAATTCCTTTCCACTCTACAAATTGAAAAGGTAAATCATGCAACACTAAAATTTCAGCAACAAGCTTCCTAAATTCTTCTTAAGTCTTAGTCTTAGGTTGACGAACACTAACAGACCCAAATTTACTTTTCTCAATCACCATTTGATGTACATCATGTGATTTATACTTAGGACAAGTAAGAGCCAAGTGCCTAATCATGTTACCTGTACCACTCGAGGTTGGGCAGAGATAGATTTGGCCACACCATTTGCTTCTGCATCTATTCTTTCCCTTTTTATCATTCGATATCATTTCAAAGGACTTCCACACATGCGAAGTATGCTTTCTTTTTCGAGTAGCTTTAGTTTGCTTTAAGTTGCTTGAACTTCCCACATTTTCATCCTCATTTTCAACTTTAACCTCATTTTTAAGCTCATCTTCCAAATCAATGGTAACGTCTTCGAAGTCAACACTTAGATCCATATATGAGAATCAATTAAGAATTAACCATGAAATTATATTACATTACATTGAAGATATATATGAAAACTGATAAAAAACTAAAAACTAGAATTGAAATACAGAATACACAAAAGAAAATGAAAGAGAAGGACACTTGAAGCTAGTTAAGGTGGTGACCACGACAACCAAGAGGGAGACGGTGGCGACCATGGGGGAGAAGGTCGTGATCATGAGGGAGAAGTTGGTCCCTGGACGACGACCGAGAGTGAGAAGGTAGAGACCGTGAGGGAGAAAGTGGTGATCGTTGGTGACCGTGAGGAACAAGGTAGTGCCTGTCAACATGAGGGAGAAAAGGGTGATTTAGTAGGATGGATGGTGTCATCATTGGTGTCATCATGTCGTTGGGTCATCGTAGTGTCATCGTGTCAGCGGGTCATCATTGGTGTCATCGTGTCGTCATGTCGTCGTCGGTGTTAGTGTCATCGTGTCGTCATGTCGTCGTCGGTGTTGCTGTTGCCGTGTCATCATTTTTTGAGAAAGGAGGATGATGGTGATTGACTAGTCATGTGTGTACTGTGTAGGAAGGAAGGCTGCCGACATTGGATTTCAAAATTGAAAGCAAATGTGTTAGATTTAGGGATTTGTTAAGTGTGTGTATATATAAATGCATAATTACATACTAACCCTTATAATATGTCAAAATATAATTTGACCCCAATTTTAATCTTGTCAACCCGTGATTCGTTTAACCAAACCCGATTTGATTTGTTTAATAAATAGGTTAGACGGGTTGATACGATTACGATATAAATTCATTTAACTCCAACCCATACCTATTTATTTTTCGTAAATTCGTGTCGATCTGTCATGTCGTAACCCATATTGCCACCCCTACCAGTATATAGACCTTAGAGCCAACAACTTTTCAACCAACCAGCTATGGGTCAATTACCAGAATTAGAGACATTGAATATTTATAAAAATGAGTTTTAAGGCATATTTCCTATTGAAATTGATAACTTGTCAAATCTATGAGTATTGGCTCTACCCTATAATGACAAGTTTGTGCCTGTGAAGATTCCAGTGGAATTCGAAAAATTGAAAAAGTTGAAGACTATGTGGATCACAGAAGTGAATATGATAGGTGAAATTCTAAATAATGTTGGTAATCTCTTGAGTCTTGAAATCTTGGATTTGTCAATAAATTACTTGGAAGGTGATATTTCTAATGGTTGTTTACGATAAAGAATTTGAACTGACTTTATATCTACCAAAATGGATTGTCTGGTGAGACTCCAAGAATGGTTGAACCTTTAAAATCAATTTAACTTGGTATTTTAATTTAACCCGAAGAAAGCTAGTTTGATTGGAAAATTAGTCTCATGGACTATGGATGTACTTTGGTGATTGGATTGTCAATAAGGTATATTGTATTCTCAATGGGAAAGCCAAAATGGTTTGTGGAAAAATGGCAATTCACAATGGTGGGAAATCTAACTGGAAGACGCATAAGAAGAAGAAATTAGCAAGTCCAAGTCAGACATTTCCTTAATCAAGTACATGTTCATATCTTCCATATAAAACAATTGTGTTATTTTTCAAGATATGAAATTAAATGCTCCTATTTATATTCTTCAAGAGTTGGGTGCATTACACTAGAAAATGATGTAGTGCTATAGTTCTCTTTTTCATTTATGATGTGTGTACTACGACCTGCTTTCCTAATATACTATTGTTGTTATAAAACTATAGGATTGGGAGATATTTATGTGTTGAAGACCTAACTCTAGATCTAACAACAAGGAATTTGAATGAGTCAATCATCCTATCGAATTGGGCTAATACCACCGAACTTATTTGAGTTCTAGTCCAAGCAACCCCAAACTTGCTTGCCCAGAATAACTGAAAATAGACACTACCAATTTGTCCCACAACTTGATAGATTTTATTAATAATTCTTAACTATAACTAATACTGAATTATGAAAATCACTTAGCTATTTATAGCTATAATTTCCTAATTTTCTAATCATTATCTAATTGATAAATATAATATTATTTAGAGATAAAGCTAATCTAATTTCTATTTTATCCTATAAAATAAATAAAATATTTATCTCATAAAATAAACAAGGATAATTATGATTAAAAGAAACTCTAATGGTCTATTAATAACTTCTAGAATTTCTTCTCGTCTGCTACCGTTTCATGCTTCGTTGCGCGTCATGACCTATAGTCGCAATTATGTCTTGTAATCTCTGCTCATAACTTGCTCTGACACAATGCTACCATCACTCACTAAACGTGACTCGCCATTCTCCCTCACGATCAATTTGGTTGTTCCGCATATTGTTAATCGTACATTTCTTCTTCTCTTCCATGTCGAACGATAGAGGTTGCCATCATTTCTCCGTTCTTCAAGAATATCCTTGTCTTAAGGGTCAGCTTTGGATACCCTTTTGCAATTTCATCATAATCTTCCCACGAAACTTTTGCTATCAACATCCCTTTTCATTGAATCAACACTTGCCAAATTCTAATATTCCTAAAACCCTTTATCCAGCTGCAGTATCGAAGAGCTTTTTTCAACTACAACAAAACTTTCCCTTCATTATCGAAAGACGATAACATACTCATAATCAAACTACGATCCCCAACTCTCTTCTTAAGCATAGACACATGAAACATTAGATGCAATTTGAAACTAGTCGAAAGATCTAACTTATAAGTAACATTTCCATTCTATTCTAAAATTTTAAATGGCCTATAGTACCTTTGAGATAACTTTACATTAAATTTATTCTTCATGATCTTTTATTGATAAGGCTAAAGTTTTAGGTACACATACTCCTAAGTTCAAAGGTCATGTGTAAAGCCTCGAATTGTATCTATTTAAGAGAAATAAAAATATATCCGGATGAATAGTATTTTCAAATGAATAGTGCTTTCGAGTGAATAGTGATTTCTGAAAAATGGATATTTCTCAAGTTTTGTGAGATAAATTTTTTTTGATGAATAATATTTTCGGACAAAAAGTGTCCGTGTGAATGATAATTTTCGAAAAACGAATCTCGTATATTAAAAGTTTTGAAAATTATATTAAAATTAACGGAAACTAAAACGGACCGAAAATAAGTCTATTCGAAGAGATTTTAAGTGATCCGAAGTATATAGGACATAAGTACTCTATTCGATTAGTGTTCTGTATGTAATATTTAAAGAGAAATGAAATAATTTTTAATATCGGATGTATAAATAGAATTTCAGTAAAATTCTCGGATAGAATCGGGAATGATTTTCATTGTGAAGTAATGAAATAATTTTTAAAGTGACTGTAGGTGTAAATCGAATTTTAATAGAATTTCTAGTTGTATTAATTTAACTTTCGTATAATTTTTAGATAGGCCGAAAATGGTTTCAGATATGGAAACGTAAAAGAATGAGACGAATGCATGGAATGGAGATAAAGAGGACACTTGGTAATTAAAGAGAGGAAGAATGAATGGATGCTTGACAAGTAGCAAAGAGGAGGAATATATTAGTGACAAATGACGTGATCTTATGGTTGATATATTAAGTTGAATAAAAAAATAAAATTGAAGTGATAAATAAAGGATTCATGGTCAAACAAGCAAGATAGATAAAGTTGAATTGAAGAAGTAAAATAGGACAGATAGACAAGAAGAACTGGTCAAACAAGAAAGAAAAAGCAACAATCAAGCATGAAGCAAAAGACAACTAGTCATTAAGGGGTGTGTTGAGCCAAGAGAAATCAAGAGAGGGAGAGAGAGTAATTCGGTCAAATAAGAGGATAAAAGCAACTAACAAACAAGAGAAACAAAAGGCAAAAACAAGAAACAATCACGTTCAGTTTTCAAGGGGTATGTAACCGAGAGAAAAAGCAAATGAGAAAAGTGAGAGCTGTTGTGAGTTTTGCCGTGAAACCAACCAAGAAGACAACAAGCTCTCTTGAATTTTTGAGAGCATTTTATTGAAAGATTTTAGCTCATACTAGAAGCAAGAGTGCAACCTGGTTGGAGATAAAGAAAGAGCTGTTTTCTGCTAAGAAAATGAATGTGTTCTACTGTGAGAACAACAAGGGTGCAACAAGCTGTTTTGAGATGTTTGAGAGCCTTTTCAAGTGATTTTCAAGTCCTTCAAGCTTGCATGAAAGTCTTGGAGCAAAACCTATCCATTTGGAGTTAATTTAAGAAGGTAATAAACTAGTTTTCATGGTTTAAAGTGTGTAATGGATAGATTGTGTTAGATTATATTTGGTTTGGGGATTTAATGTCTTAAAGTGATGGTTGATGTGTTACATGTGAAATTAGTTTGATGTTGATGGAAAATTTGATGATTGATGATTGTAATGATTTGGCTAAAAGTGGATTTATGAGATACAAGTTTTGTTTGATTGTTTTGTCTTGATATATTATGAATTAAGATGGATTTCAATAGTTTAAAGTGAAGAAAAGTTAGTGTTAGGGGTTGTCTTGATGTTAAAGTTAACAAAGAAATTGTTTTGGATATTTTGAATGACATTAGGAGCTGTTTGGTGTTAGAAATTTGAAGTAAACATCCTGGAATTTAAGTTGCCATGAACTATTATTGGGTGGATTAAAGTGTTATGCAATTATTTTTGGATGATTTGAATGATTTCATGTGTCATATTGATGATAGGGTTAACTTGGAATTGAAAGGAATTGTGTTGGATGTCAAATAGTCGTTTCGTGACTAAATATTTTCGTAATTGCACCAATGTGATGTTTGATGGATTTAAATTTAAATTATATCATGTGATATATATTTGAATGTGTTTTCGATGCGAATAGGATTGATGGTGTGAAAATTAATGATCATTTGGCTATCATAGGTCAAGTTGATTCTACAATGCGTTTAATGTGTTAGAATGAGATTAGTTTCGAATTTGCATGTTCTCGTGCTTAGGCTTTAAGAATTTCGAATGGAATTTGTGTGAAAATGATTGAAGTCATTTCAACTTGGAAAAAAGGTATTTCAATACCCTCGAATAATCAGAAGTTATTGTTTATGCATATTTAAGTGTTAATCGAAAAATTCGCTCGTATTAAAATATAGGTAAAACGGTGATATTTTAAATTCGCTCATAATAAAAGAAGTGGGTTGTTAATTTGGAATCAAGTTGTGAGTGTGATTAATTTTAAAAGCATTTTACGAGTTTATATTTTAAATATCGATATTTGCAATACTTATTTTAGCATTCAAGTTTTGCGATGCGTTAATTAAAATTTGGGATGTCATTACATTTTATATATATGCATGTAAGCTTTCTTATATTATGTTATAATTCTATTTATGTTAGAAGTAAAATAAATTTTATCATATTCGAACAAAATACATGCATTAAGAGACATGCTGAGAAGTTTTAAAAGTATTTCGATTGTAAATCGTATATTAGAAAAAAAATGTTTACTAGCGAAAACTTTACGTTTTCAAGCAAATAAAAATGAAGGTTATAAGTATAATAAAAGAATTTATAAAAGCGAGGTTTACTCTAATCCCTAGTATACTCGATTGAAATACCTCGGCGTGTATGACAAGATAGTTTGGAGAATCGCTAACTGGGTGGTTGAGTTAGTGAGTTGCCCTTTGCATGTGTGGGGTAGTGTAGATTTGTCTGATGTTGGGAGGGGATCATGACCCCAAGGTTTCCCACATCTACGACTACACATGGTAGCATTCCTGAGCTCTAGTGGTGATGAGAAATTCCGCCACGATAGAGTAGCTTCCCTTAGTTGCTTTAGCGAGTTTTTGAAAGAAAAGTGTGTTCCTAGACACGAAGTTTAAAACTAAAAGAAGTTTATAAAACAAAACATTTTATACTTTATTAAAGTTATTATTATATACTTAGAGTAAAGTTATAAGTAGTTAATTATATTAGTTTACAGTTTTATAAAGTTTAATGAGAAATTATAAATTTTCTAAAATTATTTTAGAAGGATCGATATATAGTTGGAAAGAGAATGTTGAAGCCTAAAGTATATTCGCTCACTGAGTTTATATTCACCACTCGTTTTCTTGTTTTATCAGAATCCTTCTTAGGTGTAAGTACGAGCCATCCAACGAAAAGAGCTTCGTCGGATGCGTAGACTGACTGAAAACGCAACACCACTGCACTAGCCTCTATTTTTGGAAATATCATGTATATGCATATCTTTTAAGTTTTGTGCACGTTTGTAAATATTGTTTTGGAAAATCTTTATGCATGCATATTTTGTATAATGTTTTATGATTTTGCATGCATAATTGTTTTAAGTCAAATTGATGATTTTGAATGGTCTTTTAAGTAAAGCTGTAATTGTGTTTGGGTGTGAAATTGAAAAATGGCCTGAGGCTTGGAAGTAGAGAAAATGTGATTTTTAGAAGTGCTAAGGTATTTATCTTATTTTTACAAGGTAAGATTTTCAAAAAATAGTCGTTGTGCTACCGGATTTTTTGGAAAACCTGATTTGTAAATGTATTTTGAAAAACACAAAGTTCCTACCCATTTTCGTTAGAAAAGATATTTAGGAGTTTTGAAAAGGTTTTCAGGGAAAAGAAAAAGGTTTAATTTCACGGGAACCTTTTAGCCAGTGTAGATCCCATCTGGAAGGTCACCGTAGGGTTGCCGGTCGAGCTGCTTAGTGTGCAAAGAAGAGGGGCCCGACATCATATCTTATCTCTCTTGATCATAATACTTTTTCATTCTCTATTGAGTTTTTTGAAGTTCCTTCTTGACCTTTCCTAACACCTTATCCTGAGTTATCAACACCTATTCAACCTCTTCATTCCATGCCATACCTGTCTCATAAGAGCTTAATGCCGATGGTGGTCTCCTATAAATTACCTTATATGGACTCATATTGATAGCAGCATGACGAGTAGTTTTATATCAATACTCAGCCCAAGGAATGAACTCTTCCCACTACTTCTATGCATCATGATAATAACATCACAAGTACTACTTTAGTGTCTTGTGCACTACCTCCGTTTGACCATTAATTTCGAAAGGTTTGAAGAACTCGCCTTTAACTTACTTTCCTGCAAAGTAAAAAGCTCCTATCGAAATGAGCTCATAAATAACTGATCACTATTGGTCATGATACTCTTTCGAATCCCATACAACTTTACCACATTGTCTAAAAAAACCTTAGTAACATTACTTGTAGTGAACGGATAATTCAAAGGAATGAAATGAGCACCTTGCTTAATCGATCCACCACAATTAAAATCGACTCATAACCATTACTACTACGCAACCCCTCTATAAAATCCATAGATAAATCCTCCCATAATATTTCCGGTATAGAAAATGGTTATAATAATCCCTTAGGTCGCCTCTGATCATACTTTACATTCTAACATATATTATACTCGACCACTAAGGTCTTCACGTCATTCTTAAGCCCTTCTCAGTAAAAGAAGTGCTTAATCCTCATACAAGTACACAACCATCCAAAGTGACCTCTTTCCTTACTATTGTGAAAGTGAACAAGAATTTCTTACCATGATTCAAGTACTCCAGGTGCATATCATAGGACTTATAATAAAATAACCCATCCTTTAACTTGTATCCTTTAACACTATTTCTTGAATTCTTGAGCTTATGACAAAGCTCTTAAGCCTTGACACCAAGCTTAACAGTTTCCTTGATTTTGTCCCAAATTCGCCATTCAACACTGTTAAGTGCCATTAACCTAATCATTCTCTCCATATACAATCCACAATATCATATCACCCTTTTTTCTTGATAAGGAATTAGCTACCTTGTTTTCTTTCCCAAGTCGATAGATGATATCATACTCAAACACAAGAAGCTTAACCATAAACTTCAATTGTTGAAAGGTTACAACCTTTTGTTGTAACAAATGTCTCAAAGCCTACTGATTAGTAACAATAACAAACTTCCACCCTATCAGATAAGGTCTCCATACTTTTGCAGCATGTACCATTGCCAACATTTCTCTTGCATGAATACTCTAGGTCTTCTTCATTAGACCCAAAGCCTTGGATATCAATGCTAATGATATACTTTTCTTGCACCAATGATGCGCTAACGCTGTCTCCATTCACATTCATTTAAATTTCAAACTACCTTTCAAAACTAGATAATGCTAACACTAGATTTTGTATCATCGCCCTTTTTAAATCATCAAAGGCTTTCTTGGCATCATTGGTCCATTCAAAATTTCCCTTTTGAAACATCACAGTAAGAGGTTTAGCAATCAACCCATAGTTCTTGACAAACCTTCTCTAGTATGTTGTCAAACCCAAAAACCCCTTTCAAACTCGACACATCTTTCAGCAAAGGCCAATCCACCATAGACTCAACCTTACACAAATCTACCTTCACACCAACTCCCAAAATTATATGCTTCAAATCCTCCAACTCTTCCCTATATAAAATCACTTTTAGACATCTTAATTTTAGAAATTATGTTGTTCCAATATCCTTAATACTAAATCCAGATGTTCTAAATGCTCTTTCAAAAATTTTGAGTAAACTAGAATACCATAAAATAAAACTAACATAAGTTTCATCAAATAAGGCCTAAAGATAGTATTTATAGTAGATTGAAAAGTAGAAGGTGCATTACTCAAACCAAAAGACATTACTAGGTACTCACAGTGTCTTTAATGGGTTTAAAAAGTTATCTTCTGCACATTCTCATTTTTTCATATGAATTTGATTATATCTAGCCCACAAGTCTAGCTTAGTAAAAATACTTTTCGCATACAACTTGTCCAACATCTCATCCACTATCGGAATTAGAAATATATCCTTCACTATAGCTTCATTCAAAGCCATATAATCTGTGCAGAATCTCTAAGTCTAATCTTTGTTCCTTACCAACAGTATTGGAGATGAAAACGGACTCATGCTTAGCCTAATCAACCCATTATTTAACATCTCTTCCACTTGTCTCTTAATCTCCCATTTCTGAAAATGAGCATAGTGATACAGAGGGACATTTATTGGTTTAGACTCATCCTTCAAGGCAATGCGATGATTAAAAAGCCTAGGTGGTGGTAAACTTGTAAGAATCTTAAGAACACACTTGCGCATTTCTACCACCTTATGTACTGAATCAGGTAATTTCACAAAATCTGCTTGTAACCCTTCACAATTCTTTATTCCTTTGGCTCCAGTTTGATAACTCCCTACACTTACAATCGTAAAACATTGGACATCTCCTTTACATAACTTTTTCATTATCTGAACTTCACATAACTTAACCTCTTTGGTTGACAAAACTATCAAAGACATTTTCTTGCCTCCTAATTTAAACTTTATGGTCATATTTTCAAAATCAATGGCCACCTTACCAATACTTTTCAATCGAGCATTTCCCAAAATCATATCTAATTCAACTAGTGATAAGACATGTAGATTAGTAGTGATCATCACCCTTGTACATTCATTTTCACATCATGAATTATTGCCCGCACTTAAGCTTTTACCATTAGTTACTCACACATCAAATGGTTCTATCGTAACTCCTTTTAACCTAACCTTGTTAATAGTGTTGGCATTAATAAAACTATGCAAAGATCCTGAATCTACCAACACGGACACGTCAGACTTTCTTATCTATGCTATAGGTCTCATGGTAACAAGTCTTAATGCTCTTGATATAGCATTAAATGACAACTCAACCTTGTCCTCATGTTCTTCTTGATTAGTAACTTGGAGCTCACTATCATTACTAGTCTTATTCTCATCATTGACATCCTCAACTTCGTGGCCACTCAGTTCCATTAACACCAATACTTGACCGAATTTACAACGATGGTCCTTGCCCCATTTTTCTCTACACCTAAAGCGCAAGCTCTTTTTTGTTTGTTCTTGTAGTTCCCTGCATGATAGTTTTCTAATCTCCATAGACTTCTCCTTTGAATCCCTTTCAACAACTTCCGTTTTTTTCCAAGGAACTTTGCTTTAAGAATTCTTAGGAAATCGACTCTCAACAGTTTTCTTAAACTATCTCTTCTTAGAATAATAACTATCATATAAAATTTTTGCTAACCTTATAACTTTAGGCAGTCTCTGTAGTTGCTTCAACTTAATCTCTCTGGATAACCACGGTTTCAAACCTTTGATGAATGTGCCAAGCAACGTCTCTTTAAACTAACCTTAGACCCTAGTTACAATCGATGAAACTCTTCAATGTAGTCTTGCACCCTATCTTTCTCCCCGAGTTTAGCTAACTATCTATGGTGATTGACAATTGGAGATCCCCATTGATTCAAAAACTCACGCTCAAATGTCGTCCATCCTATATGCCTACCATTATCATCATATTGAACTTTAATCCAACGTTATTAGCTATTAGCCTTACTGTTAAGGTATACGTAAGCTATAATACCCTTTTTCAATTTTACTACTGTACATATATATTGAACAACGTACTGTGCTAGTATACACTTGTCTATAAAATGATAAAGGGATTTTTAAGTGCTCAGATGTGAAATTAAATTTTTGTAGAATTTTCGGAAGGATTGAAAATAGATTTGAATTATAAAAATTTGAAGCGCTATTGATAAAAATAAAAGATTTTTCTAGAAAATTGTAAAGTTGTAAATAAAGTGAGATGTTAAGGATATTTTGGGAAAGTGAAGAATTTTCTAGAAAATGGCAAACTCGTAAATTAAAGAAAGTTTAAAGCTAAATGTTAAACTTGATCCACGCCTATTTATATAGTTGATTGTTGTCATAAAAGTTGTAGAGATAAAGTTGTAGAAAAGAAAGATCTAGAGAAAGGGAGAGGAAGCTGTCGACAGAACAGGAAGAGGTAGAACAATAATTGCATCAACCATTTTTCTACCATTTTTGAAAGATAATGAAGCCATTGAAAAGTGAAGAACAAGTTTAGGAAGATTCTCTAGCAAGATCAAATAAGGATCTAGTGGTAAGATTGAGTTTTTATGGTTTTCTTTTAGTGAGAAATCTGTCAAAACAATCCATGGGTTGCATATGATGTTGAAGAGATTTTCGTACATAGATTTGGAGATTTGAAGCAGCAAACGAGTGGGAAAGCAAAACAACATATCAAGGATAAATTGGTAAGTGAAGTATCTAAGAAAAATATATGGATTTGAAGAAGTTTGATTGTTGTTTAAAATGTTAAAATTCTGTCATTAAGTCTGTTGTAGTTGTAATCTGGTTCATGTGAAGAAATTTGATGAGATTGGGATGCGTTAATACATGTATGAGTGTAAAACTTGGAAAAGAAATGTTAGAATTTAGTACGCGTAAGTTAGGGTGAAAGCTTAAGCTCACGAAGTGCGAGTTGGACGATACTCGCAGCCCTTTTCAGCGTCTGTCGAGCAAGACTAGAGCATGAGCTCATAAAGAGCAAGCTGGGCGATGCCCGTTATAGTGCTTATCCGAGTTGGACTAAGGCAACAGCTCTCATAGAGCGAGTTGGGCCATGCTTGTATGTAGAACCCAGAATTTCACTTCTCTAGGAAAAATAGTATTTTCCAGATAAATAGTATTTTCGGATGAAATAGTATTTTCAGATAAATAGTAATTTCGTGTGAATACTATTTTCGAGTGAATAGTGATTTTCGAGAAACAGAAAATTTCCTTAAGTTTCATGAAATAAATTTTTTTGTGAATAGTATTTTCAGGTGAAAGTATTTCTAGGTGAACAGTATCTGTGTGAATAGTGATTTTTGAAAAATAGACCCTAGACATCATTAGCTCTAGAATAGGAATTAGAGTTATTAGAAACTTAAATGGAGCATAAGTCCATTTAAGTGGATTGTAAGGGTTTCGAATATTTTTCGATAAAAATACCTTCATTGAAAATATTGTAAAATTAGTGAGTTCAAGACCAACTGAATTTCTTTGAAGCATGAGATTGAAGGTTAAGATACCCAATTAGAGTATTACATGATCAATTTGATGATAGGATGACCATGAAATATTTTTGGAATTTATTGGTGTTAAATGAGGATTAAAATTTAAGTTAAATGAATTATTAAATGTGCATGAAATGATAAGTGTCAAACAAGCACAATCCATGTGAAATAGTATGGACCAATGAAGTGTTGATACATTTAAGTCAAAAAGAATTGTAATTAGTTGAATTGAAACTAATTTGGATGGAATTGATTGGTGAATTAATTGGATTGCATGGTTGGACTAATTAAATGACGTAAATTGTAACTAATGGCATTGGTGTGATTTTAAAGTCATTCCAAGGGCAATTTAGAATTTTATAGGGTCAAGTATATAAAGTGAAGTGTGAGATGAGTGAAGCAAGAGATCCATTCAACCAAAATAAGAGAGTAGAACGTGAAAAGAGAGCAGACTCGAAATCAAGTGCAGACTGAGAGGAAGAAAAGTCTGCAGGTCGTGAAGAAGAAGAAGAAGAAGAAGAAGGAGGAGGAAGAGGAGGAGGAGGAGGAGGAGGAGGAGCAGAAGTAGAAGAAGAAGAAGAAGAAGAAGAAGAAGCAGAAGAAGAAGAAGAGATCCCAAAGTGTTCATTCATCCTTCTCTCCCTCTAATCCATCAATAAATCTCAAGAAAAATTGATGAGGAGTTGTAGGTAAGTGATTAAGTTCATGAACTAGTTGTTGGGTTTTTTAAAAGTTTAGTGATTAAATGAGTTTTTGGTGGGTTTTATGGGTTGAAGGGAGTTAGATAATCATCAAATTGAGCTTGGAAATGAAAGAACTCATCAAGAAGCTTTGGATCAAGATTTTTGAAAGGTAAGGTTAGGGTTTGATATATTAAATTGATGAGATTAAATTGAATTGGTATTTTGAGACTTTTATTGATCTTTGGATGATGGTTTGATGCTTTTGGGAGTGATTGTTGGGCATGGAATGAAGTAAATAGCTTAGTTGTATCATATATTAGTAAGTGACTAACTTGAAAAAATTCATGTGATTGAATGAATTTTAGTGTTTGAATGAGTTTATAGTTGATATTAGATTAATTTGAGATGAATTTTGGTAAGAAAAATCAAGTGAATGAATTGTTGGACAAGTATATTAGTGTGTGGACCACTTGTGTTTTTGCATGTGTTTATGTTGATTTTAATATTTGAATAGTTGGTATGATGTTATGGAATGAAAATGAATTGATTGGTATCAAAGAAGTGGAAAAATAATGAAATTGGAAAGTTTGGGTGATTATGTTGGTTAAGGTTTAGAATAGTGTAAATTTGTTATCCAATCTTTTTAATGTGTTTTGGTGATGTTTATAAGGTGTTTGAGTGCTTTGGTGCTAAAAAAATTAATAGAGTTGGATGAGAGATTATTAGTGGAAAATATGGTGAAGTGGTGAATTTATTGGATAAATATATATTGAGATGGATTAAATGATTAATTGACATTTTATGGTGTTAAAGATTTGATTGAGTGATTTGTTGAATTAATTTTAAATGAAAAATGTTGGTTAGGAAGTTGGTTGAAAAGATTATATCAAGAATTTGATTTAATTAGTACATGCTTATGTAAATCCAAATTGAAGAATAAATATGATTGGTATGGAAATTACATGAAAAATGTGATGAATTGATGGTGGAATGTGATTTTACGTGACTTGGAAACAAAAAGAATCAAAGGAAGGCTTTAATGGAGTGGTTGGGTAGTTTAAAAGTAAATTGTGAGTGATTTTATTTTATTGAGTTATTTTAATGAAATGTTATTGACATTATTGTAAGATATTAAGTTTAATTAAATTCTATCATATTTTTAAGTTTTATTATGCACATATTTCTTGAATTTATATTGTAATTGTATTTATTTTTAAGCAAAGTAAATTAGTAAGCTTTTGATATATATATACATGCATGAAATTAAGTTGATAAGATATTTCAAAAGTATTTTCGATTATAAAGTTGATATTAGAAAAGAAAGTTACAAGTACATGGACGAATTTTAGATGCCTTTGGTTTACCCTAATCCCTAGTATATTCGGTCGTAGTACCATTGCATGTATGACAAGATGGTTAGGATAGTTACTAGCTTGGGGGTTGAGTTGAGTCTGTGAGTCGCCTTCTGCACGTATATGTAGTGTAGATCTGCCTGATGTTGGGAGGGGAATCGCGACCCCAAAAGTTTCTCACATCTGCGACTACACATGGTAGCATTCCCGAGCTCTAGTAGCGATGAGAAATTCCGTCACAATAGGGCTAAACTTCTCTAGGTAACCTTTGGTGAGATAAAAGTGAAAAAACACGTCAATAGACGTGAAGTTTATTAAATTAGAAATTTATTTCCAGTTTCGAGAAATAAAGTCAAATTTATAAGAATTAATAAAGCTATAAGAAAATTATTAGTTTTATAAATGTTTGAAATAAAAAGAAAATAAAAAGAAAAATTTTCCCACATTTTCCACTCTAAACAAAAATTTAGAAAAGTTTTAAAAAGTAAACGGCGTAGCTTCACGAAAACTTTCCAGTTGGATCAGATATTCATTGGAGGGCTACCGTGAGGTGGCCGGGGCTACCGTGAGGCGGTCGGCAACCCTAGTAAAGAGAGAGGTTTGTCATTATAGATCAAACTGAGTTAGAAGAAGGTAGCAGCTCGCAGAAAAGGGTGAGCTCGATGAGATGATCAGAGCTCGCTGCTCGGGTTGGACTGGGTAATGTTGCAGTCTGTTACAGCCTAGATAAAATTATAAGCTATATTAATAATAAAATTGGCTTGGGATTGAAGTGTTTTAGGTGCATGGATGTTCTAAACGAAGATCTCATTTGTATTAAGTGTAAGTGATGCGACAAGCTGACAAATGTCGCTGAAGAGTAGTTATTGTTGAATCAGAAAACAAACTGTGAGTGTGAAAATATTTTTATTAATGTTAAATACCTTTTAATTTATCTTGCAAACATTTTTTTATATAGATTTCCATTACTCGTTTTTAGCTTATAAACGATTTTATGTTTTAGTATGAAAAGAAGTTATTTATGTATGAAATTGTGAAATAGAGAGCTTTATGCTAATTGAGATGTTATACATTATGTTAGTATATTTTTATGATAGAAAAGAACTCAATTTGAAATATAGAAAAAGAAATTTTTCAAATGCTAATAGATTACCTAAGTTTATAGATTTTACAGATTCAGACCCAATCGGTATACCCCATGGTGTATGAAAAGTGTTGGGAGGGTGTGTCACTAACATCGGGGGGATTGAGTTTATCGTGTCTGTCGTGTTGCCTTCTATACATATGAGCTATTATCTCGCTATGTGATGTGTGATGTAGAATTCCGTCACGTAGTAATAAGATGTCTTTATAGTTTTATCATTGTGTGTGATGCTAGCTTTTACGCCACGTGACCCCATATTAAGCGGTGCTAGATTAGTCGTCATATGGTTGTAACTTCCCTTAGGTTCCCATTAGTGCAATTTTTAAAAAGAAAAATATATCACCAAAAGTGGATTTTAGAAAAAAAAAATATTTTAGCTATGCTTTCAGAATTTATGAAATATTTTAACATTTTATGAATCTATTTTAGTAAGAAATTTTATCACGTTTTACTCAAGATTATGAGTTTTTGAAATTGCTTAGCAAATTTATAAAACGTACTTTTTAGAAATGAAAATGTTTTAAATAATAACTTTTTTGAAATATTTTTCTAGAGGCAAAATTTTTAAAGATTAATTTAAATAAAAAATCATACACACTCACTGAACTTTTATAACTCACAATATTTGGTTTTATACTATAAAAACCTCCATAGATGTAGGATCGAGTAATCAAGGTATCTGTTCTCCTCTTACGGATTAGGTAGGCCAAAGACGATCTACGATATTGTGAAGTCGCTTATAGGAATATTTTGATTTGTATATAAGTCATGTGCATGTGCATACTTTGGTTTGTAAAACTTGATATATTTATAGTGATGTGTTAAGTGATTATATATAAAGTATTTAATGATCATTTGAATGCATATTTTAGATACCTGAATATTCGTGATGATACTTTTAATTATGTTTTTGAAAATTTACTTTGGAAATTGAAATGATTTTGTTGAATTTGCTTCGAATTGTGGCTAGGATTGTGTTTGATATGGACCGGAGGTCCTATTTTAGTAGTTGAGAATATGAATGAGTTATAGAAGTGTTTCTAAATTGTTTTTAAGTGATTAGAAAGATCAAAAATATTGAAAAAGCAGCCTTTATGATGCTAAAAGTTTGTAAAAGATAGTAACTGTAGAAAAATGAGAATTTAAAATTTATATTTCCTATATTTAGCAAAAGATTAAAAGTTAAGGGTTCATTCCACGATATTTGTTTAGGTCTTGCTAGATAGACTATAAAAGGATTTCATGAGGTGTTCGACGGGATTGCTAGATTCGTTATAGAGAATTCAGGTTAGGTCCTATCACAAGCTGTTGAAACTTGATCTTCCTTTGCAACATCGTAGACTCTAAAATATTGTTGCACTTTATTCAACCACTCGTGCAAATCTCTTTCATCAAAATGAGGAAAGTCAACTTTTGACTTCCTTAGTCCTCGATGATGATTCTTATTTCTTCTCCTTGCATCCTCAAATTCGAATTCATAACCCTAATGATTCCTATGCCTTTTGACCTTAAGAACTCGACCGTGAAGCCTCTTACCCATTCCTTGTAATTTATCACTTGAATCCTTAATCTCGGACATATCAATCCCTTATTCTTCATGTCACCTAATAGCCCTAGACGGTTCCCTCTCATCCATCCATTTATCAACACCTCTAACATCACATTCATTACGACCCCTTGGTGATTACCCCTTACTCGATTGAAATCTAAATTGATCTCTGCATGTTCTCCGGTCACAGAATCTTCTCCATGCCATGAAACATGTGACCATAATGCCTTGCCATGAGTTCACAGTCCCTCTTTTTGAATTCAGAGTTCCTCCTCTTAAATTCATCCATGATGATCTTCTACTCTTGGTTCTCTATCATTAGAAGCCCTTCTAATTTCTTCTATAGCCCCTAACAATTGTGCCATATAAGTAGACATGTCCTTTATTGCTTTAGAAAGCCTTAAATGTCCTTCTTCCAACCTTGATTGTCCTTTTTCCAACACCTTGAATCCTTGTTGATTGGAAAACAAAACATTTGCTACTGAAGCAAAAGTCTCACTCGGCTCAATTCATCAATCGCTCACTATTACTCTCATGAAATCTTCCACAACTAGCCGATATTGGAATAGTGCACTTAGTTTGTGAATAATACACTAGGTAAGTTCCCAATGAAGATAGGTTGGTCATAATAGACCCAATTAAATACCAAGTCTTTCCTAGTCAGAATCTATCCTAGACATGTATTTTTACACTACCACACTTATTTTCAACAACCAAGAACAATTCGTTTTTGATATGGCAGGTCAGATAATGTTGCAACTATAAAGCATATTAAGAATTTTCTCTCAATGAAAACATCAAATTATTGAGGACCTAGCTCTAGATGTAACAAAAAGAATTTGACTAAGTCAATTATCCTATTGAATTAGGCTAATTAACTCTCTAAAATCAAACCACAGAACTTATTTGAGTCCTAGCCCAAGCGACCCCAGGCTTGCTTGCCTGCCCAGAATAGCAAAAATAGACACAGCCAATTTGCCCACAACTTGAGAGCTTTTATTAATAATTTTCAACTATAACTGATGCTGAATTATGAAAATCATTTGACTATTTATAGCCATAATTTCCTAATTTCTAATAATTATCTATAATTGATAAATATAATATTATCTAGAGATAAAGCTAATCTACTTCCTATTTTATCCTATAAAATAAATAAAATATTTATCTCATAAAAATGTAAGGATAATTATAATTAAAAGAAAATCTAGTAATCTATTGATAGCTTCCAGAATTTCTTCCTGCTTCTCGTCATTCCGCACTTCTGTTGTACACTGCGTCTTGTAGTCGCGACTTGCATCTCACGATCTCGGCTCGCAACTTGCTTTGACATGACACCACCATCACTTGCTCAACGCGACTTGCCATTCTCCCTCACGATTGATTTGGCTATTCCGCATATTGCTTCCGTATACTTCTTGTTCTCTTCTGGGTCAAACGATGGAGGTTCTCATCATTGTGTTTGCTTAGATTTGTTTAGAAGGCATCAATTTAAACTACACTAGTTATGGCATCTCTGCTTCCATTCTAATGCATTGTAAATTTTAATACAAGAAGTCAATATTATTTCCATTCTATTGTGTGATATAATATAACTTGAGAGTTGGATGATCTAAAAACTCTATTAATTTGATGTTTATCGATATTTTTCTTTGCTTTATTTCTTAATTTTTGTGAAATGAAAATACGTACCAATAATGCATATTTTTCTTATCAATTGGGCCTTAGCCTTCTCAGTTGTCAATGATTAGGAACGGAATTAATTATTATGCCGATGGTCCCATGTGTGCGAAAACAAGGCAGAAAATTACATTAACGGTGATAAAAATTATGATGTGTGGTTTAATGGTGAAAATCCAAAACAAAATTCAGACATCATAGTAGAAATCGAAAGCTAACATCCTAAATAGGGTGGCTAAAACCTACTATAATACAGAATTATAACAATGAATCATAGATTTTTAGCAACTTAAGCTAGTAATATTTCAATTGCTTTAAATGATAATTTATCCTCTTGAATTTTTTTAAAGTTTTGATTATTATTAGATAATAAAAAAAAGCTATTATTTTTATGGGTGCGAATAGCACCATCTATAAATATGATTTTCACACTTGGGTTATTAATATATCCATTAATTAAATTTTAAAATCTGCATATTAATATAAACATCCAAAATATACCAATAATATCCCTAAAATTAATTATTTTCATTTAAAATAAAATATGTATCTTACACTTACCATAGTTGGTCTTTATCTGTATTTATCTTAAATATATATCTTAATTCTAACTCTAATTTTGTGTTTTGGCAAGAAGAAGAAGAAGAAGAAGTAACCACAGCTGAAGGTTGAAGTGACCACTAAATATGTCACCAAGAGGGGACTTTATTTTGTGTTTATTAGGCCAACCTTTATTTTTTAGATGAATAAAAAAATTGAAAAAAGAAAACAATTAATAAGTTGTTTGCTATTATATAAGATCCATGAAGATTTTTGTTGATTTTCGTTACAACTAGTCAATTTTTTATTATTTTTTTGTTTTCAAATTTTTCTTTAAAAAAGAAATTGTTTCAAGTTGTAAAAATAGAAATTTTATTTTACTTATTTGTGATTTTTCTTTCTTTGTAATTTTAGTTGGGAATAATTTTATCATATAAATTTTCTTAAGAAAATGCGTGTTTAATTTTTATAGGTGACATTATTGAAAATGTCCTGATCATTTTAAATTGAAACCAAATCGTCAATAATGTGAACGTACAGAAAGTACTAATGTCAATACACAAAATGGAAATACCTTTTTTCAAATTTGATATAACATCTTCAAAGCTAAAATGTAGATGCAGATTTATCATTCTTATAAAATTAAGTCAATATATATGGATCACAACAAACCCTAAAAAAAAATTGTAATTTGATTGGATGAATTAATTTTGAAATCATCAATTCAACAAATAATAATGATTTATTGAGGTTTAATGAGCAATTGTATATTTTGGATCAAAGACCCAAATGAATTGGGCCGTTACAGGCTTTAAAGGCCCATGAATCTATTTGAAATTGAGTGGCAATATTTCCACACTCTAAAATTGTATGTACACTCCTTAATTTATATATTTTTAATATTGCAATATTATCCTTAAATTAAATTATTAACACTTTAATTAAAAGATGATATTGTTATTATTATAATTAAATTTGAATACTCCAACTTCAAATTCTAATAAGAAATTTGGTATGTTTTGATAAAGGATAGTTAAAGACAAGAGAATTTTGTTGTGTTTTTAGAAGTTTTATAAATGGTAAAATTGGAGGTCTAGTTTTTAAGGTTTTATTTATTTATTTTAAATATTGGGTTGGTTAAAGTTTTGCTTGAGTAAAAATGGAGATTTTTTTTGTCTTGGAAAAGAAGAGAGAGAGGGGGAGCAAGAGAGAGAGTGGGGTAGGTGAGACTGCAAGGGACCGAGAGAGAGCAAGAGAGAGGGGTAAGGGATGATGGTCTCACTTCATTTTTATTAAAAAGTAAAAATATCTCTTGTTTTATAATTTTATACTTAATATTATATTTTAAATATATTTTCATTGCTTTTCCATTTTTGTCCTTAAAATCCAACAGTCAACCATATTAGCATAAAAGATTCTGTGACCATCAGAGACATTGTCATTTTTGTATACCTCTAGGGGACATTTTGAGTATTAATGTTAATGTCAAGTTTTATTTCGAATAAATATGATAAAATAAGTTACAAAATAGATATATTTTTATATATCAGGTTGTTTTTTGGAATTTTCCCTTACTAATTTGTAGCTCTTCATATAAACAAGTATTGTAGAGAAACAGGTCATGCTAATAAGAAAGATTTATCAGCAATTGAGTGTAAATATGACATTAATGAGTGAGTTCAAGCAAAGAGTGTATTAGTAAAAGTATTGGCGAGCAGTGTACATTGAGTTTGTATAATTTTGAAGGAGTGCATCTTAATGGACGTGCCCTGTTAGTTTATAGCAGATTTAATTGAATAGGATACAATAAGAAGTTCTAAAGGATATTTCCTGCCGGGAAAACATCTCATAATTCCAAATTAAAGCAAGAAGCCGTAGGTTTTTGTGACATTAATTGAGATCTTTAACACGGTGCATATGACACTCTTTTCTTTTAAAAAAACTGGAATGTCTTTACAACCACCACAATGCAGTGCATCAGGAATATGTCAACAAACACTTGGATGCTTTTGGACTAGTTTACCAATCGGAAAAAAATAAATGAATAAATAAATAAATAATGTTTAAAAATTGTTGCCTTTTGAAGATGTGTGTAAGCTAACAAAAGGAAAAGAGTTTAACATTCAATGACGTGATTTTTGCTAAAAAGAAGACAAGACTCAATGATCTTTCCTTGCATTGTCAGATGAGTCTTACAGGATTAAAATATCATTACTTCTTTTTATGTATGTCTTGTATTTAGCTTTTGGTCTGCATACATAATCCCAACCAAGTGGGTTGGCCTTGCAATAAGTGTTAGAGAGCTTTAATCGCTTAAACTTTTCATTTTGTTATGAAAGCACATCCTTTCAACAATAGCTACTAATAATTTTCTCAAGAAAACATTTTTCAGGAATATACAAAATATGCATGGGTTAGTTTATCAGAGACAAATTGGAAAAACAATTTGTGGAGTACAAAATGGTATGTTTCAAAGAAGTTCTGCATTAAAGTATTTATCCATCATCTTAGTCAATTCATATGTAAAGTGGTATGGAGGTGTCCAGCGATAGCTACACGGCTTCTCTTTTCTTTTGAATGACTTGGGACTTATTCTACACGGAAGATAAGCCATAATAAACATATGGTTATTCGCTTTTGCTTTTCGGACTGGTTTTTTAATTGTGTAATATAAAACTCATGTATGGTTCCTTTTGCTTTTCAATTATGGACTGCCTTTTGCTTTTCAAATATTGCATCTTAAAAAGTAAAGTGAGTTTACTCCAATTTATGATCCTATATACAGGAAAAAAAAGTTAGAAGTCTTCATACCAGGGTATAACTCTGGAAACAAGTTCTGCAAAGTGAGTACTGAGTAATTAAAATTCATGTTGTTAAAACAACTTAAAAGTTATGTAACTGTTCAAAAGTGAGTAGTTAAAATTAATGTTGTTTA
Source organism: Litchi chinensis (assembly GCA_019925255.1). Classification (NCBI taxonomy): domain Eukaryota; kingdom Viridiplantae; phylum Streptophyta; class Magnoliopsida; order Sapindales; family Sapindaceae; genus Litchi; species Litchi chinensis. The sequence continues at coordinate 5,956,631 of CM034465.1, read as the reverse complement.
CTGGACAAGCAGCTAGCCTTCATATCTGGGTACAACACTGGGAACCAGTTTTGTAAAGTAATCATACAACAGGATTTACTGCAAATGTCCTTGTGGCAGAAGAGCGAAGGAAGACCTTCTATACTTTAGAACAAATAACAATGAGGTTTCTGATAGTCAAACAAAAATAACATTGGACATGATCTTGACAATTTATGACACTTACAATGCTTAGAACTGAATTAATTTGCTATAAATTACTCTTTTGATATTCAGAATTTGACAAAATGTACTATTGGACTTCCATTCCTATTTTTCCTTTCAAGAAGGTAAAAACTGGTGTTTAGAAAACTGATAAAAAAATGGGAGCAAATTGAATGACTTGATGCTTATGACCAACGAACCTGCTGTGACTTGATAAAAGTCCTTTGTCGAGTCAATGAATTACCACTGGTAGACCTGATTACTGAGCCATGTCTGACTTGCATTGAAAGAATTGACGATGGTGAAATACAGAACCGCATTAATAAATACCAATCTAATTTGAAGTCAACAACGTGTTGGTGGAAACTGAGTGGATATCAACAGTAAATCTTTTTTTCTAGAATCTTATACAATACAACAACTATGATTTAGGATACCATGATTTACGATGTATTCGTTTTTCTTTTGAATTGATTTGGCGCCTCTATGGCCATTTTCTATACATTGCATTAGCTGTATATCAATAACTTATGCTTTTGGACTACTCTAACATGGCAAATTACAAAATTGTAATCGAGTAGAAAATAATACCTTTTGGAAAATGAAACTTTAAAGTCAAAATGAAAGAGAACAAACTTTCAAAGGTATCATAATTTCTATAGAAGACATTGTTAGGGTTTGTACCATAAGAGCTTGTAATTATGTAAACGGTTTTATAATTATTAATGAAGTATTTATTTCATTCAATTTCTATATATTTTATAAAAATTATGAATATCATATGAAATATCATTGATTACTGATATAATCTCAAATAAGTATATAAATGTTACATACAAATATATTTATTTTGAGATAAATAATCTAAAATATACGTAGAAAGTAAACAAAGTTAGATACTTTATTATGATAAATCTACAGTTATGATCAATTTCATATTTGGTGCAATAGTCTTATTTGAGACTATTAATATGGTGATATGAAAATAGAGACATCTTATATAATAAAGATTATATAAAACTATATCATGATAAACATGAATCTCTAAATAATATTTGTTAAACTTAGAGACTCAGATTTATCAATTAGATGATCATATATGAATTGATTTTAATCATGAGTGACAGGATCCAACCTGAATTTCTTTTAACGAATTCAACGATCCTACTGGGCATCCCACGGGACTTTTCTGTAGTCTAACTAGCAAGATTCAAAAAGATATTGTAGAGCGAATCATTAACTTTAATCTTTTGCTAAACATATGAAACATAAATTTTAAAATGAATTTTCAAGAACACGATCAAAAGCATTTTCATAAATTTAAAACCTCTATATCAAGTATGCAATTTATCATTAAGTACTTTATATATGATAATGTAATACACCATCATAAATATAACAAGCTTTACAAAATTTAACTATAATCCAAAATATGCACATACACATGATTTATGTCTAAACCAAAATATTCATAAAGTAGCTTCACAGAAACGTCGATCGTCTTCAGCCACCTAATATGAAGGAGGAGAACGTGTACCCTAATCATTTGTTCCTATACTTGAGGAGATTTTTATAATATAAAACCAAAATATTATGAGCTACAGAAGCTCAATTAGTGTGTATGATTTTCTATTTAAATTAATCTTAAAAAATTTTACCTCCGAAAAACATTTGAAAAAAATTGCTATTTAAAACATTTTCATTTCTAAAAATGTGTGTTTTATAAACTTGCTAATCGATTTCAAAAACTCGTAACTATGAGGTAAACATGACAAACTTTCTTACTAAAATAGATTCATAACATGCTAAAATATTTCATAAATTTTGAAAGCATAGCTAAAACATTTTCTTTTTAAAACCCATTTTTAGTGATATGTTTTTCTTCCTAAAAATTTCATTGATGGGAATTCAAGGAAAGTTACAATCACATGACGATTAATTTAGCGCTGCTCAATGTGGAGTCACGTGGTGTAAAAGCTAACATCGCACACCGTGACAAAACTATAAAAACATCTCACTACTACGCAGCAGAATTCTATATCACACATTGCATAGCGAGATAATACCTCATAAGTGTAGAGGGTGACATGACAAACACGACAGACTCAATCCCCCCAAGGTTAATGACACGTCCTCCCAATACTTACCATACACCGTAGGGTATACCAACCGGATTTGAATCTATAAAGTTTATAAGCTTGGGTAGTCTACTAGCCTTTGAAATTTTTTTCTTTCTATAATTCAAATCAAGTTCTTTTCACTTTATAAACATAAAAATATAGTAACATGATGCGTAACATCTCATTTCATGCTAGAACATAAAATCATTTATAAACTAAAAATGATTTATAGAAATTTGTAGAATGCTTGCAAAGTAACTAAGATGTATTTAATATAGATAAAATATTTTCACACTCACAACGAGCTTCCAGTTCAATAATTATCTCTCTTCCATGTCCTCCGCTAGCCCGTTGCGTTACCTACATTTAAATACAGACATGATTTCCGCTTAGAACATACATGCACATCACACATCTCAATTCTAAATCAATTCTATTATCGATATAATTTATAAATTCATCCAGGTTATAACGGACTGTAGCATTGCTTAGTCTAGCCTGAGCTGTGAGCTTCGACTAGCTCGTTTAGTTCTCCTTTTCTGTGAGCTGCTGTCTTCACTCAACTCAGCTCGATTCGCAGGTACTACCTAGCTCGCCCTTTATGAGCTACTGTTTTAGTCCAGCTCAAAGTAGGTAAAAACTAGTGCTTAGAAATCTGATAAAAAATTGGAGCAAATTGAATGACTTGATGCATAAGAACAATGATTACGCTTTGACTTGATAAAAGTCCTTTGTCGAGTCAATGAATTACTATTGTGGTAGACTTGATTATTGAGCCATGTCTAACTTGCTTTGAAAGAATTGATGACAATGAAATACAGAACCACATTAATAAATACCAATCTAATTTGTAGTCAACAATTTGTTTGAGGAAATTGAGTGGATATCAATCGTAAATCTTTTTTTCTAGAATCTTATACAATACAACAACTATGATTGAGGATACCATGATTTATGATGTATTTGTTTTTCCTTTTGAATTGATTCAGTGCCTTTATGGCCACTTTTTATACATTTCATCAGCTACATATCAATAGCTTATGCTTTTGGACTATTCTAACATGGCAAATTACAAAATTGTAATCGAGTAGAAAATACTGCCTTCTGAAAAATGAAACTTTATAATCAAAATGAAAGAGAACCAACTTTCAAAGGTGTCATAATTTCTATAGAAGACCATGTTAAGGTTTGTACCCTAAAAGTTTGTAATTATGTAAACGGTTTTATGAATATTAATGAAGTACTTATTTCATTTAGTTTATATATATATTTTGCAAAAATTATGAATATCATGTGAAACATATTTAATTATTAATGTAATATCAACATAAGTATATAAGTGTTATATATAAATATATTTAATTTAAGATAAGTAATTTAAAAAATTCGTAGAAAACAAATAAAGTTGGGTACTTCGTTTGTGATAAATCTATTGTTACAGTCCATTTCGTATTCGATACAATAGTCTTATCTGAGATTGTTCATATGGTGATATGAAAATAGAGGTACTTTATATAATAAAGATTATATAAGATTGGACTACGATAAACATAAGTCTCTAAATAATATTTGTTAAATTTGGAGACTCATATTAATCAGTCGGATAATTATAAATGAATTAATTTTAATCATGAGTGTATTATGGACTTTTATTTGTTGAATGATATCCTTTAATTTACATAGGTAAAATCAGTGCAGATGCACGATCGATAATTTCGTACTTTGAGGATATAATTTAATAAGTAGTTGAAAATATTCTATGCAATAGTGGAATTCACTCCTTGCAAGAAATGGAGAAGTAGTTTCTTTAAGGGTTGATTTAGGTCTTGAATGATAAGAGCGCTTAATTTTATGTTTATAGGTAAATAGAATAATAAATTTATAAGTTGTTATAAATATATTATTCATTGAAGAATTAATGGTACTTAATAGAATAAGAAATAATTGGAGAGATAAAATAAACACTTTGACTTAATTCTAATTATGAATCACTTATGAAAGATCAAATCATATATAGTAATTAAATTAATAAACACTGAAAATTTCAGATTGTACAAAAACATCTGCAATTTTGAGAGTGCAATCTTAAGTTTTTAATGAAGTAATTTTAAGGTTAATAATAGTGGATTATTTAATTAAAGAATTTAATTAATAATTCTGATATTATCAGAGTTCAAAACTGTAGGTTTATCGAGTCTCATTGATAGCTCATTTCATAATAAGAAATGTGTACATAGAATATTATAATTAGACCATCCAATTACAAGTGTTATGTAAGTAGCAAGATTTGTGTTTACTTAGTATTTAAATAATATTGATTATTCAAAATATTTAATAATTAATTAGTCAATTATTAATTATGAATTAATAATTATTTAATTAATTTTGTAAAAAGTCTTAAATTCGATGATTAATAGTGACTCTGGTTTAAATTAATTATGAATTAATTTATCGAAAGTCACGAGTTCGATTTCAGAATATAACATAAATTAATTTTCAATTAATTATGTTATATAGGACTAGAGTTTAATTTGTAATAAACATAGGGTCCGACATTAACTTTGAATTAATGAAAACCCCAATTGTTGTTTATAAAAATTAAAAAAAAATAATTTTCTTGTATAAGTTTTGGTTTTGATGTATGTATGTTTGAAAAATAGAAAAAAAAAAAGAAAATTTTTTTTTATTCTCTACAACAAATACAGAGAAGAATAATTTGTTTCTTTATTTTCTGTATAACCAAAACGAAACACTCACCTTTTATACACATTGTTTTTATTTATCTTTTTGGAAAAGAAACCAAACGTTAGGGAGCATAGTTTTATATAATTATACCCATCACTTGTTTTTTGATGTAGAAATATATCAAGGAAAGTAAATAGTGAGTAATTCATAGAGATCACTATAAAAGGTAAAATAATTCGACATTTTATTTAGTTTTATTATTTTATTTTGTTGTTTTATGGATTCAGGGTTCTTGAGTTTTATAAAAATTTTGAAACTCAATGTTCTGTATATTTTAATTTTATCAAAACAATTGTTGTTTTTTTTCTACCGACAAGAACAATAACACTTCTAAATGGAGGTTTCTTTTTTTTTTTTTTTTTTTTCTTTTCTTTAGCACTAAATAACTAAGGCTATGTTACTAGCACCAAAGAAGTGAACTCAAATTTTTCTAATACCTTTTTATTGTTAATTTTTTTTTATGACAAAAGTGCCTTTATTTTAAAGTCCAAAAAAACACGCAAAAACAAGAAATGCAATCAAGTTCAAATTTTTTGTCTTGTTTTTTTTTTCTCTTGTTGAAACTAAGACACATTTAGGGCATGGAACGCACACAACAATTAGTGCACGGAATAGACACAACAATTGGGACATAGAAAACACACAACAATTAGGGTGTGGAACACACATAGTTAAAGCGCGTAGCACACACAGTTAGAGTGTGTAACATATAAAATTACTAAAATGCATTCAAGTTGGTCAAATTTGTATCAAATAGAAATAATAGAGACTACACAAATTTGCAAACAAACAAATGGATAAAAACAAGCATACATACATAACTTTGGTTTGAACATTTTTTAATTCAAAATTTAAAGGATTTATGTGAGCTACATGCTCTATCTTTAATAAAGAAAACAGAACATGCTTTTCACTTATTCATGTACATAGCATGAGCTACATGCTTTGGTTTGACGTGTTCGCATTATAATAATAAACCCAAACTCATAAAAATAAAATAAAATTGAAGAAAATGATGAAAGGTGCTATTTCTATTGGGTTGATCGATGGTAGTTGCTTAGTTGGTCAATGGCGATAGAGGAGGATGCGAGAAGAAGACAATAAGAGAAAGAGAGAGATGAACAAGTGAGGAAAGATAACAGTGAAAGAAAAGAAAATGGTAGAGTGAGAGAGAGAGAGATAGAAATATGCGTGTGTTTGTTTATTGTAAGAACATATTGATTGTGGGGTGTTTGTTTATTGCATTATATTGGTGGTTGTATGTTAGTGCATAAACTGTGTGATGTTGTTATGATTATTGACATTATGTTTTTGAATTTTATAAACGATTCCATTTGTTGTTTATGGGTAGTGTAAACCGTTGATTGAATTTCCATTGTATGCTTCTGTTGTTGGATAAATCATTTGGGTTGTGATGGTTTATTGTAGTAGATTATGTGGTTGTATGTTAGTGCATAAACTGTGTGATGTTATCATTATTGACATTCTGTTTTTGACTTTTATAAACGATTCCATTTGTCGTTTATTGGTAGTGTAAATGGCTTGATTAAATTTGAAGGTTTGGAGTTGTTGGATAATTCATTAGGGTTGTGATGGTTTTTTGTAGTAGATTATGTGGTTGTATGTTTGTGCATAAACCGTGTGCTGTTGTTAACATAATTGACATTCTGTTTTTGAATTTTATAAACGATTCCATTTGTCGTTTATGTGTAGTGTAAATCGTTGATTGATTTTCAAGGTATGGAGTTGTTGGATAATTCATTGGGGTTGTGATGGTTTACAATTTGGTACAGTTCCCAACATGTAGGTTTGGATTTATAACTGGCAGGTGGGTATTTGCAACCACGAGGGTGGGGGAGTCCCAATCAGGAAGTTTGGAATCCCAACTTAGAGGTTGGGATTCCCAACATGGTGGTTGGGAATTGGAATTCCCTACCAATACGTTGGGAATCCCTACTTTGAGGTTGTGATTTCCTTTAAGAATTTTTCTGGTTGAAACTCAACCTGGAGATTGAGAATACCAACTGTAAGGTTGGGAATCATGAGCTGACAGTTGGGATCCCAACCCCAATGTGTAGTTTCTGAAACTCCAGGTTTGGTAATGGCAACTTACAAGTTGGGATTGACAAAATATGTGTTGGGATTTCGAAAATGGGAATGGGGATTATTAACCATGCCTTTGGAATTCCCAACCTCATGGTAGCGAATTCCAACCTCATGGCTGAGACAATCCCAACCTAAGAGTTAGAGTCCTAACGTTAGAGTTTGGATCCTAACCTTTAGGTTGGGATCGCAACCAGGTTAGGATGTATGCCTAATCTTTTGTAGTTTTGGTTAGGATTGTATGGCCATTTGGTATGTTGAGAATCCAATCATCGTCTGCAAGTAACAAGTAAACTGATTGGGCATTGTATCAAATGGCAGTATGAGGGTGCTTCTCAGTGTTACCGTCTAAATGACATTGTTGAGGACATGAAGAAAATGTATGTGCTGAATTGTAATTATAATAAAGCATGGAGGGCTAGAGAGGTTGCAATGACATTAGCAAGGGGATCACCAGAGCAGTCATATAGTGTGCTTCCGATGTATTGTGCGATGTTGGAAATGAAAAATCCAGGGACTATGACCCACATTGAATGTGATGCTTCAAATCAGTTCAAGTACTTTTTCATGGTCTTAGGAGGTTCTATTGCTGGATTTAAATCTTTCATTCAGTCCGTTATAGCTGTTGATGGAACTTTCCTGAAATCCAAGTATAAAGGTATCCTATTTATTGCAACTTGCATGGATGGCAATAACCAAGTGTACCCATTAGCTTTTGGTGTTGGAGATTCAGAAAATGAAAACGCATGGATTTGGTTTATGACAAAGCTGCAGGTCTGTATTGGAGAAGTTGTTGATCTGGTGTTCATTTCAGATCGAAACACAAGTATAGGAACGACGATAACACATTCGTTTCTCAGGGCATTGCATAGAATATGTATGTATCACCTGGGGCAAAACATGAAGGCCAATTGTAAAGGTGGCAACGTTCAGCAATTGTTTTATAAGGCAGCCAAAGCATATTGGGTTTCATTGTTCAATGTGGTTATGTCTCAAATCGCAGGAGTTAATAGTAAGGCAGTTGAGTATTTAATGTTTGCAGAACCGTCCAGATGGGCTAGATGTGAGTTTGATGGTAGAAAATATTCCATAATGACAACGAACATTGCAGAGTGTTTGAATGCCATTTTGAAGGAGACACGACAGCTATCGAAGACGAAGCTAATAGAGCATATACGTGCCCTACTTCAAAGATGGTTTTGGGAAATGTGTGAGAAAACTGCAAATATGGCAATGCCAATGACCAAATGGGTTGAAGCGAAGTTGCGATAGAGAATGAAGAAAGCTTGTAGTTATCCTGTGCGTCCCATTGATGTTGATAGGTACCTTGTCATCGATGGATTTTTAAACTCGGTTGTGAACCTGCAGAATAGAATGTGTGACTGCAAAAAATTCCAGATAGACCAACTGCCATGTGCATATGCACTAGCAGCCTGTAGTAGTCACCGCTTATCTTGTTACGACTACTATGTTGCATACTATAGAACTGAAACATTAGCAGCAGCTTATGCAGCTTCCATTAATCTGGTTGGGCCTGAAGATGACTAGATTTGGCCTGAATGTGTTGACGTTCCTCTTGTCCTACCACCTGAAGTTCGTAAGGCTCATGGACGATCTACTACAATAAGAAAACCTTCGAAAGGTAAAGGTAAGAAGCAATCAAAGTATAGTAGATGTGGTGACTTCGGACACAACAGACAAAAGTGTAGGGCACCAATTCTGGTAAGATAAGGCACTGTCATGCTAATGGGCTGCCTAATTTACATTGCAAGAGAGGAACTCCATTATGATACTATTAACTGTACTGCAATTTTTTTTAGTATTTGTTTTCCCCGTTATCTAACCGGTTTGTGTTTTGGTGGTAACATGAAATGCAATTTGGATATCATCCTGAATAAACTAAGGTTGGAGTTTGTTTCACCGAGGCTGACTATTGTAGGATTTGTTCAGACAGCCTGAATGTTTCCCAAAATATATTATCACATCTAAAGGGCCATGACATTTCAGTAGCAATCATATGCAGACCCATAGGCATAAAAAGTAACAGAAACATAGCAGGTAAAACATGAATATTCTTTTTTCACCTGTATGGGATTGTCTATTACCTGACCTTGCAAAATTGTGTTGGTCATGTCTAAGTGCTTGGATTGATTCACTGTTACTGTTATTCTATTTTGCACATGTAGATAAACATAATAACTAACAATTTTTTTTTTTAAATTCAAATCATATCAATATTGTACACATGTAATCTATTGCCAACACAATACACTATGCTGTTAGCAATCTTGAATTATTAAATTATGTGTGGTTGTCATTGATGATGAGCATGGTTATAAAAAATTTTCCATGTTTATAGTGAATGCTAATTATTTTAGTATAAAATGTCTACATGCGCAACATGAATACTGATTGGTATTACCATATACATAAATATATTATATATATTTATATACTAAGCATGATTCAAGTGATATGCATTTTCGTATATTCATTCTTTCAAATTTTTTTATTGATGATCTATGTCTTTGTATTTCTAATTATCAATACTGGTAGAACTTGTACTTGTATCTTAATTGTTCTTGATGCAATGAAGCTAATAATTGACAATCGCGTGATAGAGAAGGAGCTTGGGGGATTTGGCATAAGGTAATATGATTGTAATTTTGAAATATCTCTGATTTATAAGCTGTTGCTTTCTTAATGCTGCCCTGGAGAAACGGACAACCTTATTTTTTGGAGGTAGCCCTTGTGTGCTTTTATGTTCACATGCTTGTTGCCACTAGGTGTGACGCTAAAGCTTGTACTTAAATTATAATTAAACTTTTATGACTAATGGTCTGTAAATTTAGTGAATTATATGTTCATATCTCTTTCTTTTCACCTGCCCCCTTCACATTAATTTATTGGGTCACTCATTATCAATCTATGAAGAAACCACCAAGTGCTTTACTATTTTCGATCGTCATATTAAAAGGAAATGGTGGACGGATTTGTAAGTCATTGATTTATTGCGTTCCCTTTGATGAAAGTTAAGTTCATATATGGCATTATGAGTTATGTTCTACATCATGTATACACATGTCCAGGTATATAAACATAAAACATTATTAGCTTATTTGAGGTAGAAGAATTTCATCAGATTATTGAAAATTTGGCATTGGTTCCTCCTTATAAAGTCATACAATTAAAAGAATAAACATGAGATTAATTTATGGGCAATATGTTGATGTTTAATTCTCCCAATTTTGGCTTCCTACAACATATTAACTAACAAAACGGTTCATCCAATGAAACACATATGATAAAGAATGAATTTTCTACAATTACGAAATCCGAAGGCTCAACGAACCAATGTGGCAATGTTAGCGAATAAATCACTTTTTTGTAAAGGCATTTCACAACTATTTAAGTATGTGACAAACTATAATTTTACATCACAAAACCTTTTTTTTGTAAACATACATAAAATTTCTATGTATAAATATTTATGAAAAAAAAAACAATCAAATATATTAGCAATCAAATATGGGGGTATAGGTTTATCGGTACATGAGTTGACAGATTGATAATTAAGAAAACATAAGCATTCGTTCAATATTTTTTCACATTGTTGTTTTTTAAGAATTTAATAACTTTTGAAAATTCACTAACCTTAGAATAACTTATGATAATGAAATGCTTGACATATGTTTGGTACTAATATTTTGAAGAAATGAAAGAAGGATTTCATCTAACCACTGCATATGTTCTTTGTATTTCAAGCATTTCATGGGTTAATCTATATTACAATATTTATGACCATTCGATTTCAGGTACATACATTAGATCGATGCAACAACGTTACTATTTCTCCTGATTTTGGGATTGCAATAGAACTCTAACTAAGGATTCGAGGTGGCAATTTAATGGATTTAAGTGTAATTTGTTGACCAATGGTCGGAATTGCTTCACATGCCCATATCTATTAGTGCACAAAAAACCATCAAACTTGAATGTCAAAGGAACCAACCATTAATAACCAAAAAAAAAACCAAAACCATAGAACATGTACCTGAAACACATATGGGAAACTAAACAAATAATAGAATACACTATATGCCTTCTAGTTGTGCCCTTTATTGTGTTTACCCACGTTGGTAGCCATTTTCTTAAAATCCTTTTTCATGCCACTCAATGTCATCTCATAGCAACAACGACCCTATGGGTATTTGTTGAATGCATTCATATCATCCAACAGTTGAATATGCTCCCTTCTAATGTGGTTCTTTGGATCCTTACCAAATAACACCAACTCTAAGAAGTACAGCAATGCAAGTTTGATGATGTCCTCATCATTGTCCGAAGAAGCAATCCTAAAAGTAGTGTCTACACTTTTGTTCGAAACTTTGCTGCTACCATTAAACATTCTACGGTTAAACGGCTCACTGGTTGTACAATCCTTAATTGAGCAGTCTTTTGGGTATGGCCCACAATCAAGCATTGTGATGAGTCCAAATTCTTGAATGGAGAACTGAATCACATTGTCATTGGGAAGGGCAAACCACAGCTTGTCCGAATCGTCACATTCCATTTGTCGTAGAAGCAAGTTATGCACTGACTGACTGGCAAACTTAAGCTCATTCATCTGAAACAGTTTACCGAAGCAAGACCTGCTGAACATGTCCAATTGCACGTCACTTAACTTGTCAGCTATAACTTTTATGGTTCCCAGCTTTGAGAAGCATGTAACTTTTGAACTAAAATGTTGTCCGTTTATGATTTTGCACTTAATAGCACCATCCATCTTTCCACGAACCTGCAGTTACAACATAACCAAATTTTAAAGAGATAACCCTATTTTACTATTCGTCTCTAACATAAAATATATTATACCAGTACAATTTCTAAATATATCGTAGAACTAGGCTGATATCAAGCAAATTTGCTACAACATGACCACTTTCACCTAAATTGACAATAGTAAACAAGCCCAAATTTCACGTAATCTATGCATATATAAAGGAACCATAACAAAAATAACTACCAACCAAATAACCTCTACGTTGACATTCTTTAAATTACGGCTAGTATCGGGCGATTGACAGAGCTCAGGGAACTCTGGCTTTACCAGAATCAGTTTAATGGTTCTTTCCCAGCTGAAATTGGTAACTTGTACAATCTTGAATCCTTGATTTGTCATATAATACAGAAGTTGCGCCATCAAGGTTTCCTTCAAATTTCACACAGTTGAAAAAACTCATGTCTCTGTGGATGACTGCAACGAATTTGATAGGTGACATCCCTGAAGCCGTTGGCAATATGTCAGCAATTCAATTCTTGGATTTATCAACAAACAATTTGACCGGGGAAATTCCCAGCAGCTTGTTCATGTTGAAGAATTTGAATACCTTGTATCTTGACAACAACAAGTTATCTGGAGAGATTCCTTGGGTTGTGGAATCTTTGAACTTGATGCAGATTGCTCTCTCACAGAACAACTTGACCGGGACAATACCAAACAATTTGTCAGGCACACTTCCTAATCCAAAAATGAAGCATTGGGAAGAGGATAGTGATTGCTGTTGATGGGATGGGTTTCCATGTGATATGGTGACTGGTCATGTCATTGGCCTCCATCTTACTTGTAGTGGCCTTTCTGGCACCATGCCTTTCAACAGTTGCCTCTTCCTCCTTTCTCACCTGCACAGCTCAACCTTGCTTTCAATCACTTCAATTATTATCAAATTCCATCCGATTCTGCCTGATTCTCAAGTTTGACACACCTTAACTTCTCTTACCCCTTTTCTGGTCTTGTTCCGTTTGAAATCTCTTATTTGTCTAAATTAGTTTCACTTGATCTTGGTGGTGTCCCACTTGCATCTTTGACACTAGAAACACATGTGATGAAAGGTTTAGTCCAAAGTATGATGATTTAGCAGAACATATTCCTGATTAAGCAAATATTTCTACTGTACCACCTGGTTCTTTAACAAATCTTTCTTCTTCGTTAACATTGTTAAGTCTTCGTGATTGTCACTTACAAGTAAGCTTCCCAGTAAACATCTTCCACCTTCCAAGCTTGCACACACTTGATTTAGCGCTCAATAATGACTTAAGATTGGTGTTACCAAAGGTTGACTGGAGCAGTGCACTGCTCTCAAGTATTTGGATGTATTTGAAACAGGTTTGTCAGGAAAACTACCTGATTCAATCGGAAGTCTGAAGTTTTTGTCGCATCTTAAGATGAGTCACTGCAATATCATATGATCAATTCCTGCGTCAATTGGTAACCTTACGCAACTATCGGTTTTGCATCTTGGTTATAATAATTTCTGTGGTCATATTTCCCTTCATTTCTTTCAAATCTTAAGCAACTCGCCATATTGAATCTTGGTTATAATAATTTCATAGGTCCAGATATGTTTGTCAACTTAACTCAACTGTTTTCTTTGTTGTTCGCAGGAAACAATCTATTTGGTCTCGTTCCCTCTAGTGTAGGCAGACTTCAAAAGTTAGCCGATATCTCTTTACGTAGTAACTAGCTTAATGGGACTATTGCTTCTTGGCTTTTTCAGATTAGTTCACTGCTAGTAACTAATTTGAGTGATAATAGATTTCATGGCCCAATTCCAAGTTCAATCTTTGGACTTAATCTCACCTCTCTTTCACTTTCTTCAAACAATTTAAGTGGCAAAGTGAAGCTTTACATGTTTGGGAAGCTCAAGTACCTTGAACGACTTAATCTTTCTTACAGTGGACTATCGTTAATCACCAAAAGTAAAGTCAACTCTTCATTTCCTCGGCTTTTCACTTTGGCTTTATTTTCTTGCAATATAAATGAGTTCTCAATGATCTTATCAAACACTCTACATACACTGGATCTCTCTAACAAAAAAAATCCATGGTCGTATTCAGTGGCGGATCCAGATAGTTATTTTAGAGGGGAACCTTATAATAAAGTAAAATAAAATAAAAATTAAAGATAAAAATAATTATAGTTCATATGAATTTTTTTACTTATAAATTTTATCATATAAAATAGTTTATGTAGAAAAAAATAATTCACAATATATTTTTATCATCTTTTTTTATGATTTGAACTTATATACGATGTATATTTTGGAAAATAAAAAATACTATGTATTACGATGGGGAATTAAACCATACACGGTGATAATTAAAAAAAGAGAAAAAAATGATGTGTTATGATAATTAAAAAAAAAATTATCTGTTATGGTAAGGAATTGAATCATGATGATACATAAAAAGGAAGATCAAATCTTATGGCACTAACACCTTTTTATATTCATTATCTAATTTATTTTAAAAATTATATATAAAATAAAATGGTGCATTTTTGTTAAAAAAAAAGGGCAAAAAATATTTTGTTGTCCTGGTCGCATTCCAAACCGACTATTCAACATGATTTTTCTATCATCTTTAACTCTTTCAAGCAACTTGCTGACAGGCATATTAGAACAATTTTCTTGGCAGAATTTTTTTTTATTTTATATATCTTGACCTTCAATCTAACTTGCTTGAAAGTGTGCTTCCAGGTCGATTGCCTTCCCTCTCGCTCTTTTCAGTTTCGCACAACAACTTAACTGGAGCCATCCCTTCATCATTTTGCAATTTGAGTCAGATTCGATATCTGGACTTGTCTCATAATTGCATTTATGGAGTTATTCCACAATGTCTAGGAAACTCTTCGACTATCTTCATTTTGAATTTGAGAATGAACAAATTCAATGGCATCATTCCTAATACATTTGCCAATAACAGTAAGTTGATCACTCTAAATCTTAATCACAATCAGTTAAAGGGACCATTACCACCTTCTTTGGTCAATTGTGGTTATTTGGAAATACTAGATCTTGGGAATAACATGATTAATGACACCTTTCCCCACTGGCTAGCAACTCTTCCGCAACTACGAGTTCTTATATTGAAATCCAATAGATTCCATGGTCCTCTTATGAATTCTATAACAAGAATTCCGTTCTCAAATTTGCAAATTTTTGACATCTCTCATAATGGATTTATTGGTCATTTACGGATGAGATTTTCCAAAATTTCAAGCTATGATGAGAGGGAAAAACCATAGTACTAAAATGAGATATATGGGTGAGGACTATTATACATATTCTTTCATAGTAACAATGAAAGGAGTTGAAATTGAAATGCAGAGAATTTTAACCATTCTCATTGCTATAGATTTGTCTTGTAATCAGTTTCGAGGAAAAGTTCTAGAAATAGTAGGAAAATTGAACTCTCTTAAAATTCTCAACTTTTCTCATAACAACCTAACAGGTCATATTCCAATATTATTGGAAAATTTGACAAAGGTGGAATCATTAGACTTGTCCTCAAATGAGCTTAAGGGAGAAATTCCTAAGCAATTAACAAGTCTGACTTTTCTTTTAGTACTAAACCTCTCAGACAACCAGCTCAAGGGGTCTATACCTCTTGGGCCACAATTCAACACATTTCAAAATGGTAGTTATATTGGCAACTTAGGGTTGTGTGGATTAGTATTGTCAAAGAAATGTAGCAATGATGAAGCACCTAAATCAAAGCCAACAAAATTTCGGAGAGGACAGAATACATCAAGTTGGTTTGATTGGAAAATCATTATGATGGGTTATGGAAGTGGACTTGTGATTGGCTTGTCAATGGGGTATATTGTACTCTTAACAGGAAAGCCATGGTGGTTTGTGAGTATGGTTGAAAAAAAAGTGTTAAAGCTTTCTAGAAGGCACAAAAGCGAAAGAAGAAGAAATTAGCAAGTGCAGGTCATTCTCCTTGATAAGGTATGCTCCACTCTTTATTCTATAAAAATATAGTGTTACTTTTGTGAAGGAAAATTATAGGCTTATTATCTTTGAAACTTTAAGAAATATGCTGTTTGTAGCATCTTTTTTAGTTTCTCTTTGCTTCCACAATTTCATCCTGGACAAAACTTGGTTGCATCACTAAATTGAATTGTTAAAATCTAAATGGTGCTATACTTTATGATATTTTGTTCATTTGTGGTTTGTCACACTGATGCCTATTAATTGTATAGTGCATTTATATAATTCAAGACTACTAGATGTTTGTGCTCATAAGCTTTCAATATGCATATTTCAATGTTCCAAAAATTGGTCGATCTAACCGATTTTTCGCCGATTAATCAATCTCTAGTATTGTGTCGGTCTAATAACCCTCAAATCGGAGGTCCTACTCACTGAAGGTGAGTGGCTGACCGAAAATCACCTTAAACATCGTAAAAAAATTGACCAAACATCCAAGAAAACAACAAAAGAAACAAATCAGAGAGAAACATTAGAGGAGAGTGAAAGAGGGGCTAGTGTAGTGTCGTCATGTGGGTGGATAAGTTAGGGGTTAGGTTTGTTATCTCCATCGTTTATTATCGTCACCCTTGCTGCATACTTAAACGAAAGAAAATGAAAAGAAGAAAAAAAAGAAGAGAAGAAGATGAAGCGGTGCAACGGGGTACCTAATTCGGCGTGACATACCTAGCACGACGGTTTTAGAGAGAGAGAGATGGAGGGCTGGATGAGGCTAAACTAAAAGTGAGTTTTGATGTAATGGGGCAAATTACATAACATTCTCTGAGGTTTGATAAAATTATACTAATATTTGAGTTTGGGCCCCTAATGTTTAAAAAAATATCATTTTACGCCATCAGATTTCAAAAAATGATAATTTTTCCCAAAATAGTACTCACCGATTAATCGTTGATTACTCGTTGAATAACAGATGAATTGCTAATCGCTACCTTGTCGGTCAATTAGCAAGTAGTGATCTTTGGAACCATAGCATATTCTAAATGCCGTTTTAATATATGAGTTATAGATTCTCCCAAATTTGTCCAACTAGTTTTGATGTTATGGGTTTTTATATAATCAAACTCAATTTCATTTTCTCTTTGCAGATTTCACAGAGCTGATTACATTGGTTGGATGATGTCAAAGGACAATTTATGTTCATAAGATGTCAGAGCAAGATTTTCGTCATTTTAGTGTGTAATTTTGAAGTTTGTATTGCTAAGATTTATGTTTTGATATTTATTTTTCATAATAAATCCAATATTAAAATTGTTTGCATCTTAAGAAATCTATTCAGATTGAGATATTCCATGACTTTTGTCACTTCATCAGAATCTCTACCTTGACATATATTGTGACATTTATTGTGTGACCTATAGTAGTTACCCAAAAAATCCATCTTCTCTCCTTTTAACATCGTCCTATTTCTCTCATAAATCAAGTTTGGCTTATAATTAGATGGTCTCTATGGTTCATAAGCATCACAATCATTCAGTCAGATAAAGTGGTCCATATCTTAGACATCTGTAATCACTTTCTTTAGACACATCACTCTGTATTGAGATTAAATGAACTAATGAGATTCCAATCTATAAAGTCACTTACAAAGGTAAATGTAATCTACCTAAAATATTGTGAATTCAAAAATTAAATTAAAAAAATAGAGGAAATTGATATTTTCTGCAAATATCATAAAGGTCAGCAAGACATCCTATGTTTCTACGTGGATCATTTTCTTGCATTTAATGTCTTATGTTAACAAGATTTTGAATGGTTGATTACAACCAGTTCCCCAAGCTCACTGTGAATAGGATGTGGCAATATCTCTGCAACATAAATCATGTAAGTCTTTAGTTATTCTTTGAGCAAGATTTCCTTTGTTTCTAGCAAGTGTATAATTTGAAACTGCTACAATATATTTATGTATTTCTTTTTCTATGTAAATTTAATGCAAGCAATGTTAGTTAATTAAATAATTTCTTCAGATTGAGATCTACCATGGCTGGTGTTGTTTCATTAGCAGCCCTTAGAAAATGATAGAGAGCTATTGTGAGATCTAAATTTAATTTTTTGTTTTAAAATTCTTATGTTTTCCTTTTGACATCTTTTTCAATTTTTTGATATTCACTCTTCAATTATCAAAACAGTTTCCTTTTATTAGTTTTGAAAAGAGCATCGATTTACACTAGACAAGTTCCGACTACGAAAGTGAGAGGGAATTGAACATATATCAAGTAATTCCACAGCACTCTGCTCCTATTGAATGTTGCCTATTTTCTTCTATTTTAATGCTATCAAATATTAAATTTGTGACTGTGCTGAACCAAGATTAAGTGAAAATCAAATTGAATAGAAACTAGAAACAATCAAGAGCATTCATTTCATGAAATTAATGTACCATAGTAATACATCATTCAGTTTCATCAACTATTATACATGGAATGGAACCAATCTTTCAAAATACTAAAAATCTAATGTACAAATGGTTGTACAAGCTCAATTGCGTTCTCTCATATTGGTTACATTTCTCAAAATGCAATGGAAGTATTGAAAAATACTCCATTACATCCCCACCGTTGGCCGCTATGTAATTATTGAACTTAACAAAAAGTTCAAACACCAGTTGCTACGCTAAAGCTTCTCATACTTAAAAACAAGAGTGAAAAAATAAAAACAGAAATTACATTTTTATCTTTGAATGCATTTGCTAATTTATGCAACTCAGATGCTTCCTCTTGCAATGAAGCCAAAGCTTGCGACGTTTTTGTCAACTCCTGAATTGTCTCAGACTGCAAAATAACCTGTAAAAACAAAAAGTAATCTGAAGAAAGTCAATGGGATATGATGTTTGCAATGTTTATTAAGCATTATTTAACTTCAAACATAGGAAAATTCCACCTAACTTCAGGCATTATTGCCATACCAGGACTTCAAAACATTTTCTTTTTCAAGCTCCAAGACGCTCTCTCTTAATGAAATTATTTCAGCTTCTAAAGATTTCTTCAAATTCTCCACCTAACATATATTTTTAAATAACAAATTTTAGAGCAGATTAATTGAAATATTTCCTAAAGTTAGTATTAAAAGCTCGTAACATGGGAAGTACCTCAGTCTTGAAGTTTTCATGAGAAAATTCCATTTGCTTCAATGTGTCTTCATTTACCGGAGCTATGCTCTTATACTACAAAATTGACAAGAATTTCAAATCATTATTCCATTGCACAAGAATATATAGTAAGCATCTCATTATGTAAGATAGGCACCTGAAGCATGTGAACCTTGTTGGCCAATGATTCTTCTCTCAATTTTTCCAGCTCATACTACTGGTAACAACAGGAGATTAAATATCTAAAGCATTTCAGGTGTTTGCCAAAAAACTTGAATAGCAACTCAAGCTATCAACCCAAAAAATTCTCAACTTTCATGCAAAAAACCCAAGTCATTATTCAAATCCAAACTCAAATCATTTTTACATGCAAATGTCCACTAAAATAAATTATATGTCATAATCCAAACCTAAACTCACATATTCTTATACCAAACAATCAAACTAGCACTGTATCATACCAAACCCAAGTCATTATTCACTGAATTTTTTCCTTCAGCCAACAAAACACCAAAACAAATGCACCTAAACACTAATTATCCTAATAAGGAAACAAAAACATATCCATCATCCATAATCAAGTCAACAATGAATAAATTGCTCACACATTTATAACATAAATTCTGTTTTCAACACGAAGCCTCTCTTCATCACTTTCCTTTCAAATATTTCAATCAAGTATAACAAAGCAAAACAAAACTCTATAATTCGAATCCCATGTCACCAAATTTGATCACAAAACCATTGAGAATCCAAAACAAAATCATATCTAGTTGCTCCAATCCTATCAAAAATAGAAACGTAATAGAGACTTACTGGTTGAGATGGGCAACACTGAGAGAGAGGTTATCAATCTGCAAGTTGCAAAGAAACCTACGAATTGAGAGTTGATGTTAGAGAGAAGTCAGAGTTAACAAAAAACAAGTAAACATAGTCAAGCAAACCAGAGTGAGAGAGGCATAGTCGAGCAGATTAGAGTTGACACAACAACGATGGAGAGAGAGAGGCGCAATTGGGCAGATTAGACGGTGATACATGGCGACGATGGAGAGAGAAACGTAGTCGAGTAAACTAGATGGTGATACACAGTGATAATGGAGAAAATAAGGTGTGTCAACGTAATTTTCTAGTCGACGAGAATTCAATTCTCAATATCTACAATCAATGTGAAACAACACAAAAACCAAGGAGAAAACAAAAGACAGATGATCAAGAACACAAACAACACACAGATTTTACGTGGTTCAGTGAGTGTGCCTACGTCCACGACTGTCTCTCTATATTTCAGTAGAGTGACAGTATATTATTGCTTATCTCTTCTGTTTTACAATGATTTTAATCCTTATTTATAGAGGAAGAGACGTTACAAATTAGAAATAATTAAAATAGGTAAAGAATTTCATAATAAATACACTTCCTAATTGGTTACAGCAGAATCAGGAAACTGCCTCGTATATCTCGAGATCACATTGACTGAATTTGAATTTAAATTAACTTCCGTTTCTGATGAGAGAATCATGATCAAATTGGATAATTGTCTATTCTGGAAGATTTTGTATTAATTGGCCACTGAGCAAGCTGTACACTGTCTTGAGCGACCTCGAGTTAGACCTCGTTGAGTAGCGAGCTATGCATAGAGAACTGCATAATCTATAGTCTGGCTGTGAAACGAGATAACTTATGCGAGCTGAGGAGCTCGCTGAGGCGAGTTGAGGAGCTCGCTGAGGCGAGTTGTAGAGCTCATTGAGCTCAAAGTTGGTAATTGGGCCTTATCTGCTGGGCCTTTGCATTTGGGTTGACTTGTTGGGCTTATATCAGGCTTTTACTAACCCATTTGATGAGTCCAAAAAATGTACACAACATCAGTCCCCCAGCTCTCAATTCGTTCTGCGAATTGGGAATTCGAGCTCGCTAGCAAAAGATAACTTGAATTCCTGCTCCGCATCTTTTCAAATTCATTCCTATCAATTCTGACACGTGGCGGTCATACAGAAGATAACTGAACCGGTACTAGCACGTCTCGGGCCATGCGCATTTAATACGCACGTCTTTCAATTGACGGCTGCATGATTACAAAACCGTTACTCGTGCTGCACTGTCAGATATAGGGCGGTTACATACTCTCCAGATCGAATGGCTGGGGCTCGAGCTCGGTCACCTATATAAATTGGTGGAGCCCTTCCATTACCCTGTTCACTTGTCATTTTCTTCCAGCCACCAAGCCTTTCTTTCGCTACGTATTTCACCGATTCTCTACGAAATCTTTATTTCCAGTCGCTGTTTTTCACCATTACATCAAAGATTCACGATAAGTTCTTCCTTTTAACTTCAAGCCTTCAGTTTTTTGTTTATATTTGTTGAGTTGACGTTGCATTGTGCTTGCGTTTTGCTATTGTTGTGTCTGAAATGGTTTGAATACGTTGTGTTCTTGATGTTGAATCTTGATGTTCTGGGTTTCTTGTTGAACACGATTCTTTATTTTCTGTTGATTTGATCCTGTATCTTATTTATTTGCGACCTAATTACTGTTTGTGACCTATCATGCATGCGAACTGTAAAATTAGGCATCTGTAGATTATTAGCTCGTAGGTCGTTTCTTCATAGGTTAAGCCCTCCACTGTACGAGCGTTCTGCAAAATAGGAAACTTAGAAAATTTTTGATATTTTAGTAATTTGTTCGTTGCGATCTGACCATACCCCCTTTGTATAGATGTCTTCAAGCGAAGCTCGCAACGTTAGTGAAACGACTCAAGGTGGAGAGCGAGCTGAAGCTTGGGTCGTCTTTGAAGCAGCTCGTCGACTCACAGCGGAACGGCGAACTCGCGAAGAGAGAGAAGCTCGCAAAGTGTTTGCTCACTATGAATCTTCAGTAGATATTTGCGAGTTGGAGGGACTTGCTCTTCAATTTCGTATCCCCAGAAGCTGTCGTATGATGGCACCAGCCCCAGAAACCTATGCATGCTATCCTCCATGGGGGTATGTCACTGTCAGTACCCAACATTTGGAACACGGGCTAAGGTTCCCAATCCTCCTTACCTGATCAAGTTCTTCAACACGGTCAAGCTTGCGCCATTCCAGTTGACACCGAACTCATACTCGCAGCTGACCTCGTTAACCTTGGCTTTTCTTAGAAACAATCTTCCTCCCTCAACTCCAAAAATCATCTAACACCTCTACAGCATCAAGGTTGGAACACTTCGAAGGATGGAAAGCGAGATGGTATTTATTATTTCGCAGCTCGTCAGTCAGAGTATAAGAACCTCTTTCCCCAAGGAAGTGCGAAAGGCAAATCTAATATAGGGGCATACAAGACGAATTGGTTCGTCGTCTCATGCCCTTCTCTTGTAGATCTTGACAACTTCAGCTTCGTTCTGAGCCCAGATATATAGAGGGGAATCTTTAGCGAGCTAAATTTTTTTTTTTTTTTTTTTAACATTTTGCTTTGCAAAATTGAAAATGGACAAGTCTCCTCTCAGTAGTGAGGAGAAAAGGGCTCTCGAGGTATTCGCGAGCTCGGGTGAAGCGAATATCAGTAGCAAATTCGATACTGCCCTTCTTCAGGCTCATGGTCTTGCTCCTCCTGAAGATTCTCCATTGATAAATAGTAACAAGAATATAGGAAAAATTGGAGAGGTCGATCTCCTTTCTGTTTTTTAAGTTCCCGTTAAGGAAGAGGATGCACTTACTCCTCAATTAGTTCCAACTTCTGCCCCTACCTCGCAGTAGAAACAGCTCCAGCTCAGGCAGCCTCAATTGTACAAATAGATTCATCCCCCTCTCCAGGTCGCACAACTATTCCAGAGGCTCCATCGTCTGCTCCAGCAGATTCAGCCCCACTTCAACAGTTCCAACACCTGCTAAAGCAGCACCAGCTCCAACTCGCACCTCACCAGTAGGTGCATCTCGCACAGCTGTCCCCTTAGCTTCTACTTCTTCCTCTAGGCAAGCTCCAACTAAGAGGAGAAAACTTACTCTTCTGGAGTATCCTTCAAAGCAACCTGCTAAAGCTCCAGCTTCTTCAACTACTCCCTCGGAATGACCTGCCGAAGCCCCAGCTCCTTCATTTGCTCCTCCAAAGCGTTCAAAGTGACCAGCTAAGGCAAAATCTCCCTCGGTCGCTGCTCCCAGCGAGGTGTCACCTTCAGCAACAGATCTTCCCCAGGTTCCAACTCCCAGCTCGCAACCTGAAACAAGGGGTGCTCCATCTGAGGTCCCTCCCTAGGAGACCCGAGCTAGCACTAGCAGGAGTGAAAAGAAGAATTGGGCCAAGCATACCTCTATCACGCGACGTCATGTTTACAGGAATGAAGAGCCTGAAGTCGCAAAGGTCGAGGAGACTCCATTGCCGACTATGTCAAGTCCCATAGACGGACCTGGGGGGAGATATCTAAGCTTCTTTCTTAACAACTGGCCAACAATCATGATGACTCACATGAGGGCCTTAGAGAATAGGTCCCTCACGGGTACGGCCTTGGACGAATACGCAGCTCGACATGTCATGCTGGTAGTTCATTTTTCCTTTATCTCCTGATTTCTTTACTTTATCAAATATTAACTTGTGAAATTTCAGACCGCTCTCGCATCAATAAAGCAAAGGAGAGTGACCAGGTTTGCCGAAGATCGAACAATAAGGCTGGAGAACGAGCTAGAGAAAGCTAAAGAGGAGATTACAGCCTTGATCGAGAGGGCCCAAGACGGGAGAAAGTTCATGGAAGGTTATGAGGCGATGCTGGCTGCAGCGAACATAGCTAAATAGACAGCCGAGGAAGCTCTGGCATGGGTAGAAGTGATTACAAAGCCACTAGGTCGCACTTTACTGTCTTGCTACGTAAATGTCAACATGAACGTGACAAGCCAAAGGATGAATTGAACAAGGTGAAGGACGAGCTGAGGCAGTTTGAGCAGCGGGCTGAACTGGCCGAATAATGAGCTGAGCGAGTGAAGGTTATAGTACAACGAACTGAGGAGGCTAAACAACGAGCTGGGATTGCAGAGAAACAAGTTAAGGTGCTCGGGGAACGAGTTGAGGCCGCAGTCCAGCGGACTGAAGCAGCTGAGCACCGAGCTGAGGTGCTCAGGTAACAAGTGGAGGCTGTAATATAGCGAGCTGAGGTTGCAAAGCAGCGAATAGAGAATGTGCGACAACAAGCTGAAGTTGTCGAAAAGCTAGCTGAGGCGGCCGAGCAGCAAGTAGAGGTCATGAAGCAAGAAGTTGAGGTCGTTAATCGCCATGCAAATGACACATTCAAAGAATTAATGGTTTTTCAGAGAGAGGTCTATTCAGAAAACAGAGGTGCAGGTTGCTGAAGCCAGAGATGAGGCTGAGGAAAGAACAAGCCTGAACTTCCTTTACACGTTATGGATGTCCCATCCCGAATTGAATTTTTCCATCTTTGGTGATGAGGAGCTCCGAGCTGTGGAGAAGTTCAAGGCAGAGGCCACCTCGTCTCCAGTCGAGGCAGTTCCTTTGGCAACGCATATGCCTGGCGCGACCTCTCAAGCTGAGCCCGCTGCTGACCTCGAATTTTCTAGCACGTCTTCGAGCGAAGATTCTCTCTTAAGCTTAGATTCTCCAGCTTGAAACTAGTAGCTTATCTTTTGCACTTGTATTCTTTCAGTCTCCAATTTGTAAAGGATTTTTAAACTTAATAAAATTTCTTTCATCATATCTTCTGTGTTGAATGTGCTTGAGTTATTGTAATACATTTTATAATCTTCATTTTATAAGTTATAAAACTTCATGCGAGCTAAACATGATGTAAACTTGCCCATAATTAGATGTAATAACTCAAGTGATTACTTAATTCACCAGTTAATAAAATCTGTTGACATAGGCAATAGGTCGAAACCTTATCCGCCAAATTGAATTGTTGATGAGCTATGTAGGGGTACTTAACCTCACCTGCTTTTTAGGCTCTTTTATTTTTAGCGAGCTATGCAGGGATACGTAACCTAGCCTGCTTTTTAGGCTCATTTTCACTTTTAGCGAGCTATGTAGGGGTACGTAACCTTGCTTGCTTTTTCGGCTCATTACTTTTAGCAAGCTATGCAATGGTACGTAACCTCGCCTGCTTTTTAGGCTCATTACTCTTAACGAGCTATGCAGGGTATATAATCTCGCCTGCTTTTTAAGCTTTTTTATTTTTAGTATGGCAACGAGCTAACTAGGATGGAGCTCGCTAGCTCGATAACTTGTGAAATTTGAACTCATGAATCATTAAGAATAACATATAATGTGAGGAAATTGGAGCTTTCATTAATCATAATAAGATTGAATTACAAATTAAATTCATGTAACAAAAAGGTTACTGATAATATGGTCGAAGATGCTCGGCATTCCAAGCTCGAGGGACCTCAGCTCCATTCATGTTGGTTAAACAATAAGCTCCATTTCCCAAGTTGGCTTTGATGATGTAGGGTCCTTCCCAATTCGGGCCTAAGGACCCATCACTGGCTTTACAAGTTCCAAGTAGAATAAGGCGCATCACTAAATCTTCCGCATTGAAACTTCGGACTCGATCTTTCCTATTGTAGTACCTCGCAATCCTCTGCTGATAGACTGCCACTCTCAACCGTGCTGCTTCCCTTGTCTTTTCAAGTAAATCAAGATTTGTTTCCAGTAACTAGTCATTGTCTTTTGGATTGAAGGTTGCTCTTCGTTGCGAAGTAACTTCTAGTTCTATTGGGATCATGACCTCAGATCCATACACCATTGAGAAGGGTGTCTCGCCTATGGTGCTGCGAGCTGTTGTTCTGTAAGCTCATAACACATTCTGAAGCTCGTCCACCCACGCTCCTTTCTTCACTTCCAGCTTCATCTTCAAGGTTTGCTTTATAATTTTGTTCACAGCTTCAACTTGGCCATTGGCTTGTGGATGGTCCACGGCTAAGAAGCTCTTGACGATCTTTAGGTCGTTGCAAAACTTGAAAAACTGGTCGCTGCTGAACTGAGTCCTATTATTTGTCACGATCTGCTGAGGAACCCCAAACCTATAAATAATGTTATTCCACATAAATTTTTCAATCTTTGTAGTGGAAATTTCAACCAACTCCTTTACCTCTGTCCACTTGGTAAAGTAGTCAACTGCAATCACGACATGCTTACATCTCCCACGAGCTGTTGGTAGAGGTTCGATCAGGTCCATTCCCCAAATTGCTAAAGGCCACGGACTCACCATTTGTTGGAGATAGGCTGGTGGAGCTCGTGGGACCTGGGCGAACCTTTAACACTTATCGCACTTCTTAACTAAGTCAATTGCGTCTTGCTTCATTGGGGGCCAGTAAAAACCCTGTCGAAGTGCCTTGTGAGCTAGAGACAGCCCCCCAGCGTGATTACCATAATGACCCTCATGAATTTCTTTCATCACGATCTCACAGTCTTGGCCATCAATGCATCTCAAAAGTGGAGTTGAAAACCCCTTCTTGTACAACGCATCATCGTAGATGCAATATCTAGCTGTTCTAGCTCGCAAGCGCCGTGCTTCTAACTTATCACTTGGCAGCTTCCCATCTTGCAGATAATTCAAAATTGGACCCATCCAGAAATCAGGCTGCACAGTTATGGCCATCATTGAATTCTTCTCTTCTGTACTTGGAGCTGGTAAGAACTCTACTGGGATTGCCTCCAAGAAGTCTGCATCTCGAGTAGTCGCCAAACGAGCTAGTGCATCTGCATGCGAGTTCTGGGCTCGTGAGATATGCTTCACCTCATACTTTTGAAAAGTATTCAACATTTCATGAACCTTCTGGAGGTATATGGCTATTTTCAGCCCTCTAGCCTGATACTCTCCTAATATGTGGCAAACCACGAGCTGTGAGTCGCTGAAAACCTTCAAGCGTTCAGCTCGCATCTCCTTAGCTAAGCGCAGACCTACGAGCATTGCTTCATATTTAGCTTCATTATTTGTAGCCTGGAAACCAAATCTCAATGCACAAAGGATTTTATAGCCTTCAAGACTTATCAATAGAATTCCAACTTCAGCTTTCTGCTCGCTAGATGACCCATCAATATAAAGCTCTCAGGTCAGTCCTTCAGAAGATTCAGCTTCATCATCTGCAAGCCTTGTAAATTCTGCAATGAAGTCCACCAGAGCTGGGACCTTGATAGCCGTCCTTAGCTTATACTGAATGTCAAACTGCGCGAGCTTGACTGCCTATTTCAACAGGCGATCTGAGTTGTTTGCTTTCTGTAGAACTTGCTTCAGCGGATATTGGGTGAGGACTTCAATTGTATGAGATTGAAAATAAGGTCGCAACTTCCTCGATGCGACCACCAGGCAGTAAACGAGCTTCTCCATCTGTGAGTACCTGGTTTCAACATCCTGCAATCTCTTACTTACATAGTACACTAGAAGCTGCATCTTCTCCTCATCTTTCACCAAAGCAGCACTTAAAGCTTGCTGAGACACCTTGAAATACAAAATGAGCTTTTCTCCTTCTCTGGGCTTGGAGAAGGGTGGAGCTCGGCTCATATATTCCTTCAGCTATTGGAAAGCTATCTCGCACTGTTCAGTCCATTCAAAGCTTTTTGTCTTCTTCAAAAGATCAAAAAAAGGAATGCACTTATCCGTAGCCTTTGAGATGAACCTACTTAATGTTGCGACCTGGCCATTAAGGCTTTGCACATCCTTTACCGTGGTAGGCGATCTCATGTCAATCAGTGCTTTGATCTTCTCCAGATTGGCTTCAATACCTCGACTGTTCACTATAAAACCCAGAAACTTCCCAAAGGCTACCCCAAATGCGCACTTGTATGGGTTCAGCTTCATTTGGTAGCTCTTCAGAATCTGAAATATCTCCCCTAGGTCACGCACATGATCACCCATCTACTTGAACTTTACTAACATATCATCAACATAAACCTTCATGGTCTTGCCAATCTGTTCTTCAAACATCATGTTTACCAAGCATTGAGAGGTCGCTCCTGCATTCTTCAGCCTGAAAGGCATCACCTTGTAGCAGTATAGACCGCGATCTGTCACAAACGAGGTGTGTTCTTCGTCCTCGGGATTCATTGAAATCTGATTATAACCCGAGCATGTATCTATGAAGCTCAGGAGTTCGTGACCAGCTGTAGCATCCACGAGCTGGTCTATCATTGGCAATGGGAAGCTATTTTTGGGGCACGCCTTGTTCAAATTAGTAAAGTCAATGCATGTTCTCCACTTCCCGTTTTTCTTTTTCACCAACACGGGATTGACGACCCAGGTCGGGTAACAAGCTTCTCGGATAAACTTGTTAGCCAGCATCTATCTCTTCCTTCAATGCTAAGTAGCACTCCCCTATCATTGCTCTTCTCTTCTGATGAACTGGCTTATGATGAGAATCAATATTCAATCTGTGTGACATTACCTTGGGATCTATCCCCACCATATCATCATGGTTCCATGCAAACACATCCAAGTTCCCTTTTAAAAAGTCAACGAGCGAGCTCTTAATTCTGGAGCCAAACCCCTTCCCAGCTTCAAGCATCTTTTATGATCCACTTCGCTGACTTGAACATCTTCCAACTCCTCAACTGGTCCAGTAGCTTGCTCTGCATCCACTTCGCGAGGGTCAAGATCATGGCTAACCCCATTTTTAATTATAACTCGTGGTTCGCCCCCTAAAACCACATTCACTTTCTTTTCTCTTACACCAATTTTCACTGCATCCTCATAACAGTGCCTGGCTAAGTGCTGCTCTCCCTGAACACATCCGACGCCGTTGAGAGTTGGGAACTTAACTGTGAGGGTCTTGGTTGAAGTAACAACGTCCAGATCGTTCAATGAAGGTCTTCCCAGGACCATATTGTATGTTGATGGGCAGTCAATAATCAAAAAATCTGCCAACACAGTTGTCTAGCGACCCGCCTCCCCAAGTGTTACCAGCAGCTTAATTTGGCCCACTGAAACAATAGCATCTCCAATGAAACCATATAAAGGCTCTAGGGACGGTCTCAGTTGCTCTGTTCCTAGTCCCATCTGATCAAAACAGCTCATGTACATCACATTCACCGAGCTTCCAGTATCAATCATGATGCGTCGTACCTCCATGTTGCTGATTTTGGCTCGTATAACCAGTGCATCATTGTGTGGCCAGATCACGCCTCTAGCATCCTCCTAAGTGAAAACAATTTCATCCGAGGTCGTCTTGGCTTTCTTTGTAGGTCCCTCCGACCCACTAACCTGAAAGGTATGATTTACTTCTCGGACATACCTCTCGTGCGACCTGTTCGAAGCACCTGCGATATGGGGGCCACCATGAATTGTAAAAATAGTTCTTACCGCAGGCTCATGCTTTGGCTCGAGAGCTCGCTAGGGCTACTGTTGTGCTGGCTGTTATTGTTGAGGTTGTTGTTATAGAGGTCGTGAGTCTGCAGGTCTCGCCACGTAATCTCTCAAACGACCTCTCCTGATCAACTTTTCAATGACGTCCTTCAACGCCCAACAATCTAAAGTATTGTGCCCGACCTCATTATGATAGGCACAAAACTTGCTCTTGTCTCTATGCTAAACAGAGGCTCTTAAAGGGTAGCGCTTCCCAAAGTGTTCCATGTTTCTCTCACTTCAAATATCTTGTCTTGTGAGTGTGACAGGGTGTTGTAATCTTTATAGCAAGCTTGACACTGAGGTCGGTCATTCCTAGGCTCTCTCATTGCCTTATTAGCAATCTGATTGTTTGAGTCACTATTTCTACCTTCTTCGTTCCTGCCATTGTTTCTCTTTTTTGCCTAGTTAGAACTGCTCGCTTCATTCTTCTGATTGATCTTCTTCGGACCGAAGGTCTCTTCCCACCTGATCTCCTTTGCAGCTTGCTTGTAGAATTCTCTCAAGTCCTTCACTAGGGACTTGTAAATACTTTTATACAATTTTCCATCCTTACGCAACCCAGCTGAGGTCGTAGTCAATATGCTCTCGTCTGATGGATTCTCAACATTTGCGACCTCGCGTCTAAACCTGGTGATGTAATCTTTTAGGAACTCTCCTTGATGCTGGAAAATGGTATCCAAGTGGCAAGATGGTGCAAGCTACCTTCCAACGCCTTATATTGGCTAACGAACTTCTGTTGACACTCTTCTCAACTTCCTATGTTGCAAGCTGGGAGATTCTTGAGCCAAGTCCGTGGAATGTCCCCTAGAGTAGCTGGGAAGACGCGACACTTCACTATTGGATTGTCCATCTGCAAATCCATCTGGACATTCAAGGCATCGAGGTGATCATAAGAGTCGGTGTTCCCATTGTACTACTGAATGCTAAGGACTTTAAATCTGTGAGGGAGAGGCTACGTCTCGATCTCCTGTGTAAATGGAGTCCTCTCTCCGTAGTGGTCACGCTGGCCCTAGGCATCAGGTCGCACCTCGAGCTGTTAGACCCTCTGAAAAAGCTCTTCCACCTGTGGGTCTTGGGGCTCATATCTCCTCTCATGATTATGACCTAAAGAGTGGTACTCTGGTTCATACCTCTGGTTTTCTCTGTACGAGCCACCACCCCGATGCGACCTTGTATGTCGCTCATCCATCTCACCCTCATGCCAAGGTGTAGCTCGTACTCCGTCATGACCAGCTTCTACCTGTCTGCTCCCATCCTGACTTACCTTATCACTAGGCTCGTAGGACGTGCAACTTCTCTTTCATCACGAATAGGGCGATCTCCAGCTCTAGAGAGCGCATTGGAGGAGCGAGCTGAGCCGGTAGGTCATGACATCTCCATTGTTAGCCTTTCAGGCACCTACATTGCTTCATGTTGCTGGTACACCTACCTTGGGACAGCAACTTCGACCCTAGGCACATTCTGCCCCTGAGCTTGCACTAACAAATTGACAGCATCTGTAAGTTGTCGAACCGTGAGCTCCAACGCTTTTTGCCTTTGATATCATGCTTGTTGCCCATCAACTATTGGGGTGATTGGAACTGGTTGACGAGGGGGCAAAAGCGGCATGCTTGCAATAGCACCAGCTGCCTGACCATGCAACGTGCCTACTGCATACACGGATGCACCTTTAACCTGCTGCATATCGTGCTGGTGATGACTGGTCTGACTCTTTACCTGATCAGCCTATGAGCCCACGTACTTGGTTAATCTAGTTCTTGCCATGTCTGAAAACTGAGAGATTGAAACAGGACAAATTGCAGTTTGTGTCATCCTTCTAGTGCCAAAATGTCGACCTGATTTTATAGTCGACGAGAATTCAATTCTCAATACTTGCAATCAATGTGAAACAACACGAAAACCAAGGAGAAAACAAAAGACAGATGATCAAGAACACAAATAACACATAGATTTTACGTGGTTCAGCGAGTGCGTCTATATCCACGACTGTCTCTCTATATTTCAGCAAAGTGACAGTATATTATTGTTTATCTCTTCTGTTTTACAATGAATTTAGTCCCTATTTATAGAGGAAGAGACGTTACAAATTAGAAAGAATTAAAATAGGTAAAGAATTTCATAATAAATATACTTCCTAATTGGTTAGAGCAGAATCAGGAAATTGTCCCGTATATCTCGAGATCACGTTGACTAAATTTGAATTTGAATTAACTTCCGTTTCTGGTGAGAGAATCACGATCAAATTGGGTAACTGCCTATTCTGGAAGATTTTGTATTAATTGGCCACTGAGCGAGCTGTACACTGTCTTGAGCGACCTCGAGCTGGACCTCGCTGAGTAGCGAGCTATGCATAGAGAACTGCATAATCTGTAGTCTGGCTGTGAAACGAGCTAACTGACGCTGGGGCGAGCTGTAGAGCTTGTTAAGCTTGCAATTGGTAACTGAGCCTTATCTGCTGGGCTTTTGCATTTGGGTTGACTTGTTGGGCTTATATCAGGCTTTTACCAGCCCATTTGGTGAGTCCAGAAAATGCACACAACAAGGTGTGAGGGAGAAAAAAAAGGAGTTTGTGAGGGAAAAGAAAAGGGTGATACTAGGGGTCTTGAGAGACAATGAAAAAAGGTACCTATTCTTGGCCTAAGTTGAGAATCGTGCAAACCAGGCCAGGTGATGGAGAGAGAAGGATGAAAGGGTCGAGAGCGTGAATGTGATACCTAAAGGTTGGGTGGGATTGTAATTCCTCTTATTCATTAACGGCATTTTCATCCAAAAAAAGTCATTTTGCAAGAATCTCATAATTGAGCCATTTGTCAACTGGGAGCTCACAAAAGGGTTATTTTTCAACTTAACCCAAAATTTCCTGTCTTTATATGACTCTTTGTATGTCAGGAAGTTCTTCCAGAGTCTATGAGTTGGAGGATAGTGATATAAATTATCTGGTGGAGTTCTTATTTGCTGCTGATCAAATTTTGGTGAGCAATTTACATTACATTTGTCATTCATACTATGTAAATTAATTTAGCACCTACCTTATTATTTTGACCGTGAAAGATGGACAAATTATACAACCTGGACGGTATAGTGTCATTATAAATTCTTAATAGAGTAAGTCAATAATATTTTCATTAATTTAATGCATTACATTACATTATCGGACACTAGTGTACATGTTGATCTGAAAACTCTATAGTTTTGCTGTTATTATTATTCTATTTTGCTTTGCTTCTTAAATTTTTTGAAATGTAAATTATACCAAGTAATGCATATACATATTTGCTTAATTGATCTACTTTCACTATAGGCTTCTAGTGACCAAAGTGTTATCAAATTGAAAACTCTGTATCAAATTGGACAGTTTGTCGTCTCAATGATCCGGCTTCTTAAAATCACTTTGAGATGTCTCAAGTTGTCAGTGCTATGTACCTCTGGTATCGGGTAATTTTTATGTTCTTTGCAAAACTTGCAAGTAATTCCTGCCTCCGGAAATCGCACAACAATTATTTGTTATTACCGATTTTTATGAGTGGCTATATGTTTCAATATCCAAACAAAAATGCGCATTTTCAAATTAGATATAATATTTACAAAACTGATGAGTGGATGTTGATTTGTCATTCTTAGTACAATCAAGTCTATATTTTCCATGGATTGTCTCCCAAATCCTGAAAACAAATCTAAATTTTTATTTGATTTAATGAATTAATCATGGTATAACAGAGTTCAACAAGTAATAATGGAATATTCAGGGTTTAATTTACAAGTGTATCTATCGGATCAAGACCAAAATGAATTGGGCTTTTACAAGGCCCATGCTTTAAAAAATCACCAACGGCCAAGAGCATAATTTTCACCTAAAGTCTCTTTTCTCGTCAAAACAACAAACAACCACTTTCGTAATACAGGAAAAACAAATTGTACACCACTCACTAAAAACCAATGAAATTGTTCAATGTGGTTATTGTTTTATATATCAGTGCTAAAAAGTTATTGCTGTTACTAATGAAGTTTTCCTAATTAGTTTCAGTAGCATTTTGAAGGACATTTATTCTTCTTTTACTTCAAATTTCAACTATTGGTCTATGTCTAAGGTAGTTTTGTATCTTTTTAATATTTAAATATTATCCTTAAATTAAATTATTAACACTTTAATTAAAAGATGATATTGTTATTATTATAATTAAATTTGAATACTTCAATTTCAAATTCTAATAAGAAACTTGGTTTGTTTTGATAAACGTAGTCAAAGATGAGAGCTTTTTGTTATGTTTTTAGAAGTTTTATAAATGGTGAAAATGTAGGTCTAGATTTGAAGGTTTTATTTATTTATTTACTTATTTTAAATATTGGGTTGGTTAAAGCTTTGCTTGAGTAAAAATGGAGGTTTTTTTAGTCTTGGAAAAGAGGGGAGAGAGAGGGAGCAAGAGAGAGAGTGGGATAGGTGAGATTGTGAGAGACTGTGAGAGAGCAAAAATGAGAGGTAGGGAATGATAGTCTGGCTTCATTTTTATTAAAAAAAATAAAAAAATATCTTAATTTTTTATATTTTATATTTAATATTATATATTTTGATTTTTTTACATTTTAATTAATTTTTTATTGTTTTTCTCTTTTTGCCCCTAGAGTCAAATAATCAACCATATTAACATAACAAATTCCATGACTGTCAAGGGCATCATCGTCTTTTCGTACGCCTCTTGGGAAGATTTTGGATATTTACGTTAATATCAAGTTATATTTCGAATAAATATGAAACAATGAGTTGTAAAATAGATATATTCTCATATGTCATGTTGCTTTTTGGAATTTTCCCTTACTAATTTTGTAGCTCTTCATATAAACAAGAGTACTATAGGGAAACAGGTCATGCTAGTAAGAAAGATTTATGTGCAATTGAGTGTAAATATGACATTAATGGGTGAGTTCAAGCGAAAAGTGTATTAGTAAAAAGTATTGGTGAGAGATCGAGAGAGAGCAAGAGAGAGGGGTAGGGGATGATGATCTGGATTCATTTTTATTAAAAAATAAAAAATCTCATTTTTTTATAATTTTATATTTAATATTATATATTTGGATATTTTATATTTTAATTAATTTTTTATTATTTTTCTTTTTTTACCTCTAGAGTCAAACGATCAACTATGTCAACATAATAAATTCTTTTTATACACCTCCAAAGGGAATTTTGGATCATGTCAAATTGTATTTCGGATAAATATCAAACAATGAGTTGTAAAATAGACATATTCTCATATGTCAGATTGTTTTCTAGAATTTTCCCTTACTAATTTTGTAGTTCTTCATATAAACAAGATTACTGCAGGGAAACAGGTCATGCTAGTAAGAAAGATTTATGTGCAACTGAGTGTAAATATGGCATTAATGAGTGAGTTCAAGCAAAGAGTGTATTAGTAAAAGTATTGGTCAGCAATGTATATTGAGTTTGTATAATTTTGAAGGAATGCATTTTAATGGAAGTGCCCTGTTAGTTTATAGTAGAGTTAATCGAACAGTGTAGAATAAGAAGTTTCAAAGGATATTTCCTATAGGGATGACATCTCATAATTCCAAATTGCAACAAGAAGCTGTAGGTTTTTGTAACATTAATTGACATCTTTAACAACGTGTATATAATGTAACTTACGTGTCTGCTCCTTTCTTTTGAAAAAACTAGAATGTCTTTTTAACCACCACAATGCAGTGTATCAGCAATATGTCAACAAACACTTGGATGCTTTTGGACTAGTTTACAAATGGCAAATGAAACGTAGAATGTTGAAAAATTGCTGCCTTTTGAAGAATGTGTGTAAACTAACAAAAAGGAAATGAGTTTAGCGTTCAATGGCATGATTGTTGCTAAAAAGAAGAAAAGACCCAATGCTCTTTCCTTGCACTGTCAGATGAGTCTTACAGGATTAAAATATCATTACTTCTTTTTATATATGTCTTGTATGTAGCTTTTGGTCTGCATACATAATCCCAACCAGGGGGCTTAATCTTGCAACAAGTGTTGGAGAGTTTTGATTGCTTAAACTTTTCATTTTGTTATGACATGATGTCTTTTGAACAATAGCTAATAATAATTTTCTCAAGAAAACATTTTTCAAGAATATAAAAAATATATATGGGTTAGGTTATCGGTGACAAATTAGAAAAACAAAATATGGAGAACAAAATAGTACGTTTCAAGGAAGTTCTGCATTAAAGTACTTGTCCATCATCTTAGTCAATACATATGTAAAGTGGTGTAGACTTGTCCAACAATAGCTACACAGCTTCTCATTTCTTTTGAAATGACTCAGGGCTTATTCTACACGGAAGACAAACCATGATAAACATATGGGTATCTGCTTTCACGTTTTGGACTAGTTTTTAAATTGTGTAATATAAAACTCATGTATGGTTCTTTTTGCTTTTCAATTATGGACTGCTTTTTGCTTTTCAATTATTGAATCCTGAAAAGTAAAGTGAGTTTAGTCAAATTTATGATCCTATATACATGAAAAAAGAGTTAGAAGTCTTCATATCGGGGTATAACTCTGGAAACAGGTTCTGTAAAGTGAGTACTGAGTAGTTAAAATTCATGTTGTTAAAATAATTTAAAAGTTATGTAACTGTTCAAAAGTGAGTAGTTAAAATTGATGTTGTTTACTGGACAAGCAGCTAGCCTTCATATCAGGGTATAACACTGGGAACCAGTTTTCTCAAGTAATCATACAACAAGATTTACCGCAAATGTCCTTCTGGCGGAAGAGCGAAGGAAGACCTTTTAAACTTTAGAACAAATAACAATGAGGTTTCTGATAGTCAAACAAAAATAACATTAGACCATGATCTTTACAATTTATGACACTTACAATGCTTAGGACAGAATTAATTTCCTATAAATTACTCTTTTGATATTCAAATTTTGACAAAACGTACTACTGGACGTCCATTGTTATTTTTCCTTTCAAGTAAGTAAAAACTGGTGTTTAGAAATCTGATAAGAAAAAAAAAAAAAAAAAGGAGCAAATTGAATGACTTGATGCATATGAACAACGAATCTACTCTGACTTAATAAAAGTCCCTTGTCGAGTCAATGAACAACTACCGTGGTAGACCCGATTATTGAGCCATGTCTAGCTTGCATTGAAAGAATTGACGAAAGTGAAATACAGAACCACATTAATAAATACCAATCTAATTTGTAGTCAACAACGTGTTTGTGGAAATTGAGTGGATATCAACAGTAAATCTTTTTTTTTTTTCTAGAATCTTATACAATACAACAACTATGATTTAGGATACCATGATTTATGATGTATTCGTTTTGACTTTTGAATTGATTTGGTGCCTCTATGGCCATTTTCTATACATTGCATTAACTTATGCTTTTGGACTATTCTAACATGGCAAATTACAAAATTGTAATTGAAGAGAAAATACTGCCTTTTGGAAAATGAAACTTTAAAGTCAAAATGAAAGAGAACCAACTTTCAAGGTGTCATCATTTCTATAAAAGACAATGTTAGGATTTGTATACTAAAAGCTTGTAATTATATAAACGGTTTTATAAATATTAATGAAGCATTTATTTCATTCAACTTATATATATTTCATAAAAATTATAAATATCATGTGATACATCCTTGATTATTGATGTAATCTCAAATAAATATATAAGTGTTATATACAAACATATTTAGTTTTGAGATAAACAATCTAAAAGTTCGTAAAAAGCAAAAAAAAACTAGGTATTTCATTTGTGATAAATCTCCAGCTATGATCTATTTCGTATTCTGTATGATAATCTTATTTGAGACTGTTAATATGATGGTATAGAAATAAAAATACCTTATATAGTAAAGATTATATAGAACTAGACCACAATAAACAAGAGTCTCTAAATAATATCTGTTAAACTTAAAGACTCGGATTTATCAGTCGAATGATCATATATGAATTGATTTTAATCATGTGTATTATTGACTTTTGCTTATTGAATCATATCATTTGATTTACATAAGTGAGATAGGTGCAGATGCCCAATAGATAACTTCGTACTTTAGGATATGATTTAATAAGTAGTTAGAAATATTCTATACAATAGTGGAATTCACTCATTCTTACGAGATATAAAGAAGTAGTTCCATTAAGAGTTAATTTAGGCTTTGAACGATAAAAGTGCTCAATTTTCTATTTATAAGTAAATAGAAAAATAAATTCACAAGTAGTTATGGATATATTATTTATTAGAGAATCAATGGTACTTAATGGAACAAGAAATAATTAGAGGGATAAAACAAACATTTTGACTTAGCTCTAATTATGAATTACTTGTGAATGATCAAACCTTATGTAATAATTAAATTAGTGGACACCGAAAATCTCATATTATATAAAAACATCTACAATTTTGAGAGTGTAATATTAGGTTTTTAGTAGAATAATTCTAAGGTTAACAATAGTAAATTATTTAATTAATAATTTTGATATTATTGGAGCTGACAATTGTAAGTCCATCGGATCTCCTTGATAGCTCATTTCACCATAAGAAATATGTATATAAAATATTGTAATTAGATCATCCAATTACAGGTGTTACATAAGTAGTAAGATTTATGTTCACTAAGTATTTGAATAATATTGATTATTCAAATTATTTAATAATTAATTAGTTAATTATTAATTATGAATTAATAATTATTTAATTAATTTTATAAGAGGTCATAAATTCAATTCTCAATAGTGACTCTGGTTTAAATTAATTATGAGTTAATTTATTAAAGGTCATGAGTTCGATTTCAGAATTAACATAAATTAATTTTGAATTACTTATATTATATGGGACTAGAGTTTAATTTGTAATAAACATAGGGTCTAACATTAACTTTGAATTAATGAAAACCCTAATTTTTGCCTATAAAAAGAAAAGAAATAGTTTTCTTTCATAAGTTTTGGTTTTGTTGTATGTACATTAGAGAAATAGAAAAAAAAAAAAAGTTTTTTTTTTCTCTATAGCAAATGAGAGGAGAATAATTTGTTTCTTTCTTCTCTATATAACCAAAATTAAACACTCACCTTTTATACACATTATTTTAATTTATCTTTTTGGGAAAGAAACCAAAAGTTTGGAGCATAATTTTATACAATTATACTCACTCACTTGTTTATTGATGTAGAGACATATCAAAGAAGATAAGGTATAACAATTCACAAAGATCAATATAAAAGGTAAAATGATTTGAACTTTTTATCTAGTTTTATTATTTTATTTTACTGTTTTATGAATTTAGAGTTCTTGAATTTTATAAAAATTTTGAAACTCAATGTTCCATATATCTTAATTTTATCAAAACAATTGTTTTTTTTTTTCCTACTAATAGGACCAATAACACTTCTAAATTGAGGTTTTTTTTTTTTTATTTTTTAGCACTAAATAACTGAAATCATGTTTTACTAGCACTAAAGAAGTGATCTCAATTTTTCTAGTACCTTTTTACTATTCTTTTTTTAATGATAAAAGTGCCCTTTACTATTCTTTTTTTATTGATAAAAGTGCCCTTATTTTATAATCTTAAAAAAACATGCAGAAACAAAAAATGCAATCAAGTTCAATTTTTTTGCCTTTTTTTTTTTTCTCGTTGAAAGTAACATACACAATTAGGGTGTGGAATTGACATAACAATTAGGGTGCCAAACACACACAACAATTAGGGCTTAGAACGCACACAAAGATTGGGGCGCAGAAAACACACAACAAACTATGTGTGGAACACACACAGTTAAGGCACATAACACACACAATTAGAATGCATAACACATACAATCACTAAAATGCATTCATGTTGGTCAAATTTATATCAAATGGAAATAACAGAGTTGAATCATAAATTGTAATCGACTAATATACAAATTTGCAAACAAACAAATGGATAAAAACAATACACAACTTTGGTTCGCATATTTTTTAATTCAAAATTCAAAGGATTTATGTGAGCTACATGCTCTATTTTTAATAAAGAAAATGATGCATGCTTTTCCACTTATTCATTACATAGCATGAGCTACATGCTCTAGTTCAACATGTTTGTATCATAATAACGAACCCAAACTCATAAAAAAAAAAAAAATTAAAGGAGATGATGAAAGGTGTTGCTGTTGTTGGGTTCATTGACGACAGTTGTTGGGTTAGTCGACTGTGATGGAGGAGGATGCGGGAAGAAGATAATGAGAGAAAGAGAGAGATGGAGAAGTGAGAGAGAGATAATAATGAAAGAGAAGAAAATGGTAGAGAGAGAGATAGAGAAAGAAATATGTGTGTGTTTTGGATAAAACTATTTTTTTGTTTAAAAAAGAAGGGTATTAGTATCTTTTTATTCAAGTAGGTGTTAATAAAACTAAACTCAATTTCTTTGTGTTAGTTAAGCATAATGGTAATTCTTTGGTGCTATTTTGCACCATTTAGTTTTCTAAATTATCTATGATTATAGCGCTCTTTCTTTGGATGAGAATGTTTATATTTTCTATTTGACTCTAGCCCACGCACCAATGACTACGACCACAATTGCTCCTTCATTACATGTTTTCATACATTATGAAAATTATAAATATTAATTCTTTGAAAATATAGTTATAACACCTCGAATCTGAATTGGTCTAATAGGTTATATATATATATATATATATATGTTTCTCTTAATGAAGATTAGATAAGGGTTTAAATAAAATTACAAAGGGTTAAATTAAAAACTTAAATTAATGGGCCCAAAGGAAAACAAAATTCAAGTGGGCCTAATTAGAAATAAGTATAACCCAAATTATTTCTAAGCACACCTAATTGTTTTTTTAAATACACCCACCTAAGGACAAACATGTAAAAAAGAGGATGTGAGAGGGGTAAAATTGTAAAAAATGAGTATGTAAGAAGGGTAAAATTGTCCACCACACAAGAGGAAGAATTATGGAATTTTTAAAAAGCAATTAATGGAAAAGAAAAAAATCTCTAGAAAGGACAAGAATGGAAATGAATTGTTATAAAAAAGACAAGATTGGAAATGCAAAAGGATATTTGGTTAAATTTTTATTTGATAGAAAAATAAGTGGTGGAAAAGAATGCTAAGGGGTTGTTTGTTTTTTGCACTTAACACTTAATGATACTTAATTAGGTTAATTAATAGATTTCTTTTTTTTTTTTTAAGTGGTCAAACCACTTAAAACAACCCAAAAACCACTTAAAAAAAAATACATTTTTTGACTTTTTACTTAATACAAAATCACTTAATGATTTTATAAATATATTATTCCAAATTTATCCTTTTTAAAATAATATATTTCCAAGTTTATCCTAGTTTTACATTATACAAATTTCTTTTAATGCTTTAATAAACAATATTGAAAAATAAAAACCCTAAACATTTCAACATCAAATTTTTCTATAACTGGATTACTATATTTCTCCAATCAAATTTCGGTAAGAATCTTTATTGATTTTCTTTATTAATCTACTTGTGGAGTAGCCCATATTGTGTTTATTTGTTAAAACTTCATTGTGTTATTAGTGTTTTTGGTTTATGTATATTGATGAAAATTTATTTGTGTATAGTAGAACCTCAAAGTTTCTCCTCTTATTTCTCCTTTTGGTTTTTTTATCTCAAAGTTTTTATCGAATTTGTTATCAATGTATAATAGAATCTCAAGTTTTTTTTTTTTGTTATCGAATCTATTATCGTGTATATTACTTTACAATTTCAAATTTTGTTGTAGTAGTAATTCAATTTAAGATTATTTTGTTTATTTTATTTGAATATATAAATTTAATTGATTCTACTATAATAATTCATCTTATTTTAATAATGAATTAAAATATTATATATATAAATGTTTTAATATTTGTTAAATAATTTATTGTAATTGTTTGTATCATATTAAATAAAGTTACTTAACAACTAATAATAAAATGATATAAATGTTAAATTGCTAGTATTCAGACAATTTTAACTTTAAAAAACAAACAAGATTATTATACATTTAGAGGTAAGGAAAAAAAAAACAAACATGTTTATTAGATTTCAAATTTCAGTCATTATTCAGTCTTCAGTGGCACTGTTCAGTCTTCAGACGAAAAGACAATCGACCCTTAAGTGTATGGAATGTTGGTCATGGATGAGAATATATATATATATATATATATGTGTGTGTGTGTGTGTGTGTGTGTGTGATTTTTGTGACAAAAAGCCACTCCACCATACTTTTACACCTTTTGACTGAACACCTCTCAAAAGGAAGAGAGAAAAATCAAGGGAAAGGGAGAAGAAAGAAGAAAGGAGAAATAAGAAGAGGTAAAAAAAATCAAAGAGGTTTGGAGAAGGATTTATGGTGAGAAACTAGTTTCAATTTATTATCAATTTTCTTAGTTTAGTTCTTATAGATTCTAAGTGGATTTTTGATATTGTTTTAGGTGAAAAGGGTTCTAAAGAGAAGATAAGTGCAAGAGAATTTCCATAGGGCCTAGGAGAAATCTAGTGAGTGGATACTTTCTTTAAACTTGATTTATAAAAGTGTTTTTATTATGTTCCAACTTTTATTAGTTTTGAGATTTAAATATATTTTGTGATTTATGAATTTTGATGTATGTTCTAAGGTTTTGAAGCATGATTTAAGATTTTAAATTATGTTTTATGATTTGAGAAAAGTGGATTATGTTTAGTATACATGTTTTATGAGATATGGATTTTAGAATATGTTTTGAAATTTTTAAAGTATACTTAGAATCCATAAATTTAAGATTATGTTTTTATATATCTTAGATTATGTTTTATAAATTTATGAGATGATTTGTGATTTATAATGTATGGGTTTTGTTTTGAAATCTTAGAGTATACTTTGTATTTAAGATTATGTTTTATGATATTTAAAAAATACCTTATATTAGAAACCATGTTTTTGGTGATTTTAAAATATGCTTGGTGATTTGAGAACCTTATATTATGTATTGGATTTCTAAATTATATTTTATAATTTAACAAAATAAATTTGGATTATATGATTTCCAAAATATGTTTTACAATTTAACAAAGCTTTGATTATATGGTTTTCAAAGTATGTTTTTACAATTCAAAAAGTAAACTATGCTATATGGTTTATAATAAACTAATTGATTTTGAAATCTTAAAGTATATTTTGTAATTTATGGATTTAAGATTATGTTTTGTGATTTTAAAAGTATACCTTATGATTTGTGAAAATTAGAAGCTCTTCCTTTTAGTGAATTTAAAGTATGTTTGATGAATTGTGAATTTTATGAATTGTTTAAGTTTTCAAAGTGTGTTTTACGAATTAAAAGTAAATTATATTTTATGGTTTATGAATAAACAAATTGATTTATGAAAGTTTATAACATGCATGAAAAACTATGATTTTGATACATACATATATGGATGAGATTTTGTTAGAAACTAAATTTTTATATGGAAAGTTTTACAAAATATATTTGGAAAAGTATTTGGTATTTTACTTGTAAAAATGTTTTTAGAAAAGAAAGAGAAATAAAAATAGTTTTAGAACACCAAAGTGTACCCTCCCTTCTAACAGTCAGAGTAGGCATTATATGAGTAAGACCTAAAGAAATCGCCTAACACATACTAATGCA
This sequence comes from Litchi chinensis, assembly GCA_019925255.1. Taxonomy (NCBI): domain Eukaryota; kingdom Viridiplantae; phylum Streptophyta; class Magnoliopsida; order Sapindales; family Sapindaceae; genus Litchi; species Litchi chinensis. Next base: position 5,913,621 of record CM034465.1, on the reverse strand, counting down.
AAGATCAGAGAGATAAGTCATTGGGGATTGAGAGAGATTTATTGAGTCACCTAATATGTGGATGACAAAGGTTATCCCCCGTCCTCTACGTGTGTGTTGAATATCTCCACCACGTATGACAGAGTTCCCTCATCCCTAGAGATTATTCTCGCCTTCTGCGTGTGTGTTGAGTATCTTTACCACATATGACAGAGTTCCCCAGCTACTAATTTGGTGTAGAAAAAAAAAACTAAAATCATATTTTTAGAAAATTTTACAGATTATAGATTTTCTTATTTTATATGTACAGAACAAGAATTTACAAAATACCAGATTTATTGATAGAGATATTTCAGAGAAGTTTTACAGAAAAGTTTTATATAGAAGTTATATTTTTGAGATGATGTGAAATTTATAATCAGTTTTATTTTCAGATATAATCATTGAAATTGTTTCTTTTTATCAATGAGTTCCTATTTAAGTTTAGTTTTACTATTTCGAATATAAAATTTTATGAATCATTGAGAAGTATTTATGGTTAAGAAAAATATGTTATGTTTATTTGGAAATATTTTTTTGAAAATTTATATTCACTCACTAGCCGTTAGGCTTACTCTTTTATAAAACCATTTTTCTAAGTAGCTATAAGTTCGTGTAGATTATTGCATATCGTGAGAAAGACCAAATGATAATAAACCGTTTCAGTAAACGTTTACTCGTGCGCTAGTTTTTGTGATGAAGTTATATCAAAAACCCTTTTTAACATGATATAAGAGCTGAGCACGCAGTACGTGAGGAACATCGATTGAAAATGTGAATTTGTGTGGGTTACAAGGTGAGGGTTAACCTCTATTAAGGAGCTAGTTTTTATGGTGGATGTCAACTTAGTTTTAATTTCAAAACCTCTACTTTTTTTGGGTGTTGGAATAAAGATCTCATTGAAGAATGAAGAAAATTCTAGTTATTGCTTAAGTTGTAGGGGGTAGTTTGACCACTTATGTTCCATGAAAGGTGGCAGCATGAGCAAGTTGAAATGGCTATCGGTTGTTGAAGTAATGTCATTCTACAAATTATTTACTCCAGGCTCATTAATGTTTATTTTGATGCAGTAGCACATTTGTGGCTCAAATGTGACAACAGAGAGCACAAAAACTAAAAAGAGATGAGTGGAAGAAAAAAAAAATTGTTCAATTTTATCCAAGCAATAGAACAAGTGTATGTATGTAGTACTAGACGTAGATTGGGAATGAAAATAGAATAATTCTACAATTAATGTCAATGGATCGAGAGCTAATTGACAGCCCAATTTATTAGCTAAAATGTTTTCAATAATTTTGAGTTAATAGCAATATTTGACATATCAGTTCCTATCAACGTGAAAGAATTTTATTGTACATGTTGGTTCCAATAGGGATGTTAAAAACACTCAAACTCGTGGGAACTTACCCCGTCCCACTCCAAATGGAACGGGGCTAAATCAATGTAAATTGGTTTGGAAAGGGTTGGGGTTGATTTCTAAGCCTCGTTTTAGGAATACTGGTAGGTGTGGGGTTAGTTATCCTCGCATCCACCACACCCCATACTCTTTTATTATTATTAATGCACTAACATTCAATAAATATATTTTAATATATAGTTTATTATTTATTATAACTTGAATATTTTTTAATTAAAAATATTTTTTAATTACTAATATGTATGGGTGTATCATATATAATAAAAATTAATATATGAATAATAATACGCATTTGTGGTTTTCAAACTTTACATTTGTTATTGTCTCTTGTTAATTATTTTTATGAAATTAATAGTTGATGCAATTTAAGAGTTACGTGAAAATAGTTGATATCTCAAAAATGGTATCTGCAAAAAGATCTGCATAGATGTTCTGTTGTTTCAGATAAATGCTTCAGAGGCACAAAGTACTGTCCTGTCCATCTCAGAAAAATCTTTTAATGGCCACTAAGTCCAAAGATGGATTTGGTTGGAAGGTTGATGGGTTATGAATGTGAAATGGTACTTGAATTTTTACTCACATAAAAATAACATCTCCCAAACGCTCTATCTTTTGTCAAACTTTTTATAGATTTGAATACCAAGAATGGATTTAAAAAAAAATCAATTCAAACCAATCTTACCTCAAATTTAAAGAAGCCTAAGCAGAATTGTTCTCGTGAAGGAACTAAGTAGTTGATAATGAAACTTCCTGAATTAATTATTGACTATGTAGCCCGCTTATTTCCATAAGTTCATCACCATCCAATTATTTTATTATTTTATCAACAACTGTAATTCAAACTACAACAATCAACACAAGTGACAGGCTGTAATATCTGATAAATCATCTAGACTATGAGATTCACATGTGTTCTTTTTTCTTCGAAATGGACTTTATGCCTTCTTTCCCTCTTTTTCTACACGGTGCAAGAGCTGTATATCAATTATACATTTTTCTACAAGGTTCATAGTTTAGCAATATATATGTATATTTGGTCTAACTACTTAATAAATTATGATTACTTACAAAGAAAATACGGTAACAAAAATTTTGCATTAATTGTTTGCCCTCAAGTTTATTCCAAGTCAATTGTAGACCCCATATGACTACTTTATGTCATATATAAAACCTGTAATAAGTCTTAATTCACTGATCGAGTCTTCATCTTTTAATATTATTTTTAACACATAAAAGCCACAAACTTTGGAATTGTTAACCCACCTTCTTTAGCAGAAGAAAATTAAAGAAAATACCTTTTTTCTTTCTTTCTAATTTATTTTATGTGCGTTTATATTGATGGTTCAATAGTAATAGATATTAACATGTTTCATGTCCATGAGTAACTTAGAAAAAAGTCTTCAAATAATGTTTTCAAAAACAAATCTCTGATAATTGATTTACATTTTGGACTTCTTTAGTATTTGTGTATTTTTTTTATTCTAGATGGCATTCCAAGCAGTTACATATTTGTAATTTGACGACAACTGTATTCCAAATTACAAAAATGATGACATGTTGAGTATGTAAATCTTTGTGAAACAGTACCATAGATTCTACGTGTCTTCTCTTTTATTTAGATATGACTTGGTGCTCATATAAATAGGCATACAATTTTGGAAAATGGAGCCTATTTTAAACCATTTTTTTTTTAAATTAGATAGTTGGAAGCCCGAGAATCAAGACTTAAATCGAAAAATTTTCACTTTAGTCCTATAAAATATTATTATTTTTATTCAATAATGCGTTTTTAGTTTATCATCACAATATTTTAGAAATTCATCAAATTGATCCCTGTGACCAAAAAACTAACACTTAGTCATCACATAATATTTACAAAGATGAAAAGATTTTTATTTTTATTTTAACTCAATTATAACAAAACAAAAAAATTTTAAAAAATTAAATTTAATATTTAATTTTTTTAAAATTTAGGAGAATGTATTCAATCGAATCTTTTAATGATTTTTATAGAATTTAAAAGTTTAGGTGTATTTAATATAAATTTTTAAAACTCTATAAAGTCATGTGGTATTCAATATATATTTTTAATAACTTTTAAAAAGTTTATAAAAGTTCTAAAATATTCAATTAATATTTTTTAAGAGTTTATAAAAGTTATGAGGCATTCAAAATGTCTATAAAATTTATAGAATTTAAAATTCAATGACTTTGTAGACTTTTATGTTCAATTTATAATAATCAAACTCCACAAATTCCCTCCCACTCCCCTCAAAACCTTTATAGACTTTTATTGTTGATTATAAAAAATAAACCTTACAATCTCTTTTACATGTGAATCTCTCAACACTCAATGATAGTCATAAATAAAAGGGTTATTATCATTTTACCCCTAGATTTGAAAACAATATCAAACCAACCCTATTTTTGAAAATAATATCTAAAATAGCCCAACTATTAAATGAAATAGTGAATCCATCAATAAAATAACGGATCTATTATTTTGGTGGGTAAAAGGGTCATTTGGCCTTGATGATAAACGTAGATTCTAGGTAGATTAAATATAATGTGTTAATTTTAAAAAAAGAAAAAAGAAAAAAAATAAAAACCACTTAAAAATAAATTAAAAATATATATAAGCCCAAATCAATCTCATCTCTCTCTCAATCTCTCATGGTCTCACCCTCTCTTTCACTGTTTCTCTCTCTCTCTCTCACAATCTCTCACCCTCTCTTTCACTATTTCTCTTTCTCTCTCTCTCACAATCTCTCACCCTCTTTCTGTCATTGTGGCTTGTCGATCAGTTCTGGGTTTCCAATTTGGATCATTGAATGAACCATCGTTGAATGAACCCATCATTGAACCCAGAGGCTTTGATGATCGATTCCTCGTCGGAAGTCACGATCTGAATGTCTTCCTTTCTCTTTCACTCTCTCTTTCTTTTTCTGTGTGTAATGGTAACGATGAGTTTGTCGTGGTGTTTGGATAGGTATGTGGTAGTGTTTGTGTGGGTGTGGATGAAGTGTAAATGTTGTCTAGGTGGCATGGGTTCATTTGGTTCCATCATCACTGATGTGGGTAATTGGAGATCTGAGTATTTTTTTTGGGTTGTTTGTGTTTGGTTGCAGAGAAGTGTGGTGGTATTTGGGTGGTATAAATGAAGTACGGGTGTTGTTTTTTGGGTGTATAAAGGCTGGGTGTTGTGGCTATCACCAATGTGGGTAATTGTTTGGGGTTTTGTATTGGTTGCAAAGAAGCCCAATTGTCCTGGGTTCATTCTTGAACAAACCCAAGTGCTTGGGTTCATTGTGTTGACAAGCCCAAGTGCCCGGGTTCATCCCTTTAACAAACCCAGGCCTAGGTTTGGTTTTTTATTATATTTTAATTGTCAAAATTTTTCTTGGATTTTATTATTTTTTTTAATTTGTCAATTTTTCTTTTTTTAATTTTTAATTTATCAAATTAGTTGTGTTGATCTTCAACAAATCCAAGTGTTTGGGTTCATTTTTGAACAAGCCCAGGTGGCTGGGTTCATCCCAACAAACCCAAATGTCTAGGTTTGTTTTTTAATTTGTCAAAATTTTTATGTTTTTTTTTAGGATTTTTATTTAATTTTTAATTTTTTTAATTTTTTATTTTTTAAAATTAATTCCATCGGATGAATGGTTGTGATCTGATGGTTGTAATTTTTATTTGACTTATGTTTAATAGTAATGATTATTTTAAATATTTAAAATTGTAATTATTTATTTATTTTATATAAATTTAATTGTAAATTCTAAAAATTTTTATTTTGGTTATGAAATGGTAGTTTGGTAATTGATTAATTTTTTATTTTTAATTTTTTTAGCATAGTGAGGTTATTTTGGTCTTTTACTATTTTTGTCACAAAACCACTAAATATTAGAATAAAAACTACTTTTAGGAGACTGTAGAGGGTTTTTTAGCTAATATTTTAAAAAGTTTGGATAAACTGAGGTTATTTTCATATTCAGGGTTTTTTAGGATTATCCCTAAATAAAAATATTTCACTTGCTTTAAACATACACACACACACTTCTATTTTATTATTATGAAATATAATGGTCAATATTATTTTTTCTATTTTCAAATTGTTAGTTTTTTAGTTTTTGAATTTTATTAGGCCATTTCTTTCTTAAAGGACATTAATTTATTATTTGTAGAAGATTTCAAGTTTTGAATCAAAATTGAGGAGTTAGATCTCAGCAAAATAAATGTAAGAAAGGGAAATATTTTATAATTTATATTTATATATGTACAGTACCAAAAAAAAAAAAATGTCTGGATGGATATTGATTCAAATTATTTCATTATTCTTATGATAAATAATACAACTAAATTAACAATTGTGTTGTAAGCTAACATTTTAGCATTTCTTGTATACAAAATAATGAATATAACACTCACAAAGGTAGATTTGAAAATTTTCATTGCTTTAAAATCGATAAAATTAATCAATAGAATCTTTCTTTTCTATACTAAAAAAAAATAAGAAGAAAAATCTCTATTTCAAGTAAAAAAGAAAAATTTAATATTTGGAGATTTTTTAGCTAGTGGTTTATTAAAAATAAATAATTTTTTAAATTTGATTGTTTAATTATATCTATATATGTTTTAGTTTTTTCAATTTTTATTCTTATTACATTCTTGTTGAGGAACTTTTTGAACATTTACTTTTGATTAGTTAATTTGATTAGTATAATAATCAATTTTGATATTTGTAAAATATCATAAAATTAGCTAGCTTCAATCTTGTAAAACATTAGTTTTGATAGTTGTTTTTCACCATTTTATTTACACTATCTTAAAAGTTTCATTGATGTGAGAAATATAACTTAAAAAGAATATAATTTGCACGAGCTTGTTTAATAAATATACATATTTTATTTTAGAAGTAAATAAAAAATATATAAAAGTCAAATAATATCTACGAATCTTTATTATTACTAGTTAATGAAAGAGACAATTTTAATTCATTTATTGAGACTCAAGAATAACAAAAATAATATGCTAATAAATGGAAAGCTGTTATAGTCGTTGATATGTGGAGCAATGTTGAGATTATTGATAACAATAGATATTAGAGATTTTGTTTTTCGTAAAAGAACATAACATGAATAATGAAACGCTTCAAATACTTAATGTTTTAGTTATTAATTTATGTAATTGAGGTGACTTTACTTTATTTTATATGTCATATGTTTTCATCATTAATGACATGATAAATATAGTTTTATATATTGACTTATAAAGTGTATATTATATTATAAGTTACTAATAATATGTGAAAGTTTATAAAAGTTTATGAAAGTTTTTCATAATTTCTTTTAAAAGTTCATCAAAGTTAATGAAAGTATTTTAAAAAAGAGTTTATAAAAGTTTACTAAAATCTTTTATGAATCCGTAAAATTATTAGAAGTTAAAGAAATTTTATAAAAGTCATTCACTTAAAAAAGCCTATAGTTTTTTTTTTTTTTTTTTTTTGGTACAAAATCTATGGAAGTTTGAATGCCCTTAATTTTAATAATTATAAAATAAAATCATTAATAAATTTTAAAAAATGAAAATTAGTAATCATCATTTGCGATTCTTGTTCATCATCATTTTGCTGAATACAATCAGATTTTATTATCAATCAACCACAAAACAACCCAGATTCGAATGAAGCAAAATAAAAATACAGTAATTGTATGTGGCAATTTGTATTTGTAGTGGCAGAGATGAGTTTCCATCTCTGTTATACCCATTTTCTCGATCGACCCAAATGGGCCAGTACAGGCCTTATTAACTTGAAAAGAAGCAAGGGCCCAAGAGGTCCAAGTTTGGAACCAGCGGTTGCAAACCCAGCTCGTGAGGTCATCCAAGTCGCAAGCCAACAGTAGTTCCCGAAACGCCTCCTGCCCGTACCTCCAGCTCGTGGAGCTTGCGAGGTCGCACATGTCGCGAGCTCGCGGGAACCTCAAGACCGTCTTACCTCCCCTCCAGTATGCATCACCAGGCTGATCGGAAGGCTTACCCAGGAGATATCGTGTATAGCAAGTTGTCAGAATTACCAACTCTCATGATTTCCCGCCGGAAACTGTCTGCACAATTACCCAAAAACATTTAATGAAGTGAAGGTCTCTTCGGGTATATTAAATGTAGACTCGTGCAGGAAGAGAATCATCATTACCTTTACAATTAATGCAGCATGGCAATGTCAGGATTAGTTGAAACTAGTCGTTGCCAGTAACGTGTATAACTTTCTTTTGTATTTTCTATTGTCATCCCCCCTCCTCTATAAAGATGGGAGACATTTTACTGTACCGACGAGAGAAAAAAGATACCAAAGAACTGTCACTCTGCCGGAATGACCCCAGAGTGGCCGTGGATGTAGGTGCAGTCACCGAACCACGTAAAAATTCTTGTGTTTCCTCTCTCTCTCTTTCTCTTTAATTCCTCGTTGATCACCTCATTAAATCCAACCAACCTCCAGGACCGACATTCTTTCACCTGAATTAATCACCACCAACCTTGAACTTCATTAATTGCCCATTTACTATCCTTCCATCAGTACGACCAGAACCTTTAATTACCAAGCTCGCCGTCTGGGCCCCAGAATCTCTGGTTGGCCGTTTCCGAACATCAACAATCTCCATTTCTGCTGAAGTTTTGTTATTGCAGGTGGTGATGATCTGGGTTCGGAACCCAGATCGTCCACATGCTCTGGATTCATACTTGAATTTAGATATAGATCTGGGTTCGAGTTCAAACCCAGCTATTCAAATTAGGGTTCAAGTTTGAACGTAGATATTCTGGTATGATTTTGAATGGAGAAGGGAACGAAAGGAAGAGAGAAAAATCTTGGTTCGAGTGGAGAGGGAAACAGAGGGAGGAAAGAGACAATATGGGCAGAGCTAGAGAGCTGGAGAAATGGAATTAGGAGATGAAGTGTTTGGGGGTGGAAGTTATCTAAAGATGAAGATCTGCTTTCACCATATCGTTTAACGATTTGGGATGATTTGGTCCTGGGGGAGGGAGTAGACGTGGGTGATAGGGGTAGCATAGAAGGAAGGACAACAGGTGGCTGTAACAATGGGAGGCGGAGGAACGACGTAGGGTACTCATAAGCGGAGGTGGGGGGTACTGATGACCCGGATTCGCAGACCTAGTCGTTCAAACAACTTTTGGACTTGGTGACCCGGAAGCCCGGATTGTCAACAATGGGAACTGTCGATGCCATTTACAAGGCCTCCTCTACAACGTCCATCTTCGTGGCATCCAACGGTGGCTCTGCGCTACTTGCTATTTACAAGCCCATATTTGATGTTTAGTTATGGGTGATGAAACTGAAAATGGTCTTGAGTTTTTACATTGTTTTTTTTTTAAAGGATTGACTATGTTGAAGATGAAATGACACAAATTTTGTTTAGTGCCTGTGCTAGTGGCTCTTGGATTGGATTTTATTTTTTATTATTTTTATTTTTATTTAAATATAATTTGTGTTTTATGAGTTTTTTTTTTTTTTTTTAATATATGATCTTGGTTTTGTGTTGATTTTTTATTCTTTTAATAAAATTTTTATTTAATATAATTTCTTTGTTTAAATTTTAAAAATAATTATATAATTAATTTAAAATAAATATTTTAATTGGATAGAGTTTTTTTTTTTTAAATTTTTCTTTTTTAATTTATAAATATTTTAATTAAATAATCTCCATCCATAATTTTTTTAATTTATATTTTTTTTCTTAATTAAATCTCCATCATTATAACTTTGATGGATGGTGGAGGTTTAAAGTTTTTTTTTTCCTTTATTAGCTTCAAATAATTAGTAGAATAAAAAGGCCAAAATACTTTTTTAACTGTTAAGTTTGACTAACCATCAACTGATAGAATGATTAAATTGATAAATTTTTAAAACGTTATAGATGAAGAAAACTAAAAATGCATTAGTGAGTAAAAAAAATAATATTTTATCAAAAGCTAGGGACTAATCGAAGTTTCTCCAATTCTAAACAAAAGTGTACTAAATGTAAAGATTCATTACTCAATAATGTCAGAATAAATAAAATAAATTACACCACTAACTTGCCTACTAAAAATACACTTCATACAAGTCATCTAATTTCAAATTTCATAAGTGGAATTTGAAGATCATGATTGATTTGTGCAAAAAAAATAATTATTTCATGTTGCTTGAATAAGTTCCGGGAACACCGATAAATAAAATTCTCGCGAACATTAATAGAATACTTAAAATGGATCTCTTGATAGTGATCCACATAAAGTTACTATGTTATTTTATCATCATCTAATTAATAAGCAATTTGTCGACAACATTAATTCAAAATTAGAGCATTTAAATGTGTTTATCACTTTCTCATGAAAATATAATGAAAAAATGAAAGAAAGATTATGATTCGAAGACCATCGACAAGACTACCGCTGGCCTGGCTGTAACTAATTAACAAGTTTATAATCTTTATGCTTCCATCAGTACTCTATTTCTTGCATTGCCAGTAACTAATATATATTCTGCTTTCGTTTTATTTCTTTCATTTTAGTGGATGACCAAGACTTGGGTGCCAATTTGTTGATGGACTAGTACATTTGTATTACCCTTTAAAATTACAATCATTTATTTCTTCTATATGTTTTCAAAGAAAAAGACTGACCAAATAGGATTAATTATAATTATGAAAGAATTCATAATAAATAAATATTTATGAAATAGATTGTGAGACCTAGCATCCACTTCATCTCTCTATATAATCATCTATCAACTTGTCTGTCATTGCCATACCGTTTGTGACACTCCAAGAATGTGACCTAGTGCCATTGTTTACTATATTTTCATGCAATTTGCTAGCCATCTTGAAGAACAAACCATTAATTACATCTCTTGGAAAAACAGAGTTCGTAGCCAGAGCAACAAACCTTATCAGCCCAAAATGTCAAAAATATCCATAGCATCTCTACCAATCCCACTCTACTCCACTCTTCTCTTGTTCTTCCTCAGCCATGCAAACTCCCAACTCTACGATGAAGAACATGCAATCCTGCTCAAACTAAAACAGGAATGGCATGATCCACCACTTATCAACCACTGGACTGCATCAAACTCCACCTCCTACTGCTCCTGGCCTGAGATTACCTGCATAGACAATTCCATCACCGGAATAAAGCTCATCGACATGAACATCAACAAAACAATCCCACCTTTCATTTGTGACCTCGAGAACCTGTCCCTGCTTGACCTTCGACTCAACTATATTCCTGGCCAATTCCCAAGAGTTCTCTACAACTGTTCTAAGCTAGAATACCTGGACCTCTCTCAGAACTACTTTGTTGGTCCAGTTCCTGATGATATTGATCGCTTGTCTCGGCTCTTTTACCTCCATCTTGGGGCCAATAACTTTTCTGACATTCCAGCTAGTATCGGGCGATTGACAGAGCTCAGGGAACTCTGGCTTTACCAGAATCAGTTTAATGGTTCTTTCCCAGCTGAAATTGGTAACTTGTACAATCTTGAATCCTTAGATTTGTCATATAATACAGAAGTTGTGCCATCAAGGTTTCCTTCAAATTTCACACAGTTGAAAAACCTCAAGACTCTGTGGATGTTTGCAACGAATTTGATTGGTAACATTCCCGAAGCCGTTGGCAATATGGCAGCGATTGAGGTCTTGGATTTATCAAGAAACAATTTGACTGGGGAAATTCCCAACAGTTTGTTCATGTTGAAGAATTTGAATGCATTGTATCTTCACAACAACAAGTTATCTGGAGAGATTCCTCGGGTTGTGGAATCTTTGAACTTGGAACAGATTGATTTCTCACAGAACAACTTGACCGGGACAATACCAAACGATTTCGGGAAGCTTGCAAATTTGTCTACCTTGGATTTGACATTCAATCAGTTGTCTGGAGAAATCCCGGAAAGCATTGGCCGGCCTCCAGCTCTGGTGGATGATAGATTGTTTATCAACAATTTGTCAGGTACACTTCCTTATCCAAAAATGAAGCATTGGAAAGAGGACAGTGATTGCTGTTGATGGGATGGGTTTACATGTGATATGGTGACTGGTCATGTCATTGGCCTCCATCTTACTTGTAGTAGCCTTTCTGGCACCATACCTTTCAACAGTAGCCTCTTCCTCCTTTCTCACCTCCACATCTCAACCGTGCTTTCAATCACTTCAATTATTATCAAATTCCATCTGATTTTGCCTGATTCTCAAGTTTGACACACCTTAACTTCTCTCACTCCTCTTCTGGTCTTGTTCCGTTTGGAATCTCTCATTTGTCTAAATTAGTTTCACTTGATCTTGGTGGTGTCTAACTTGCATCTTTGACACTAGAAACACGTGATGAAAGGTTTAGTCCAAAGTATGATGAGTTAGAAAAACTTATTCCTGATTATGCAAATATGTCTACTGTACCACCTGGCTCTTTAACAAATCTTTCTTTCACTTTCTTCAAACAATTTAACTGGCAAAGTGGAGCTTTACATGTTTGGGAAGCTCAAGTGCCTTGAACGACTTAATCTTTCTTATAGTGGAGTATCATTAATCACCAAAAATAAAGTCAACTTTTCATTTCCTTGACTTTTCACTTTGGCTTTATTTTCTTGCAGTATAAATGAGTTATCAATGATCTTATCAAACACTCTACGTACACTGGATCTCTCTAACGACAAAATCCATGGTCGCATTCCAAACTAGCTATTCAACATGACTTTTCTATCTTCTTTAAGTTTTTCAGGCAGCATATCAGAATAGTTTTCTTGGTAGAACCTTTATTTGGTTTATCTTGACCTTCAATCTAACTTGCTTGAAAGTGTGCTTTCAGGTCCACGGTCTTTCCTCTTGTTCTTTTCAGTTTCACACAACAACTTGACTGGAGCCATCCCTTCATCATTTTGCAATTGGCGTCAAATTCAACGTCTGGATTTGTCTAATAATAGCTTTTATGGAGTTATTCCACAATGTCTAGGAAACTTTTCAACTATCTTGGTTTTGGATTTGGGAATGAACAACTTTCGTGGCAGCATTCCTGATACATTTGCCAACGGTAGTATGTTGATCTCTCTAAATCTTAATCGCAATCAGTTGGAGGGACAATTACCACCTTCTTTGGTCAACTGTGGTAATTTGGAATTACTAGATCTTGGGAATAACATGATTAATGATACATTTCCCCACTGGCTAGCAACTCTTCCACAACTACGAGTTTTTATATTGAAATCCAATAGATTCCATGGTCCTCTTGTGAATTCCATAACAAGAATTTCGTTCTCAAATTTGCAAATTTTCGACATCTCTCATAATGGATTTACTGGTCATTTACAGATTGAGTATTTCAAAAAATTTCAAGCTATGATGAGAGGGAAAAACAATAGTATTGAAAGAAGATATATGGGCTCCTATTATACATATTCTGTGATAGTAACAATGAAAGGAGTTGAAATTAAAATGCCGAGAATTCTAACTATGTTCGCTGCTATGGATTTATCTTGTAATAAGTTTCAAGGACGAATTCCACAAATGATAGGAAAATTGAATTCTCTTAAAGTTCTAAACTTTTCTTATAACAACCTAACAGGTCATATTCCAATATTATTTGAAAATTTAACAGAGTTGGAATCATTAGACTTGTCGTCAAACGAGCTTAAGGGAGAAATTCCTAAACAACTGACAAGTCTAACTTTTCTTTCAATACTAAACCTCTCATACAACCAGCTTAAAGGGTCTATACCTCTGGGGAAACAGTTCGACACATTTCAAAACGATAGCTATATTGGCAACTTTGGGTTGTGTGGATTGCCATTGTCAAATAAATGTAGCAATGATGAAGCCCCCGAATTAGAGCCAACAAAATTCCAGAAAGGACAGAATACTTCAAGTTGGTTTGATTGGAAAATCATTTTAATGGGTTATGGAAGTGGGCTTGTGATTGGCTTGTCGATGGGGTATATTGTATTCTCAATAGGAAAGCCATGGTGGTTTGTGGGTATGGTTGAAAGAAAAGTGTTAAAGCTTACTGGAAGACACAAAAGCGGAAGAATAAGAAATTAGCAAGTGCAAGTCATTCTCACCAATAAGGTATGCTCCAATCTTTGTTCTATAAATAATAATATTACTTTCATGAAGCAAAATTATAGGCTTATCTTTGAAATTGTAAATAATATGTTGTTTTCAGCATCTTTTTTGAGTTTCTCTTTGCTTCCACAATTTCATACTTGACACAACTTGGGTGCATTACTAAATTGAATTGTTAAATGCAATGGTACTATACTTCATGATATTTTGGTCATTTGTGGTTTGTCACACTGATGTCTATTAATTGTTTAGTGTATTTATATAATTTAGGATTGTTAGATGTTTGTGCTTGTAAGCATTGAATATGCATATTCCAGTGTTCCAAACATGGGTTGATTTGATTGATTTTTTATTGGTTGATCAGTGACTAGTACCGTACCGATTTGATAACCCCCAGATTGGGGGTCTTGCTAGCTAGAGGTGAGTGACTAGCCAAAAATCACCCCAAACAATGTAAAAAAATTGACTAAACATACAAAAAAACAACAAAAAGAAATAAATCGAAGAGATAACGACGAAAGAAAGTGAGAGAGGGGTCAATGTAGCATTGCTATGTAGGTGGATGAGGTCGAGGTTGGGGTCGTTGTCTCTGCCATTCATCATTGGCACTCTTGTTGCATACCTAGATGAAAGAAAATAAAAAGAAAGAAAGAAAGAAGAAGTGGCGCAACGGCGTACCTGATCCGGCGTTATGTACCTAGTTCGACGGTTTTAGATAGAGAGAGAGAGAGAGAGAGAGAGAGAGAGAGAGAGAGAGAGAGAGAGAGAGGTGAGGGTTGGATGGCATTGAAACAAAAAGTGAGTTTGATATAATAAGGCAAATTACATAACCTCCCTTAAGGTTTGATAAAATTACACAAATATTTGAGTTTTGATCTTTAATGTTTAAAGAAATATAATTTTGCGCTCTCAGATTTCAAAAAATAATAATTTTTCCCAAAATAGTACTCACCAATTAATCGTTGATTACTGACTGAGTAATCGATAAATCGCTAACGCTGTCTCACCGGTCGATTAACAAATATCAATTTTTGAAACCATGACATATTCTAAATACGATATTAATATATGAGTTATAAATTCTCCAAAGTTTGTCCAACTAGTTTTAATATCATGGGTTTTTATTTAATTAAACTCACTCTCATTTTTTCTTTACAGATTTCACAGAGCTAATTGCATTGGTTGGATGATGTTAGAGGACAATTTATATTCACAAGATGTCAGAGCAAGATTTTCATCGTTTTAGTGTGTAATTTTGAAGTTTTTTTTTTCTAAGTTTTATGTTTTTATATTTAATTTTCACAATAAATCTAATATTAAAAATGTTTGCATCTTAAGAAATCTAGTCTGATTGAGATCTTCCATGACTTTTATGACTTCATCAGAATCTGTACCTTACACATATATTGTGACATTTATTGTGTGGCCTATAATAGTTACCCAAAAAAAAAAAAAAAATTCTCACTCATTTTAACACCGTCCTATTTTTGACATAAATCAAGTTTGGCTTATAATTGGATGGTCTTTGCAGTTCATAAGTATCACAATCATTCAATCAGATAAAGTACTCCTTGTCTTAGACATCTGTAATCACATTCTTTATACATATTACTATGTCTCGGGATTAAATGAACTAATGCGATTCCAATCTATAAAGTCATTTACAAAGGTAAATGTAATCTATGTAAAATATGGTGACTTCAAAGAAAATAGAGGAAATTGATATTTTCTTCAAATATCATACAAGGACAGCAAGACATCCTGTGTTTCTACGTGGATCATTTTCTTGCATTTAATGTAATATGTTAACAAGATTTTGAATGGTTGATTACAACCAGTTCCCTAAGCTCATTGTGAATAGGATGTGGCAATGTCTCTGCAACATAAATCATGTAAGTCTTTAGTTATTCTTTGAGCAAGATTTCCTTTGTTTCTAGCAAGTGTATAATTTGAAAGATGGAACTGCTACAATACATTTATGTATTTTATTTTCTATATAAATTTAATGCAAGCAATGTTAGCTAAATAATTTCTTCAGATTTAGATCTACCATGGCTGCTGTTGTTTCATTAGAAACCATTAGAAAATGATAGAGAGCTATTGTGAGATCTAGATTTAATTTTTTGTTTTAAAATTTTTATGTTTTCCTTGTAACGTCTTTTTCAATTTTTTGATATTCACTCTTCAATTATCAAAAAAGTTTGCTTTGATTAGTTTTGAAAAAAGCATTGATTTACACTAGACAAGTTCCAACTACAAAAGTGAGAGGGAACTGAACATTCATCAAGTAATTCCACAGCACTCTGATCCTATTAAACGTTGCCTATTTTCTTCTATTTAAAAAAAAAAAAAAAAAAATTCCCATCTTCATATGATTCTTTGTATGTCAGGAAGTTTTTCTAAGAGTCTTGTGAGTTGGAAGACAGAGATATAAATTCCCAGGCGGAGTTCTTATCTGCTGCTGATCTAATTAATTTTGGTGAGCAATGTACATTACATTTGTCGTTCATACTAGGTAAATTAATTTAGCGTATACCATATTATCTAGACCGTGAAAGATGGACAAATTGTACAACCTGGACTGTATGGTGTCATTATAAATTCTTTATAGCGTGAGTCAATACTATTTTCATTAATATAATGCATTATATTACATTGTTGGACACTGATGTATATGTTGATCTGAAATATCTATAGTTTTGCTGTTATTATTATTCTACTTTACTTTGCTTCTTAAATTTTGTGAAATGCAAATTATATCAAGTAATGCATAAACATATTTGCTTAATTGATCTACTTTCAGTATAGGCTTCTAGTGACCAAAGTGTTATCCACTTAAAAACTCTCTATCAAATTGGAGAGTTTATCGTAAGAATCACTTTGAGATGTCTCAAGTTGTCAATGCTGTGTGCCTGTGGTATCAGGTATTTTTTATGTTGTTTGCAACTCTTGCAAGTTATTCCTGCCTCCGGAAATTGCACAACAATTATTTGTTATTACTGATTTTTATGAGTAGCTATATGTTTCAATATCCAAATAAAAATGCTTAGGTATAATATTTACAAAACTGGTGAGTGGATGTTGATTTATCATTCTTAGTACAATTAAGTCAATATTTTCTATGGATTGTCACAAATCCTGAAAACAAGTCTAAATTGTTGTTTGATTTAATGAATTAATCATGGTATAACAGAATTCAAAAAATAATATTGGGGTTTAATTTACAAGTGTATCTATCGGATCAAGACCAAAATGAATTGGGCTTTGAGGAGGCCCATGCTTTAAAAATTCACCAAAGTCCAAGAGCCTAATTTTCACCTGCAGACTCTTTTCTCGTCAAAACAACGAACCACTTTGAAATACAGGAAAAACAAATTATACACCACTCACTAAAAGCCAATGAAATTGTTCAATGTGGTTATTGTTTTACATATCAATGCTAAAATGTTATTGCTGTTACCAATGAAGTTTTCCTAGTTAGTTTCAGTCGCATTTGGAAGGACATTTATACTTCTTTTGCTTCAAATTTCAACTATTGGTTTATGTCTAATGTAGTTTTATATCTTTTTATTGCAGCATTGCTCCAATGATCCTCATATATACTAAAAAGGAATTTTACAGGACTGCCAAAGATTTGTGTTGATAATATCCTAGTAAATGTTCCTTTATGTGTCAGGAGACCTTGAAATCTTCTTAGGAGACTCTACAACAGAAATCATTGGGAGCGTAAACAAGTTACAAGTTAGACAAGTTTGACATCAGTTTCAGCTCTGAACTTCTCATATAACTAGCATGTGCGACCTACACCTCTACGAAACTAGTTCAATACTTTTCAAAACAATTTCTATACTAAAAACTTGTGGTTGTATGGATTGTCATTGTCAGAAATATGTAGCAATGGTGAGACACTAGAACCAGACCACATCATATTCCTTGAAGAACAGGATACTTCAAACTTATTTTGATTGGATTATCAATCTGATGTGTTATGCATTCAGTTGCAGCCATGTTGTAGTACAAACTCCTTAAGTGCATACTCCCTTCATATATAACAAATAATTTTCCACTTTATGTTACTGCTGAAAGCCACATTTCAAGAATAAGTGCTAATTTTTCATAGGTCATAATAACGATATGAGTACATAATATACAATTTTCATTTATTTTAAGGCATTTTTGTGACAGTTCTATTTAGACTTAAAAAAAGGGGAAGTTATCATTGGTTTGTCTTGGAATTGTACTGAGGTAATGTCTCAAAGAAAAAGCATGAGAAAATGGTGGAAACTTTTTTCTCTTAAGTTATACATTTTTTTTAAACAATAGTAAAATGATATTTCAAAACAATGAACCTTGACTTATTTTTAGCTTTTTGAAAGAAGAAAGTAATATCTTAGTTTTTTTGAAACAATGAACCTAGACTTGAAGCTGTTATTTTAACAATAAATTGTGTTTTCTTCTTTCAACTATAATGAATGGTTGATTTCAGGCTATCTATGTGGAAATTGAAATTCTAATATTTTAATTATATTAAAGAGGTTATTTATTTGAAGTTTTTTTTTTTTTTTTTTCTGAAAGTACAACACTTGAGAAAATTGTAATTTTAATTTGGTTTATCTAAGCAACCAAAAGAAAATTCCAACCAAAATATTTATAATTAGCTTTTGTTTTCCAAAGAAAATAAATAATTAGTTGATCAATTGTTTATAGCCTACTATGCATGTAAACACACGCTGCTGCTTCGATGCCTAACATTCACTTTTTTTCTCTAATCTTAAAAGGTTAGAGTTAATTATCATTCATTCAAATACTATATTGACCAAAACTTGGTTGGTTTACGGATTAGTGGCATCTACACCAACCCTCGTGGCTACAATATTTTCATTCATAATTATGTATTTCACTTTAAATTCACTTAAATTTCTAAAATTTTAGAAGAAATTTCATTGAGATATTATTTATCCTGTTATTTTACTTTGCAAATAAATATATATATATATATTTTTGAAACTTCATTTCTCTATTTTTAAATAATTAGTGAAAGTTACACAAGGGGTGTAAACAATAAGCCAAGCACATGCTGGAGGCTTTTCTCCTTTCTCACCACCCTGTCAGTGGACAGGACCCACAAGCAACAGTGCTCGGTTTCTAGTTGATCATGTGAAAAGCAGAACATCAAGTTTGAGTGATCCAATAAATCTTTGTTGGTAGCAAATCTTCAACAATGTTGAATAATATTGCAAATTCGGAATAGATGGCCAAACCTTACCATCTTATAACCATATAAGTAGCCAAAACCCCATCAGTCAAGGCAAAAACTCCAATCTGAGCAATAAAGAGATACCATTTGAAATGTCCAAACTACCCTTACCATTTCCACAAATGCCACTCACATTCTTCATCTTTCTTCTCCTGATCTCCCTACCCTTCCAAGTAATTTCACAAAATCCAACCCTGGAGGAACTAACTATCCTCCTAAAACTCAAATAACAACTCGGTAATCCGCCGTCCCTCCAATCCTGGATCTCCACATCATCACCTTGTGATTGGCATGAGATTACCTGTACCGAAAACTTTGTCACTGAAATATACCTCTCAAACAAAAATATCACCCAAAGAATCCCAACCACAATATGTGACCTGAAAAATCTTACCATACTTGATCTTTCCTGAAATTATATTCCAAGAGAGTTTCTGAAAGAACTGTACAGCTGCACCAAGCTTCAAGTGCTCGACCTATCTCAAAACTATTTCGTGGGTCCGATACCTGGTGATATTGACAGAATTTCAGGTCTCCAGTACATAGACCTTGGAGCCAAAAACTTGTCAAGCGACATACCGCCAGCTATAGGCCGATTACCGGAGTTGGAGACGTTGAATCTCTATCAAAATGAGTTCAATGGCACATTATCTGTTGAGGTAACTTGTGAAATCTACGAATACTGGCTCTAGCTTATAATGAGAAGTTTGTGCCTGCAAAGATTCCAGTGGAATTCAAAAAACTGAAAAAATTGAAGACTATATGGATCACGGAAGCAAATTTGATAGGTGAAATTCCGAATAGTATGGGTAGTCTCTCGAGTCTTGAAATCTTGAATTTGTCAATAAATTACTTGGAAGGTAATATTCCTAATGGGTTGTTTACCTCAAAGAATTTGAAACGACTCTATATCTACCAAAATAGACTGTCCGGTGGGATTCAAAGAACGGTTGAACCTTTAAAATTGATTCAACTTGATCTTCTCAAGAATAATTTAACAGGTTTGATACAGGAAGAATTTGTAAATTTTTGAAAGGTTTCGGCAATCTTCCGAATCTTCAAGTCTTGGATTTGGCAGAAAATAACTTGGAAGCTGGCTGTTAGAATTAAAGAATTTGATGATGATCAATCTCTTCCAAAATAAACTATCTGGTAAGATTCCAGGAACCATTGAAACTTTAAACTTGATCTCAAATTATTGATTGGCTGCCACAATATTCTTGCACAATCATGAATCTCATTTTAAATTCATTGAATTTCTCTTTCAAAAGAAAAATTTATTGAGCTAGAATTCTAAACTAGTACCATAAATTCTCTCCTTTTTTTCTGTATTTTAAAAAATTATTGTATATTATTTTTAGTTTGACTTATTTTCTTGCAATAATATTAATGATTTCTTATAGATCTTGTTGTGCGCAGCGGAAATTAAAACAAATACACAACTACTAACACTAGCTATTAAATATAAATAACAATACTAATAAAGCAGAAAAATAAATAAATGCAAAACGAACAAAGAAATAACACACCAGAATTTACGTGGTTCGGTATAAAAACCTACGTCCACGGGTGCTGCTGAAAACTTCCACTACCTCCAAAGAAAGATATTACAAAATCTGGGCAAGATCCCAAAACCCAGAAACAAATGGGGAGAAAACAAGAATAATACAAATATATGGATCTTTTTAATTCTTGTTTTTCGATACAAAAGTAATTAGCTAAAAAACCTATTTATATCCCACTAAAGCTTCCACCACATTATTTTCTTCAGATGTGAGATGCTAATTAAACTAAAAAAACATTCATCAGATGTGGAATGCTAATTAAGCCAAAATCAACAAATCTCCACCTTGGCGTATTAGCTTTCAGCAATGCCTTCAAATATATCTTTTAGACTTTCAAAATATTGATCAAGTCCAAACAATGGTTGAACTTGATTACCGTCACCACTTTGGTCATCATATCTGCAGAATTATTAGTAGTCCCAATTTTCTGTAAGAGAATCGTCCCTTCACTCAGAATTTCCCGCACAAAGTGATATCGAACATCAATATGCTTGGTGCGAACATGGAATACTGGGTTCTTTGCTAAATGAATGGCACTTTGACTATCCGAGTGAATAGTAATATTCTTCTGTCTCATTCCCAACTCTACAAGTAATCCTTGTAACCAAATTGCTTCCTTCACAGCCTCTGTCATTGCCATATACTCTGCTTCTGTCGTAGACAAAGCAACTGTTGACTGTAAAGTAGACTTCCAACTTACTGGAGCTCTTACTAGAGTGAATACATATCCAGTAGTTGACCGTCGTTTATCTAAATCACCAGCATAATATGAATCAACATATCCGATTGCAAACTGACCAAGTGAATTTTCCTTTTGAAATACCAAACCAAAATCTACGGTTTTTAACAAGTTCCGTATAATCCATTTCACAGCTTGCCAATGTCCTTTACCAGGATCATGCATATACCTGCTCACAACTCTAACTGCTTATGAAATATCAGGTCTTGTACACACCATAACATACATCAGGCTACCAACTACATTGGAATACGGAACATGAGACATGTACTCTTGTTCTTCATCTGTACTTTGAGATAATGATGCACTTAACTTGAAATAAGGAGCAAGTGGCGTACTTACAGGTTTTGACTGTTCAGATATACCAAAACGCTATAATACCTTCATCAGATATTGCTTCTGAGTCAAACAAACTTTACCTTTTCCTCTATATCTACTAATCTCCATACCAAGAATCTTCTTAGCTTCACCCAAATCCTTCATTTCAAACTCTGAATTCAACTGAGTTTTCAGCTTTTTAATCTCCACTTGGTTCTTAGAAGCGATCAGCATATCATCAACATATAAGAGCAAGTAAATGAAAGAACCATCTTGTAGCCTTCGAAAATATACACAATTATCAAATTTGCTTCTAGTGTACTTTTGTCCCACCATAAATTGATCAAATTTCTTGTACCATTGTCTAGGAGACTGTTTCAAACCATAAAGCGATTTTTTCAATTTGCAAGCCCAATTTTCTTTACTAGCAACCTTGAATTCATCTGGCTGAGTTATATAGATTTCCTCTTCTAGATTACCATGTAAAAATGCAGTTTTTACATTCATTTGAACTAGTTCTAAATCTAACTGAGCTACCAAGGCCAATAGAATTCTAATGGAAGAGTGTTTCACAACTGGAGAAAATACCTCATTATAGTCAATCCCTTCCTTCTGAGAGTAGCCTTTCGCCACCAACCTTACCTTGTAACGAATATCTTCTTTGTCAGGAAATCCCTCTTTTTTAGTAAACACCCATTTGCACCCAATTGTCTTCTTATTCTTCGGTAATTTAGCTAGCTCCCAAGTTTCATTTTTTCGAAGAGATTGCATTTCTTCATCCATGGCTTTCTTCCACTTATCAGCTTTAGAACATTTGACTGCTTCTCTATAAGTGGAAGGGACATCATCATCTACAATTGGAAGTGCATAGGCCACCATATCAGCAAAACGAGCAGGTCTGCGAATCTCACGTTTTGGCCTATTTATTGCAATTGATTCTTGTTGCTGTGAAAGTTCTTGGATAGGAACCTCTTCTTTTACTTCTTCTTCAATAACATCATCTGTCATAGGAGTGTCACCATTTACATCAACAATTTTAACTGGATTGATTGTTGATTCAAACTCCACCTGTTTCCCAGTAGACTCCACCTGTTGCGGAATACCCTCAGCATTTTCTTCTGTTTTGTTCCTTAACATAGGAGATTCATCAAAAGTAACATCCCTACTGAATATTATCTTTTTCGAATTTGGATACAAAAGCCTATATCCTTTCATCCCTGATGAAATCTCCACGAAAATAGCTTTCTTGGCTCTCGGATCCAACTTAGATTCTTTTACATGATAATAAGCAGAACAACCAAAGACATGTAAAGAATCATAGTCAGTAACAGGTTTTCCAGACCATACCTCTAACGGAGTTCTACCACCAATCGCTGTTGATGGTAAACGATTAATGAGATGACATGCATAAGTTACTGCCTCAGCCCAAAATTCCTTGCCCAACCCAGCATTGGACAATATACACCGAACTTTCTCCAGCAACGTTCGGTTCATGCGTTCTGCCACCCCATTCTGTTGTGGTGTGTGTCTAACTATAAAATGACGTACAATACATGCATCTTGACAGACTTCTCTGAAAGATTTATTGCAATATTCACCTCCATTATCTGTTCTGAGGTGCTTAATCTTTCTCCCAGTCTGAGTCTCAATCATCCTTTTCCAATTAAGGAAAATCCTAAGTACATCATCCTTTTTCTTCATCGTGTATACCCAAACTCTTCTGGAAAAATCAACAAATGTAACAAAATAGTGTTTACCACCCAAAGAGGCTGTCCTAGTGGGTCCCCACACATCAAAAAGAACATAATCCAAAATACTTTTAGTATCATGAATTGCAGTTGCAAATTTTACTCTCGTCTGCTTTCCCAGAACACAATGTTCACAAAAGTCTAATTTACAGGTAGTTACTCCTTTCAACAAGCCTTGATTCACCAAACTGCTTAAGGCTTTCTCACCAGCATGTCCTAAGCGCATATGACATAGTCTGATCAAATCTGAATCAACATTCTTCTCTGAAACTGCTACTGCTGATCCAGTAACTATACCACCATTGTAGTAGTACAAGTTGTTCTTCCTTGTACCTTTCATTATTACCAATGCACCAGCTACAACATTCAGAACACCATCTCGAATAATTACCCTGGAGCCTTTAGATTCTAAAGCTCCCAATGAGATGAGATTCTTCTTTAACTCTGGTACATACCGAACTTCTGTCAAAACTCTGGTTGACCCATCTTGATTCTTTAACTGAATTGAACCTATCCCCATAGTTTTGCATGAGTTATCATTACCCATGAAAACAACTCCACTATCTAGCTCTTCGAGGTTGAAGAATCATTCCTTATGTGGACACATATGATAAGTACAACTCGTATCTAAAATCCACTCATTTTTTCCAGATACGAATGGTTGAGTGGCCAACACAAGATCATCGTTATTATGTTCGGCTACATTTGCATCAGAAGTAACACTGCCCTTGCCCTTATCTTTCTTTTTTAACTTTGGACAATCTTTCTTCCAATGCCCTTTCTCATGACAAAAAGCACATTCATCTTTATCAGGTCTTTTCCTCGACTGTGATATGCCCCTTCTTTCTTGTTTTCGATTCTTACTTTTTCCCCTAACTGTAAGCGCTTCTGCTGCTTCATCCCTATTCTCTTTCTGATCTTTCTTACGAATTTCATAATTAAGCAAAGCTGCACTCACTTCTTCAAAGGACAATTTTTCCTTCCCATGAATAAGTGTAATGCACAAATGATCTAACTCATCAGGAAGAGATCCTATCAACAGCATGGCCTTCTGCTCATCTTTGAAGGTTTCATCCAAATTCAACAAATCGGCTAACAAACGGTTGAAATTATCAATATGATCACTAATATTCAAACCTGGTTTTAACTGAAGACGGTAAAGTCTCTTCAACAAATATAGTCGATTCTCATTGCTTTTCTTCATATATTTATTCTCTAGTGCCTTCCACAATTTACTAGCAGAGGTTTTCTTCATGAACGGATACTTCTGCTTTCTACAGAGACATGAGCGAATTAAACCACACGTCTTTGCATTTTGCTTCTCCCAATCTCTTTCCTCAATATCCTCTGGTTTTGTTTCTTCCAGAACATTATCCAAATCTTGTTAATACAAGACGTCCATAACTTCGCTTTGCCATAGGCCAAAATTATTTCAACCATCAAATTTCTCCACTTCAATTTTTGCATAGGAAGAGAAAGATGCTGTCATTTCTACTTTACACCAAAAATTTTATGCTAATAGCTTGGTGATCAAATGAATAGTACTCAAAAGGTCAGCTCCCAGGAAAGACTGGAGGCGTCACAAACGGTCCCCTTAAAATCCAATCTCCTTAGACAAATATAGTCTTTTTGACAGAGCTTTCCTAAATTGTAACTATTCCAAAATAACACTCAAGCTCTATAAACAAATATTTAATAGCCAGCTGACGCTCTAGATTATTTCCCCAAAACAATCGAAACCTAGAGCTTTGATACCAATTGTTGTGCGCAGCGGAAATTAAAACAAATACACAACTACTAACGCTAGCTATTAAATATAAATAACAGATACTAATAAAGCAGAAAAATAAATAAATGCAAAGCGAACAAAGAAAGAACACACCAGAATTTACGTGGTTCGGTATAAAAACCTACGTCCACGGGCGCTGCTGAAAACTTCCACTACCTCCAAAGAAAGATATTACAAAATCTGAGCAAGATCCCAAAACCCAGAAACAAATTGGGAGAAAACAAGAATAATACAAATATATAGATCTTTTTAATTCTTGTTTTTCGATACAAAAGTAATTAGCTAAAGAGCCTATTTATATCCCACTAAAGCTTCCACCACATTATTTTCTTCAGATGTGGGATGCTAATTAAACTAAAAAAACATTCATCAGATGTGGGATGCTAATTAAGTCAAACTCAACAATCTTATCAATTGTTGACAACATATGGTGGTTGGATCTTTCCAACAACAAAATCCATGCCCATGTTCCAAACCACCTATTCAAGATCAGTTTTCTATCTTTTCTAAATCTGTCCATAACTTCTTGACCAGCATAGGAGGGCTTTCATTATGAGAGAATCTAGCATATGTTGATCTTAGTTCTAACTTGCTTCAAGGACCTCTTCCAGCTCCTCCTCCACAAATTGACAACAATTTGATGCAATTCTTTTCAGTTTCACACAACAACATGATAGGAACCATCTCTTCATCATTTTGCAATTTGAGGTCAATTAAATATCTTTTGTTGTCTAACAATAACTTTCATGGAGTTATTCCACAATGTCCATGAAACTCTACAAGTATTAACATTTTGGATTTGAAGACAAACCACTTCCATGGCAGCATCCCTCCAACATTTGCAATTGGCAGTCAGTTGAAAACTCTAAATCTTAACGACAATTTATCGGAGGGAGCACTGCCACCTTCTTTGGTCAACTGTGGCAACTTAACAATACTAGATGTTGGGAATAACATGATTAATGATACTTTTCCACATTTGTTAGCAACTCTTCCACAACTGCAAGTTCTTATACTATAATCTAATAGATATTATGGTCCTCTTCGTGATTCAGGAACACGACTTCCCTTCTCTAAATTGAGAATTCTTGACGTCTCTCAAAATGGATTCACTAGTACTATGTGAACCGGATTTTTGAACAACTTTCAAGCTATGATGAGTGGGAAAAACAAAAGAATTGGAAGAAATTATATAGGAAATTCTTATTACAAAGATTATGTGTCGGTGATGATAAAAGGAGTTGAACATGAATTGAAGAAAATTTTAACCATTTTCACTATTATGGATTTGTACAGTAATAAGTTTCAAGGACGAATTCTAGGTATAGTTAGGAAATTGAATTCTCTCACAATCCTCAACTTTTCTCATAATAGTGTAATATGTCATATCTCATTATCTATAGTAAATTTGACGGAGATCTCGAATCATTAGATCTCTCATCAAATAAGCTTGATGGAAAAATTCCTCAACAATTCAAAAGTTTGACATTTCTCTCGGTGTTAAACCTTGCATACAACCAACTTGATAGGCCTATACCTCAAGGGAATCAATTTGATACATTTGGAAATAATTCTTATATTGGGAACTTGGGGCTGCGTGGATCTCCATTGGCAAAATCATGTAGGACTGGTGAAGTACTAGAACCAGATCCAAAATCAACAATATTTTCTAAAGAAAGCTGGTTTGATCGGAAAATCAGTCTCATGGGTTATGATGTGGTTTGGCAATTGGATTTTCAACGGGGTATATTGTATTCTCGATAGGAAAGCCAAAACAGTTTGTGAATATGGTTGAAAAATAGCAATTCAAAAAGGTGAGAAATCTGAGTGGAAGATGCATAAGAAGAAGAAATTAGCAAGTCCAAGTCATACATTTCCTTAATCAAGTACATGTTCACGTCTTCCATATAAAACAATTGTGTTAGTTTTCATGAGACAAAATTGTATGCTCCTATTTATATTCTTCAGGAGTTGGGTGCATTACACCAGAAAATGAGGTAGTGCTATAGTTTTTTTTTTTTTTTTTTTTCTTTTTTAATTTATGATTTGTGTACTACTGTCTATTATCCCAGTATACTACAATTGTTATAAAACCATAGGATTGGGAGATATTTGTGTTTGTTTAGATTTGTTTAGAATGCATCTATTTAAACTACACTAGTTATTGCATCTCTACTTCCACAAAAGTTCATTTTGGCAAGATCTAAAAAAAATGGTTAGTTTTCAAGTTGAACTTCTCAAAAGGGTCATTTTTGGTATTTTCTCATATATTATATATAAAAGTAATGTTTCAAGGATGTAAGCACTACGAGCTGTAGGGTTATAAAAAAGAAAAAAAAATTAAAATTAAATAGATTGCACATCTAGCTGACTGTACGGCCAATTTTATTTCTATCTAATGAAGGAAGATGAGGACACCAAATGCAAACTAAAATACATAACTGAGTATGATTTGTATCATACAAACAAAACTATGATGAGTACTCATTACAAAGATTAAAGAGTTATTTGTTTTTATCTTTTTACTTATTAAATCCGAATTAGACCCATCAAATGATTTTTTTTTTTTTTTTTAAATGGTCAAACCACTTAAAACTATCCAAAAATCACAAAAAAAAAAAAAATTAATTTAATATCAAATCACTTAATATTTTTTTAAATATAATATTTCAAATCTATCCATTCCAAAATAACATATTTTCAAATTTGTTATAATTTTATATTATATAGATTTTTTTTAAATGTTATTAATGAAATATTGTAATGACTAAAATATATATTACTTTATAATTTCAACTTTTGTTGTAATAGTAATTCAATTTAAGAACATTTTGTTTACTTCTAGTTAAATATATAAATTTAATTTACTTTACTATAATAATTTATTTATGTATATATCGTTTTTTTTTTAAATTACTTTACTATAATAATTAATCATATTTTTATTATGAATAAAAATATTATTAATATATGCATAAAAGTGTTTTAGTATTTTTTAAATAATTTATTATAATTATTTGCATTATATTAAATGAAGTTATATAACAACTATAGTAAAAGAATAGAAATATCAAATTACTAGTTTTCTAACAATTTTAATTTTGAAAATAAACAAGATTATTACACATTCAGATGTATAGAAAAGAAAAAATCTTTAGGTAAAAAAATAAACGGCCAAATGCAAAAGATTAATTAAATGCATAGCTGTAGACAAAGCATTTGCCAAAAACTGAGAAGGACTAATGCATCGAAAAGTTTGAAGTTGGAGTAACATCCAAGGGATGCTGATTTTTACTTTTGGCAAATCCATTCTATCGAGGAGGTTTTGTGCAAGAGTTCTGAAAAATAATTCCCTCAATCTAAAGAAAAGTTTGAAATGCATTAGGTATGAATTTGCCTCCAGAATCAGATCTTAACGTGAAAATTTTGATACTTTACATAAGCAAGAAAACTTCTTAAAGGCATCGAAGACATAACATTTTTTTTATGTAAAGTTAAATCCATGTTTGATGACTATAATTGTCAATAGAGAAAAATTTTCGATGTTGCTGCAGCGGAGCTCAAAGTTCTGTATTATTTCATATTGAGTGACTCAAATATGTAGACGTCTTGTGACTCTAGGACTGCTACAATGATAAATACAAACATTAGTCTGCATGAAAAATCTAACTTTGACTACAAAATAGTCTAGAAAATTGATGAAACTCTTAGAGTTCTCAACAAGTGCATTGATTCCAAAACTCCCCCTTAATGCACTTTCTTTACAACTCTAATCTGTTGTCTAAGAAAGCAAAATCTTTCTTTTGGGAGTGCCTTGGTCAGTATATCAGCAAGTTGTTCCTTCCAGTGCTTTGATTGAATTTCTCCATTGTGAATTGATTCTCCAATAGAATAACATTTGATTGCAATGTGCTTCGTACGATCATGATTGACTGGATTTTTACCAATCGTAATTGCTAACTTGTTATCACAATACAAAGTGATACCACTATCTTGCTTTTCTCCCATGTATTTAAGAATTCTTCGCAGCCATATAGCTTGAGAGTTGATAGAGCAACAGCTTTTTGCTTCTTTGAAATCCATGAACATATTCCAGAACCAAAAGAAAAAACATAGCCCAAAGTACTTTACTACTTTTCATATCATCAAGACAACCAATGCAATCGCTATCAGCGTACCCAATTAATCTTGAGTTTTCAATTGTCTGCTAAAGAACGTCGTACTCAATAGTACCTTGCAAATATCTCAGAACTCTCTTAGCTTCTCCAAAGTAAATCTATCTTGGTTCCTGCATGTATCTACCACTGTTGTAAATAGGTTCAACCACCCCTTGAGAACTTGATCGGCGGGATTCCGCTGACCCAAGAACCCCATATCAAGGGTAGTCATCATGTTGGGTCGAGTACTCTATCTAACTCAATCAACTCACGGAGGAATTGGTGGTTGGAGTCATCCCACTTGACACACTTATAAAGGAAGCGAGAGTTGTGATAGAGGTAGACATGGGTGGCTAGCTTTGTTTGCTCGAGAGAGATAATGTAAGGATGAGAATGACAAAACGAGGAGGAGCAGAGTTCTGGTGGAGCGATGGTTGGGGTAGTGTTGCAGCAGAAGTTTGTTTCGAAATTAAAATGAATAAACTCAAATAAATGATAGAACTGAAACTCAAAATTTTATTAATGAAAAAATAATGAGTTTGGTACTAGACATAAACAACTATAATATTTCTAATCCTAACCTTAATGGAAATAGATATCTTAACTACTAGATAAAGATCCTAATCTTGATTAACAAGTAATAATCTTAATTGATAAATAAGGATACCATGTTTTATTAACAAGTAATCTTAATTAATAAATAAATATCCTAGTAATCTTAACTTCCTAATTTAAAACTAATTGAAACTAGAAAGCTTAACATTGAAGGAATTTAAATCCTACTCTCATAAGAACTTTATTCCTTAATCTCTATTTCTTAATATTGTCCTATATCAAATTTCCTCTACTAGGAAAAAAAAAGAAAAAACTCGTCTTCAAGTTTTATGATTGTAAAGATAAATCATTCGAAGGAAAATGCTTGAAGATTTTAGCAACATTAGATCTCACTGATCACGCCATCCAAAAACACCTTAGTTACCCCTTTCAAACACTTGCAATGGGTTAGGTTGACAAATTGGGTCAGATTGGTATGGGAAGAGGGTCGAGCTTGGGAGGGTGGTGTGTGGAGGATGTTGGGTGATGCGAACCGTATATATAAAAGTACGACACTCACAATCAAATTGAAACACAATCTTAAGAAAGATTAAAACAAATTTATAAAAAAAGAAATTTTGACTCATTGATTATATATAAATCAAAAATCAAAGTTATAAAGAACTGTAGTCCAGTTACTAGAATTCAATCAAGAACCAAAATTATCAAGCATGATATTGACTCTACTCCTAAGATATATATGAGAAAGTGAGAGATAAGTCATGTTTGATCACCACAAGCATAACTTGATAAGATCACATGTTCAATAATGAACAAAAGAGAAAATTCACTCACTTAATTAAACATAATTAGTTTCCAATTCATCGTTACCACTATGCAATTCCGAAGTTCTCCTTTACAAATCTCCTTATAAATTATCTATGGCAACATCTTGTCTCTCCATTTGTTCTCTAATCTCTCTAAACACTCATTCTCTCAAATTGTTGTTGCATTGCTTTAAGCATGAATGACACATCCACCTTTTCTCGTCCTTCAAAATCTTTATTACTACTCGAAGACATGATTGAAACTTGCAAAGAATGTTAGAAAGGAAAATAATCCCACAACACTCTGTCATGTGTTTCACTCTAGTTCTAACATGTTTATTACTCATCGTTCTTATTTTTACTCAAAACTCGTAATTTAACTCAACGCTTCCTATCCACACTCAATTTTGTCTCTAAGATTTTTATAGAACTAATCAATCACACGAAGGTTACTCTTGAAATAATCACCCTGACTAATCTCAACAATAAAGGAACACACAAACAAAATAAAAGGAAATAATGGAACAACAAAGAAATTCAAGAAACAATGAAGGAAAAAAAAAATTAATTGCAGTCAAAACAAGAAACAATAGAAAATAAGATGATTTCAAAGAAATAAATTAGGAAGGAAATCAAGTTTATTCCCATGATTTAAGCATGAACAAAATGGAAAGGAAATGAGTTTTATTCCTTTAATTAAGCAAGAACAAAATAGAAAGGAAATAAAATGTATTCCTTTAATTAGGTAAGAACAAAATAGGAATGAAATAAGTTTCTTTCTAAGATTTTTTTTTTCCTTCTTTTTTTTTTCCTTTTTTTTCCCTTTTCTTTTTGTTCTCTTTTTTTTTTTTCCTTTGTTTTGTTCTTTTTTTTTTTTTAAAAATATCAGAAATCACACACAATAAAGAATATTGGTAAGTTATGAATCAATATGAAAAAAAGGGAAACAAAATGTGATGTGAACAACAAGGAAAAACAAGAAAATATGATGAAACAAACTATGGTAGTATGCGAAACTAAGATGAACAAATCTGATTTTTTTTTTTTTTATCAAGTAAATCCCAAATTAATTAACTTAAAACTCTAATACCAAACGATGAGAACCTCGTATATATCGATACAACACCACAGTCAATTGAATCAATAACTTCAAAAAAGTTTAATTCAGGAATAAGTAAAAGAAAATAAAAAGAATATACATTGACCCAATAATAAGTAAACCACAAATCAATATAATAAGATATCACTCCCAAGAATAAACGAAGAATGAGGGAACTGAGTCAAGTTGATAAATCAAGGATTAAACCTTGATAAATTCTCAAAGTTTATAAAGAACAGAGAGAGAAAACATAATTTTTCATATAAAAAATATCTAACCTTGTTTTTTAGGCTTATATATAGCCTTTTATAGGCATAAAAAATGAAACCCTAGCCTCCCAATCCTAGCTTGGGACCCTACATGCTTAACACAATCATATGGGCTTAAATTAATTAAATGGTTCCACTCAAAACAATAATGAAATCCCAACATGAAATAAAACATACTAAAATTCAATGATATCAAAGTCTAATATTTAACTAACTAATTAAATAAACTAACTTAATTAAAACCAATTCATAAAACAAATTATGCTCAAATTAATACAAACAAATAAAAATAGCTCAATTTGCCTTCAAATAGCTGCTCAAGCCTTCAATATTGTTGATCTTGCACTTGATCTTGAGCTTGGATAATGTTTTGAAGTCTTATTGTCCTTTCCATGTTGTCCAATTCTTGCAATGCAAGACTATGGTCCAAATCTCTTGAATTAGCCCATTTAAAGTCTTTTTCATCCTCTTTGCTCTAGCCTTTGTCAAAGGCCCATCATTGATTCTCAAGAGACCATTACAATTATTTCCTTGGTTCCCATCATCGGGCCAAAGCTGCTAGGTCATGGATCCCTTTACATCTACATTTTTCATCATTGATCCATCCTTTCTTACCACTGATATAGGGTTGTTGGCTCTTGTCATTGTCGATCTAACCTTTACCAACATCAATCTAAGCTTGGTTGCTCGGATCTGGCCTCTTAGAGTTGCGCAATAGGTCAAATAGGTCTAGATAACTAAGGTTTCAAAGCAAGTTGTACATATGTAGTTTGTTTCGATGTAGGTCAACCGAATTCCAAGGGTTTATAGTGACAATTACACTTGCAAGCAAGTTTGAAAGGTACAATCATAGGTCTCCTTACAGGATGAGTGGGATTCACAGGTCGTGCGAGTCCTTTGTGTTCAGATCAAGGTCATGAAAATAAAGTAAAGGTTGCAGTGTTTGTCGATTTAAGTCTATTTGTCTTGCCATCCATTATCATCTCCAGCATCCTCGTTGGTGGTCGTCCTCGTAGCACCTAGCATATCAGGTTGCTATTTATTGGTGACTTATTTATGTTCAACAGCTAACACGATAAGCATTTGTTGAAGACTAAGAAAGGTTTCATTTGTCTTATCAACCCTTTACTTGATTATCGTGAACCATTGTTCATTATCAATGGTTCATTGTTTGAACCAATTTTAGCCATTAATCGAGGGCAAATTAAACTCTTATACCAATTTTGGTATAATAGAAGTTTATTTCGAAATTGAAACGAATAAATTCAAAAAAAAAAAAAAATTGGTAGAACTAAAACTTAAAGTTTTATTACTAAAAAATAAAATGAACATGATACAAAGTATAAACAACTCAAAACTACTTATAATGCTTCTAATTCTAAGCTTGATGGAAATAGGAATCTTAATTAATTAATAAATAAATATCCCAATCTTGATTAACAAATAATATTCTTAACTAACAAATAAATATTCTATAATAAGAAATATTAATTAATAAATAAAGATCCTAGTAATCTTAAATTCCTAATTTCAAACTAATTGAACTTGGAAAACTTAACAAAATTTAAATTCTATTTTCATAAGAATTCTATTTCCTAATTTTGTTCTACATCAGGTAGGCTTTGACTAAGTTGGAGGTTAAAGAAAGAATAGTGCGACGTCAAGGTTTAAAATGGCATCATTTTAGACCTCAAAACAAAGTTGTTTTGGAATTTTTTTTTAATTTAAAAACCAAACTAAAACAACATTGTTTGGGCCTTTGCTATAAAAACAAAA
The DNA here is from genome assembly GCA_019925255.1 of Litchi chinensis. Classification (NCBI taxonomy): domain Eukaryota; kingdom Viridiplantae; phylum Streptophyta; class Magnoliopsida; order Sapindales; family Sapindaceae; genus Litchi; species Litchi chinensis. The sequence goes on along the minus strand of CM034465.1, from coordinate 5,880,004 downwards.
TTGAACCTAACAACCCTAATCAAATTCAATTAGATTAAACCCCCTCCATCTCTCTATCACTTGTTATCACCACTTTCCCACTTTTTATCGCCACCGTTGCTTCATCTCTCTTCCACACCACACACCTCTGCTTTTTCTTTTGCATCTTCTTCCGTGTTGAATCAGGAAGTTCTCAGTTGGTAGCATGCCTTTCAACCATTTCAACAAAATTTCTCATTCAACCAAGCCGCCAACACCACCACCCCTTTCTTCACCGCCGTCAGCAACATCTCCCTCTCAAAGCTTCACCTGTTCATCACTCTCTTTCAGATTTTGTAGATTATTTGTTATTTTTGTTGGATTATTTGTATATAAAACTGAAGTGACTAGTACAGGTTTGATTGACCAAGTTTGTCAGCATCTTGAGTACTTTCCGAGTAGCCGAGTACTCATTACTTGCTGGATCACCGATGGACTAATGAGTAGCAAATTTTGAAACATTGGTATTTAATGGACGTCAAGAATAACATTTTAGTGTAATACTATAAAGGTTAATTGTTAATAAATTAAAAAGATAACTCATTTTTGTTGGATTACTTGTATATAAAACTGGAGTGGCTAGTACAGGTTTGATTGAACAAGTTTGTCAGCCTCCCAAGTGCTCACCAAGTAGTCGAGTACTCGTTATTTGCTAAATTGTCGATCGACTATGTGAGTGACGAGTTTTGAAACATTGGTCTTTACACAAATTTGACAATAATTGATATTAATATTAATGGTTAGTGTAACGGTATAACAATTTAGTGTAACACAATGGGGTGATTGTTAATATATCAAAAAGTGAACTCTGCTTGTTTTAGATCAAATCTTAAGTAGGCAAGTTATATTTAAATCTAAATTTAAATTTCAAAATTAGAAAAAAAAATCAAAAATCAAAACAAAATTTGATCCATCATAACTTACACCTCCCTCATCAGATCTTCAACCCCTGAACACAAAATTTATTCAATCAAAACACAAAACACAACAAATGTATCTTATAACCTCAACCAAAAAAAAAAAAAAAAAAAGCATCTGAAAAAAAAAAAATCAAATTCCCAAAAAAAAAAAAAAAAAAAAAGAAACAAAAAAGGAATAACCCCATAAATTAATAAATTATTTAAAAAAAAAAAACAAAAGAGTACTGATATTTCCACCCCTCAAAAATCGTATGTGCACCTCAAACTACCATTTTTTTTTTAAGTATACAATATTACCATTGAACAAAATTATTAAAAGGATAAATACTTTATAAGTACACCTACCAATTATTAATTAAAATATCATTTCTATTTTAAACCCATTTTTACTCTTTTAATCTCTAATTTTTCTCTTTGCTACTCTTTCAAACTCTTAACTTTTCTCTATCAAAAATTGAAAAGTCTCCAATCATTTATATAATCCTTATTTAATCATCAAAAATATTGTCAAATATTCAGTCATCACATCGGTGTTTTCCATTCTATTGTCATATTTTCTCACAATCCAAACAAAAAAGTCATTCATTTCTTCCTTTTTTTTTTATCCTATTAGCAAACAAGTAAAAGGGTATGTTTCAAATCATCTAAAAACTATAAATTCAAATCGATATTTACAATTTGTCAACAAAAAGTGTTACCTAAGTTTCTATAAAATTATCTGGTAGTCATTTATACAAGTTTTATGAAATAAATAAAAATTAGGGCTTAATAGAGTAAAAAAAATTTATCACTTTAATCATAAAAATTAAAGAGGATTCATCATCAAAGTCTAACTTTAATCATTCATATAAACCTCTAATCATTTATGCAATCCTAAATTAAAAATTAGCTAGTAATTATTTATGCAAATTTTATGACACAAATGAAAAATTAGGGTTTGAGAGAGTAAAATAATAAAATAAATATTATTTTATACACAAATCTCTAATGAAAAAAAAAAGGTTGAATAAATTTGTATTAAATTATTTGCTTAGTATAGATTTTGTTTCATATACAATGAAAGTGGTAAAAAATTAAATAGTAAAATAAAAATTTTTATTTTATTTATAGTTGACTTAAAAGGTGTATTTACAAAAATATACACAATAAAATTAAATAAATGGTGATGTTTGTATTAAGTGGGATCTACAAATAAATTAGAAAAATTTTAAATTTTTTATCGCATGTACAAACAAAAGGATGTATACACGATTTTTTAGGGATGGAAACATCGTCACTCAAACGAAAAACGTGTGGACGTCCGCTGAAGCAGACTGCAGACCTCTGCCACAACCAGCTTCAATGGTAGTGCAATTGATTATTGTTTTCTTATGGAACTGTACGCTAAAAAGACATTTATTCGTCGAAGACCATTAATTTTCAAGGCCTCCAAATGCCTCTAGTGACAAACTTAAAAAATAGTTATCTCAAAGAGTAATTATAATAATAAAAAATAATAATACCAAATCTGAAAATGTATAAATTGTAAAGTTTCAAACAAAATTTACAAGGACAACAAAAGTATTTAATAAACAGTTAATTGGTAAAAACAAAGCTATAGCAAAGACGTTTATATATAGTTAAAAAAACTCAAAAGCATAAAACTAAATATAATTTTGAAAATGATAACAAAAACAGCACCTAAGCTTTGTAGAATTTTGTTGCTCCATGAACAGAAAAGAAAAAGGTAGAGCTCCGTGTGAAACAAGTAATTATAACAAAAACTGTATTCATCATCACTAATGTTACAAATGCAAGCATCTCAACTAGTCTAGCACAAACACTTACTAGAAATCCAACTTCCTCCTCTGTTCATTTTGAGCCTAGAGCAAATGACAACTTTGGTCGGGTTTTGTTCTTACCCAACAACTTCATCTGGTTCAACCGTTCTTCTTCTTCTTGCTGCTTCTTCCTACGCATAGCCTCTTCTTTTTCTCTTTGGATGCGTTCTAGTTCACGGTATCGCTCCTCCTCTCTTTGCTGCTGCTCCTCTGCTTCCTTTCTCTGAGCTTCTTCCACCCTCCTCCGATTCTCTTCAAGCATTTTTTCCAAGTCTTCTTTCTCTTTTCGAGCTTGTTCCTGAAATCAGCTTATATTAAGTATCTTTGGCAAATTGAAACAAACAGAAGTATATTCATTAGTCAAAACAGCTGCTCACGACTTCGAGTGAGAGATCTGAATTGTAAGCAAGTTGAACAATGGGGAAGAGATAAGGAGCCTTGAAGACACGATTATCTCAACAACAGACGAGGTCATGCCTGCATGTTAGGTTTCCAGCTTTAATAGTTCTTACTAACAACATAAACAAATGTGAAGGAAACAGGGCCAATCACAACCACAAGCACAGGATCATCCCTTATAGCACAGAGGGAAAAAAAAAACTACAGACCTTAATTACTTTTTAACTGTCCCCAATCCTTGAGCAACAAAAGAGTTGCCAATTTCACCTTTACTAATTTCTGCAATGAAGAACCTGATTGATTTCAACTCAATATTAATTTCCCCTAAACTAGATTTTTATTGTTTAGCAGAACTTTAACAGGGTGACCAATAATTGCATAACTACGGGATAAAAAAGAAGTAATTGCAAGTAAACATTGTCTCAGGTGGCCAAAATCAGTATTGATACAGCATGAAAGCAAGCATTAATGTGGCAACCACATTAGACAAGAACAAAGGAGATAAGGCCAGGGAGAGTGCAGGTTTCTTGTCAAAATACTTGCCTCCTTTCTCCTAGCTTCAATAAGAGCTTCTTCCTTTTCTTTCTCAAGTTGAGCTGCAACTTCATCCTGAAGCCTCCTCCTGCCCTCCTCAAGTCGCCTTTGTATCTCCAGTCTTATCACCTCAGAATTCAAGCTCTCTTCAACTTTCTTCCTAATTGCTTCTTCCACTCTCGTTGCTGTTTCTTCTTCTATCAGTTTCAATTCAGCTTCCAGTTGACGCCTGGAAGTGAAAAAGAGAAAGAAGTTAACCAGGAAACTGAACGCTCTCATTGGTGGAATTTCCCGTACTTTCAATTCCAGAAATCTTCTTCAAATATAAAGAGTGTACAACTGCAACAGTATTACAAAAATCGTGGTTCCTTTAATCATTTTTTACCCCTCCTTTTCTTTTCCCTCTTATCTCTCTCCTTATACTACGTAACTATATTAAATGGCAAACTAACCTTCATGACGACAAAGGCACTAAAAAAATGCTCATGCTTTTAAGGCATACCTCTAACTGTTTCCTGATCCAAACAAATCAATTTCAAAACTGGTGAACAGTAGATAAATGAGGCATCGAATTTGATCATCAAATATAACAAGTTGAATTACAGCAGTATCTTCCTTCATAAAGCCTGTAGAGAAAATGTTGAAGCAACCTGCTGCAGTTTTAAATTAATTACCAAAAAACAAATCCTTGCACTAGCATACATCTTTCTTTTAATTAGAAATATGTAGGTGTTTTGGTGCATATAGATATTTGGAAGAAACAAACATTGCCAACAGCTAATACCACATTTTTGGGACAAAAAATTAACTTTCAGACACAAGGAATGCATTGCAAACACACAGCTAGGCCTGCAAACTCATTTCAGTTGAAGTCCAATCCGACCTCAACCACAGTACAGTGCTCAACAGTAAAGCACGTCCAGGGCCTAAAAGACTCATCTTTTAAACCCTCTCAGCTCAGGTTGACACCTATTATGTTGGCCAGAGTTGAGCAAACTCCAACCTTGCAAAGTTTAACACTAACTCCTGAACATTTTAACTTTTTTCAAGGCTTATACTTATCGAATTACTGTTATTACTCAAATCATTATTACATCTTCATATGTTGATTGTAATCCATTAGTGGCTTATGTTTGTTTCTTCATTTGGAAGAAACAAACATTGCCAACAGCTAAAACCACATTTTAAGGACAAAAAATTAATTTTCAGACATTAGGAATGCATCACAAACACACAGCTAGGCCTGCAAATTCATTTAAGTTGAAGTCCAATCCGAGCTCAACCACAGTACAGTGCTCAACAGTAAAGCGCGTCCAGGGCTTAAAAGACTCATCTTTTAAACCCTCTCAGCTCAGTTTGACAGCTATTAGGTTGGCCGGAATTGACCAAACTCCAACATTGCAAAGTCATGTGTGGTAATATCAGTAATACTGACTCCTCAACATTTCTGACTTTTTTCAAGGCTTATACTTACTGAATTACTGTTACTAATCAAATCATTATTACATCTTCATAAGTTGATTGTAATCCGTTAGTAGCGTATGTAGATCCTGACTGCAAGTATGGAGGGAAATTTGACTTTAAAATATTTACACTAGGGCATCCCAAACTCCAAACATAACAAGTAATGAAATTGAAATTGAAAAGGTATAGTCTAGTGAAGTTACAAGAAGCTTCTGGACTAAAAATTGAATAGAGATATCAGGTAAATCTAAGACCTCAATGTCATACAACATCTTGGCCATTACAAAAAAAAGCATTGACCTAAGTTGAAAGCCTACCTTGACAAATTCAAAAATAAGACCCCAACAGAATTCTGGAAGGAAAAAGCAAATTACAAAATGGTAAGGTAAAAATTACAAAGTTATCATCAGTCATGAGGTATTAACCCCATTGTTATAATAAATAAAATAAAGCTTCAAGCCAATCTTCATTAGCCAATCCTATACTAAATTGAGAGAATGATGACATAGGAAAATATCACTTGACCCCTGGTTATATCTAAGGTAGATCCTAAATACATCAAAAGCTTAAATTTCCAATCTGAGGATTATTCAATAAAAAGCATTTGACAAAGTATAGTCCTAAGTCATCATTGGGGAAGCATATAAAAGTGGAATGTATATGTCCAATGGCACAACTAATACGGGAGGGATATACCAAAGTAATGTACTAAACTTATGTTCCATAAGAGATAAGACCTTTTTATCATAAAAAGTATTTCTTAATAAAATAAGAAAAATTTCAAATATTCAAGTCAGATGGAACCGCGAGTCCATGACAGTTATGCAGTTAATCTTAATACAGATTTAAGATGATTGTAAACATTTAATAGCCAATGGGCAAACATATAGGGGTTCTGCTAGTATACAGGAACCTTTATCAATATAGGGCTGGTTAGTAGAAGAATTTATTCTTTTTCTAATTTTCAAAACCATAAAATTTTTCAGACCATTGGATTTCAATCTAACAATCACTAACAATCCCATTAACAATACAGATCCTGCATAGTAGCAGAAGACGACATATAAACTGAGTCCTAAATCTAAAACAAAAAAGTTTGTATGCAGGACATTAAGAAGCTACACTTATGACTTACCAAGACCACATCGTTTTTTATTTCCTTTTCTTTTATGTATAAGCTCAAGTTGGGCCATATCAGACTTCAGATATGCTGGCCAAGAGACCACTAGCTTTCCACATTTGAACTTCTGACCCACAGCTTTTCAAGAAGAACAACTTGTGTAATGAAGGTTCGAAATGACTATCGAAAGAGGTCAAGAAAGGTCTCATTCATTCCCCAATCTTTCCTAACTGTCACTAGTTAATACCTTCATCTTAATGGTCAAGGAAACCCTACGCATTATGTTGTTAAGAGAATCAATATGATATTATACAAATCCAGCCAACATCGTTATCGTGGACAGCAGAACTTGATTTCAAAACAAAAGTTCTCTGTAACTGGAATAAGAAAAAGAAAACTAGCGACAAATATGATGATGGCAATATAACTGACAAAGATGTTATGAATATTATAATTAAATAAGGCACTTCCATAAAAAATTCCTCAGTGAAAAAAAGCAGAAACATAGCTGCAAAATATCTAAACGCAGACAGCAATTACAATAAACAATTACAATTCCCCCTTTTTTTTCTCAACATTTATAGTAATGAAAAAGATAACCTTCTGGGCTCTCCCTTATAATGTCATAATACTGCAATGGTTAACCTCATCTTTCTGACATAAATACAAAAAGAGTAAAACACAGAATCATTCTTTATTGTATAATAGTTAGTGGGTTTTTAGATTTGATTTGCAGTCAGAATCTGCATGCTAAACCTTCAGTACCAAAATAATAGACAACAGGCAAGATGGGCTCTATATTGTTCATAATCTCCAGTTTCTAGATTGATTTGCTGTCAGAATAGGCTGCTACACCTTTAGTACCGAAATTATAAACAACAGACTAGATTGGTTCTCCATTGTTTGTGATCTCCAATTTTCCTCTCAATAAAATTGTGAAGAAGTCTCAAATTTATCATTTAGACACAACAATACACAGGTTAGCCTTGTCAAACAGTCAAAACATGCAAAACAGAAAAAGCAAAGGCAAAAGATAATGAGACAAAATGAAAAAAGAAGAAAAGACAGGGACATAAAACAAGGCACCTAAGACCAAGGTCACCAAAAGCATAATCTTGTTTTCTCTAATTACAAGGACCAGATAACTACAAACTTGTGCTAGGAAGCAAGCCATCATGGCTTCAATGCATCATCAGTTTTATCTACTGCAAACTTTTTCATCCCAGCACATAAATTAACTTAAACCATAATGCTGAAGACTAACTGAAGAATAAATTATCTTTATCTAAATTTGGAATTTCGGATTACCATGAACAATGGCTAGCAGTAGTGCAAGTATCAAGATAATTTTCTCCACAACTCAGCATGAAGCTTGCATAAATGGCCTTTCATCCAAAAGTTAGTGGCAAACATAATATATTCCTAGATTAAAGTGATAAAAGAAGAAACTAATACGCTGAACAGGGCGGTGACATTGTCCACACAACTAGTATAGGGTAGAAGAACAATCTTTCAAACTGTAGTCAACAGCTGAAAGACAACAAACTATACTCTAAATGTTGGCCTCAAAATTAAGAAAATAAGAGATAAAGGCAATTAACTCAACGAAGTTGGGAAATACTTGAAATATACCTCTTTTTCTCTTCCTCTTCTTTTCTCAGTTTTTCACTTGCATTTTTCTGCTCAACAGAACCAAGACTTGGACTTGAAGATTTGTGGGACGGAGATAATGATAAACTCCCACTTCTTTGCCTCTTATGACGCCTTGGAGTTGGAGAACGACTTTTACGACGTCTTGGTGTTGGAGAATGACCCTTCCGGCATCGTGGGGAAATAGAACGACTTTTCCGTCTGTATGATAACATAAACATTTATTGAGGAATAGCTACAATTTTGGACGTCACAAAATACAACCACATGATCCACCAAGCCCACCATCTACCGCAATAAATGTAGATACAGTTACCTCATACATTGTTAAGAAAAACCATTGTGAGCTCCATCTTTTATCACATGAAGAAGCTAATGTGACAATCTGAGCAACAAAAGGACACCCATCGACAACACCCATCACCTGCTCACTTCCCATCCCGAGTGGTGGGAAGAAACTGAGTTTTTTATTGTAATATGAAGAATTTGTGTCCTACCTATGCTCAAAGCATTCTATATATTTAGCTCCAAGTATTAATATCCCAAATGTTATCTAGTTTTCCATGCAAGAGGTGGGCTCACCAAAAATATGATATGCAACAAAGATGTTGATGAATGCTTACAAACGTAGCAACATATGATCGTATGATTCCAGAAGAAATCAGTAGTTATAAAACATTAGCACGACAGTCATCAAATCAAAGTTTAAACATTGTGAAGGAGCTCATGAAACTCATGGGACATCCTGAACAGAAAGAACATCATAAGCACACCAAAAAGAATATTTCAAATATCAATTCCCATCCTCTTGAACATCCAAAACAAAGAACCCTGTATAACGAGCACTTTCAGATTCCTTACGTAATAGCCTGAATCAAAACAACAGTCAGCAGAGTGCACATGTTGAATATACCCCATTTCAAGGAATATGGTTAAGTTTGTTGATAAATAAAATATTACCAATTAAAAATCATAATGACAAGGTAAATCAGTAAATTTCTTCTACAATACAGAGCATGAATGGTCAAGTGCCTTGAATTTGGCAGCTGAAAATTTATCTAACCACCAATCCCACCAAATTATTGACTCCCAAATATTTTAAATATCTTTTATTTACTTTCTTTGACATATCCTCATAATATGCAACAATTTATCAGCGTAATCTGATCACCGATCAAGCTTCTATCCAGAAGAAAAATAGAAGAACCATACAGGATCAATAGAGAAGGATAAGATGCGCGTACAGATCAACTCCAACATATTGTATTTCCAATCCGCATGAGAGACATGTCAGTCCCAAACCTTTCTTACAATTGCTCGAAAAATAATCACACTAATGTAGTAAAAGAGAGAGAATACGAACGGGATCACCTGCTATAAGAATATGGTGAACGGCTTCTGTCCCTACGGCTCCTCTTGCTATACCTAGGCGATGGTGAATGTCTCCGCCTATATGACGGTGATCGTGAACGCGATCGCGACAACTCCCTAGGCATTTCTTAAAACTTCAAGCTTATAATTTATCCTTGTTTCATACACAATTCACTAGTTGCCCTGCAAAATCATATCAAGTCATTAAAACAATCGACCACAATATACTAGGCTGCTATTATCCAGACATATATCAAATATAAATTCGACAAATGAAGCAGCAAAGACGGCATAACTTTCTCAACTCAAAGGCAACAAACACCGCAGCTGTTATTACAAAAACATGATATTAAAATAACAACAATATGTGAACCAATAACAATCTTATTGAATCAATTAATCAATTGAAACCAACATTTTTCCTAAAAAAAGCTGAAGACAAATCGCAGATCAAAATCGATTAGTTCAACAACAGTGATTTTCATGATAATAACAACAATAAACATGAACCAACTACAACAACATAAATAACGCATCGAATGAAGCGAAAATACAAAACCCTATTATTATACCTGAAAGACGTCAACTTTGGTGAGAAATCTATCATCAGATAAAGAGAATGGAAATCGAAACCCTAAAATGGACCAAGTTTGTTTTATTGTATACAAACATAAAAAAAAAAAGACACGGAGAGGAGAGGGAGAAATCGTTTACCAGAAGACTTTTGGTAGTGAGTGAGAGACGATTTTTGACGAAACTATAACCGAATATACAAAAATTGACCAACACTTCCGACTCGCAAACTAAGTTAAATGCCATATATACGAAGTGATAATCTCTAAAACCATCGCCGGTTCATAAAAATGTTCCTTTTTACCGTCTATAATTTTATCTCATCCGATCCTTTCGTTGAGATTAATAAAAATATTTAAAATATCCCCTAATGATATATAAATAACAATATCTCTTCTAGTTACAAATTTCATTAAGTTGATTTTATTTATCATTTAACTCTAGGATCAAATAAAAAATAAGAAAAAATATTAATTATAATAATATTAATTAAAATATAGAAATCAAAATAAATAATATTAAATATAAAAATATAAAAATATAAGATATTTTTGTTAACAGTGCAATCTTCCTCCTTCTTCTTCTTCTTCTTCTTCTTCCATCTTCTTCTTTTTCCTCTTCTTCCATCTTTATCTTCTTTTTCTTCGAAAAGCAGGGGTCAACATGAAGAACATCTTCTTCTTCTTCATTTTTCAAGAGAGAAGTCGATGGCATAGATAACATTGGGTCTCATTCATTGAAGACCAAAGGGTTTCCGATGAAGTAGATCTCTATCGCATGGACTCTTTCGCCGAAGACCCCTTAGCCTCCGATAAAGGAGACCCTAGCTTGTCCCTTTTTTTCATTTTTTTGTTGTTCGTTTTTTTTTTCAAATGGTCGATGATGATGAATCGTGTGTTGATATTTCTGATGGTGGGTTGATAATAGGTTGATGTTGATAATGATGGTCACGAATGGGCTGATGATGGTTAGTTGAGATATAGTGGATTGAGGATGATGAATTTGGGTTCTTCTAAACTATAGAATGAAGAACAATGTATGTTCTTCAATTTTTTTCAAATGCAATATGGTCGTCACATCTTGTTTGTTGTTGTTGATTTGATGTTTGTTGATGAAAAATAAGAAGAACATTGTTCTTCAATGAAGAAGTTCTCCAATGTTCTTAGTTGAAAAAGAATAAGACTGGATTGGATCTTTGTGGACGGTCGAGATCCAATATGGAGATTAGATCTCCACATTTTTTCAATTATTGTTTCATAAAATTTTTTAATTAGTTTTTTATTTTTTATTTTTTATTTTTAATTGAGGGACAGTTTAAAATATTTTTTTATAATTATTTTATTTGTTAAATAAAAATCTAAGAGTTAAAATTGTCTTTTTTCTTTTATATAATTTTTCTGTTAATTTATCAATGTTAGAGGAAATTTTTAACAAAAATGAAACTAATATGGTAAGACAAATATTTTTGCAAAGTACAATAGGTTTTTCGAAATTATATATATACGTACATATATTCATGCACACACAAAAGTGATTTTACAATCAGTGTCTTCTAACTTTAAAAAAGTTAGTACACAAAAAAAAAAAAAAAAAAAACTCAAACCATACATTAGATTTTATGGAAAAAAAATAGAAATAAATAATTATTATTTGATTATTATCAAAAGAAAAAAAAACTCATAAGGTGTTTCTTATGATAATAATAATCAAATGATAATTATTTATTTCTATTTTTATGTTCTTTTTTTTTTTTTTCTTTCGAATCTAATGGATAGTTGAAATTTTTTTGCCCCCACTTTTTTAAAATTATGAGACATTGACTATAAAACTATTATATATAATATATTTAAATAGGGTTATATATATATATATATATATATATAAATAAAACCCTTGTAGTTTGCAAAATTCATCATTTTCCATCCTCTAGTTTCATTTTTTGTTATTTTACACCCCACCTTTAACTGATTTGAAGTGTGGCTTGATGTGTTTTTATGGAGGTATATATCTGGTTAGGGTTTCTATATTTGAGCATAATGAAATTTGAGGGTTTTGTGATTCGTTGAACAATTGTGTAATGAAATTTGAGGGTTTTGTGATTCATTGAACAATCAATGTAATTAATTATGTGTTTTCGTGTTTTTTTGTTGTCTTACACTGTAAAGTAGGAAAATATGAAAGGATCATTTTGGATTTTGAATGTTAGAGTTAAAACGAACGTGTATACTATGCATGCTCATACATATTGCATTCTGCTTAAGACATGTTAAACGTCTGCATTGTAATTTGCTATTTAATTTTGTTTGCACAGTTTGAAATGGACTTCTTTCATATCTTTGTCTGCTTTGGTAATACTATGGTTGAGGTAGGGTACTGTGATGCTGAACATATAAGCATTACAGTGTCGTTGCATGCATTGAGAAAAGGTCGAAAAAAAGCAGTAGAAAGCTTTAGGAGTATTAGTTTAATTTTTCTTACCTTGGTATCATGAGAAGTTTGGAGACAACAAGGGATAGTGAAATAATGGATATCTTTGACATTTTTAAGATACGCAAGTGTAGTAAAATTACATTTGAAGTTGGAGAAAAGCCTAGGAACCCAATAGCACCTGAAAGTTCCTCTTCAAAGCCCAAACACAAATCCTTAAGTGTTGGAAGATCCATATGACCTTTTAACTTGGAGTGATATGTAGATTTTTTATTATTTAGTTGAGCATGACATTAGAGTTGAGGAAAGGGCAAAAATCAATAGATATATTAATCCTGAAGTTCGTTTAGGGGCTGATGAAAATGTAGATAGTGGTGATGACTAAGATGAAGGTGATCATGTAAAGCTAGATATTGATTTATTCGAGGGATATGAATCCATATTAATCAGATAATGAATTCTATAGTGATTTAAAACATGGAGACAATGAAGATAAGTTAGCAAGAATAATGAAGGGTCAGCCTTTCAAAGAGGAGCAATGATTCTTTATTATCATTTTTTGTAATTAAACTTTTATAATTTATTGACACATCAACATAAAAAATAATAGATGATCAAGATTGTTATATTTTTTTTCTCTCTTACGCCATTCAAATTTAAATTTCTCTTATAAAAATGTTAATATCATGTCAATATTGATAGAGAATTTTTATTCTTTAAAAAGATAGTTTTTGAGCCAATTAAAACAATTTTTGAACTATCCGGAAGACCGACCCACATGTTTCATGAGTAGTAGGCAGAAAAGTATGCTTAATGCTTTCGAAATATATTAACCGAATGCTACCACCAGGTAATACACAAACATAGTCTGGATTTATTTATGTTAAACTTGAATGTCTAAGATATCAGTATCTTTAATATTTTTATGATATAATATGGTAGGTACCATGCAAGGCCTGTATATGCCAATTTCAGGGGGAAACACTCAGTCAAAAGTTGAAAACCCTTTTTTGGCAAGTCTTTAGGAGTTATCATCTACATGAATTCAATGAAGGAAAAAATCGATTTATTTAAAAATCTTTCCAAACTAAAGTATTTGATTGATACTAAGAATAAAAATTTAATAAATAAAAAACAAATAGTTTCGAATCTTATATTGCATAAAAATTGATATGATCTTTTTTGATAAATAAATTTTTCACCATTCAATCTTCTTCGCTATGACTCTTCACCAAAAAACCGCGATCTTGAAGAATGCAATTACTTTTTTTTTTTTTTTTTAATTCCTCAAAAGAATATTTGCAACAAAAGAAAACGGTAATAGGCAACAACCAAAAGAGGGTTGGCCAACCCTCTTATTTTCTTGATAGTGTTCGACAACCCTAAACTTTTAGGGCTATGTATTTTCTTTTGTGTGTTGGAAGATTAGAGTGAGGAAAATATATTTTAAATAGAGTTAATTGATTCCCAATATAAAACAACTTTTTATATTGATCAACTTTAGGGTTGCTAATTTAATGAGGAAACATATGTTCTCATTAATTAGAATATTCAACTCCCTATTTAGAAAATTCAATTCTTAATTAGATGATATAATTTTCAAAACTAAAAAATTTAATTCATAATTAGATGGTTCAATTTTCAAATTAATGAAGACTCATAATCTTTTATTAATTGACTTTAACTTTTCAAATCTTATGATAATTTTAATTAAATGATTCAAAATCACTATTTATTTGATATAGTCACAAGGATTTGAACTCATAACTTTTGCAAATAAATAATTAAATAATTAATAATTTATGATTATTAATTTAATTAATCAACATTATTTAAAATATCATGTGAACATTTTTGAGCTACACATGCAACATATAATTGAACATTTCAGTTAATTCTTCTATTTTTTTCATTTCTTATAGCGAGTATGAGCTAGTAAGGGGACCAAATGGACTTATAATTTTGAGCTCCAATAATATCGAAATTATTAATTAAACTCTTTAATTAAATAATTCATTATAATTAACTTAGAGTTATTCCGCTAAAAAACTAAGGTTGCACTCTCAAAATTACTGATGTTTGACACGATCTGAATTTATTAGTATCTATCGATATAAACATTTCATATAGTTTGATTCTCCATAAGTAATTTATAATTAAAGCTATGTCATAAAGTTCATTATATATATCTAATTATATCTTATTCCATTAAGTGTTATTGACTCTCTAATGAACAATATATCCATAACAAGTTATAAATTTTATCTTTTTGCTTAATCTTAAGTAAAAAGTCGATATCACTTATTGTTTAAGACCCGAAAAAACAGTTAATGGAACAACTCAACTATTTCTCACAATAAGGAATGAATTCCATTATTGTGTAGAATCTTACCAATATATTCAAAGTATGAAGCTTATTGACCTTAAATGTATAACAATCTAATCTATATAAATTAAAAGATATAACTCAACAGATAGAAGTTCATAATGCACTCAGAATTAAGATTAATCCATATATGATCATCTGGTTGCTAAATATTAATTTCTTTGTTTAATAGATATTAATAAGAAATTTATCTTTATCATGGTACAGTCCTATATAATTTCTATTATATAAGGTATTTCCATTTCCATATCACCACATGAACGATCCCAAATAAGATCATTATATCAAATATGAAATGAACCACAACTGTAGATTTACCATAAACAAAATATTCAGTTTTATTTGCTGTTTACGGACTATTTAGATTATCGATCTCAAATTAAATCCTCTTATATATAATATTTATATACTTAACTTGAGACTATATTAGCAATCATGGACGTTACATAATATTGTATGAAGTAAAACATCATATAAATTCACAGAGATTGAATAAAACAAACATATTTAATTTATTATTTATTTAAACATTTACAAATTAAAAGCTTCTAAGGTATAAACCCTAATAATTTCTCACTTGCCCTTAAAAGCATACAAGATATGTCTCATAATCTTAGACCCTCTAAATGGCATTCAAATGATTTAGTTGTTAAAGTCTTTGTAAACGAATCTGCATGGTTGTCCAATGAAGCTATCTTTATCACCGCCACGTCTTCTGTATATACTATTTCTATGTTGAGATGGCACTTTCTTCCTACATACTTTCCATGCTGGTGGCTTCTCAGTTGAGGTCAGCTTATTTTGTTCTAGGTTCTTGGATTCAACATATTTTGGGACCAATTTTGGATACAAAAGGATGAGATTATTTGATTTTCTTTTTCTTTTTCTTTTTCCACCACCATTTGCTATAGACTCAGGTTGGCCTCGACTAATGTGGGAATCGATCGAGTTGGCTGACTAGTTAGCCTAACTCGACTAGAACCCTCGAGTTAGTGGTTATCGACGACTACTCGGTTCAACTCGATGAGATTTAAAACACTGCATTGATTAACAACATTGTTTTGAAATGTAGGAACATGTGTTAAGGGCATGCCATCAATTGACAACACAGATAAAAAGAATGGTGGTGGTGGTGATGATGACAACAATGGTGGTGGTGATGATAGCAACAATGGCAATGATAGTAGGAAAAATGAGAAGAAAGACGATAGTGATGTTAATGGTAATGGTAATAATGACAAAGACGAAGACAGAGGTAGTGGTAGTAGCAACAATGGAAACATGAAGCGAAAACACATGAAACCTATGTTTGATTACAAATTTGCATATCATAGAATTTTGAAGTATTGATAACATGAATGCTTATTCTCTCATGCAGTTGATGGAGTTAGTCTAAGAATAGATAAAAGGTGGCTAAATTGTAATTACATTTCACGATTAATCGAGAGAAATCCGTTGATGATGAAAGTTGGTGAATTACAATTATGATTAGAGAATTGGAGTATTTGATTTATCGGTTTGGGTTAAGGAAAATGCTGAATTGGATCTTGAATGACTTTATTATCGAATTACGTTTTTAATTTATGAATTTTTTTGCTTATATCAATCTGTCACCTCCAATGTCGTGTTTTGCTTTTGTAGCGTTCCTAATGCTACTTTTGCTTTTGTATTGTGTTCAATTTATAAAGTCGTATTGTTGTTCACATTTTTTCATTATGGTTACGTTGTAAACAAATCCGTAGTTATGTAAAAGTGGATTTTGCTAGAATAGAGATTTTATTCGAAGTTTGAATTATTTCTACCTTTCTTAATTTTTAAAGTTATGATAGTTAAAAAAAAAAAAAAAAAAAAAGACAAAAACGTTATATTATATTTGAAGTTGAATCAATTAACAAACATTTCTATCATATTTACTATTTACTTGATTATATTCTCAAAGAATTTTAAAATTCACCTTCATGACAATGTCAAACATAATTACCACCTCAGCTAGCTAGTCTCATAAATAAAAATATTGCTGACATTAATAAATGTTTTGTTTATAGCAGTAAAACTGATTTAAGCTTTAAAATTATCACCAAACAATTAAAATTAGTTAGTTTTTATTTTTTTAGCTCTACTGCACTAAAAGCCTTAATTTGCAAACAAAAGAACAATGCTAAAAAAAAAAAAAAAAAGAGAAACTCATTTTCATAATTTTATACTAATTTCAAAACTCATACTAATTAATTTTAATATTATAGCTTACATAAATTTTAATTACTCTATTCAAAACTGTTTTCAAACTTGTCATCATCATTAGAGGCTTCTCGCCCATCTTATCAATAAAAACAAAAGAATTTGTTTTTCAAAATACAAAATAATAAAAAGGAGGAAAAAATAAAGAAGTAAGAACCATAAGACATCTAGGAAAGCAAAAAATCCCATAAGATAATACTAAATTAGTGTTAGTCAATTGAAACTAGTACCAAACTATGAAAATAAAAAAAAATTTAACATCATCTTCATTCACAAACTAAGATAATAATTTATGAACAAAAGTATTAAAAAAACTTTTTTCACAATTTCAATTTGATGCTACTTTTGAAATTCACAATTATTTTAATATTATATATTAACAAAAAAAAAAAAAAAGAGCTCAGGAGATTGGATGCCAGGTTGCCAAAGCTTAACAATTGTCGTGTTGGTGGGGCTCACAGGTTGATTTTGAGGGAAAGGAAGTGATATTGTCCTAATGCAATAGAAACATACACACATATATATGGTATATTCTAGTATCCACATGAGGTATGCATATGTTTGATAAAAAAAAAATATATGATTACAATTTAAAATGTGTGATTATAATTTATTATATGTGATTACAAGTAAATATATGTGATCACATTCATATTATATTTATTGATTGTGATTACATTTATTGATTGTAATAATATATGTTTAATTATAATTATATATAATAAATTATAATAATATATTTTAGAATATAATCACATATTTTTTTATCAAGTGTATGCATACCCCAGTTGTACCCTATATATACCCTATATATGTGTGTGTTAGGCGGGATGGTGGTGACAATAATGAAGAAGTCAAGTTCGTAGGAAAAAAGTGGTAATTATTGTGAAAGTGAGGACAACTTACAAGAAGTGAGTAAGCTTAGTGAAAGTAACTTTTCTCAAAACAATTTTCTAAAACTCAAACAATAAGAATATATTTTATATTATTTTAAAAAGTGAATATATTTTTTTTTAATGCATAAGTTGTTCACAATCTTTCATTCAGCACATGCGAAAGGTAGTAAAGCAAATGCGTAATAACCTTCCCATAATTAATAACCTCCTTATAATTATACGCACTAAATCCATATAGTCGTGTTACAATGTTGAAAAATGATTATCTTCTTTTACTAGCTCTAGCGTAAGAGCTTTGCTTCTAGACTCTAGTTTCTCTTGAGTAAAATTATTGTAATTACCTGCTTATGTATGTGACCAATTGTAATTTCTCATAAACGTGCCGCCAATGTTTAGTGATCAAAACTCAAATGCTTGCGTTTGCAATTAATGTATTGTTATTTATTGGTATCAAATAGAGAAGTAAAATAATAGTTGTTAATAGTGGGGTTAAAAGTGTTATATAAACAATAAATATTAATTTTTTAAGAGAAATTGTTAATTAAATAATAATAATTTGGTATGAAAGATTTTTAGTATATTATTTAATGCATTTTTTTTAATACTTTTTATATTTACATGGTTAGAATTACGTATTCAAATTATACCGTTCCTTAAACTCTTAATATTGACAGTTAAAAAAACGTAACGACTTAGATTCAAAATTTAATCTATTACGAAAGTATAAAATATTTTTTTTTCCTTAAAAAATAAGGATACAACTAAGAAAGTAAATAATTAAGAATATTAATAATTAATACCATATTCAACTAAGAAACTCGAAACAAAAAGTGAAAAGATAAGAAAAACACTTGCTTAAAAACTTTTTTGAGAACATGTAAACAAGTAGAATTAATGGCTATAAAATTTCTCATGATTGATTTGAAAATTCATCATTTCTTCTTCTTCCACTTTTATAGAAAGTAAGAAGCATTTAAGGAAAAAGTAAAGAAACAATCATCACATTACTTGTTAACAAAAATGTCAGTATGGAATGGAGGGCTATTTTGCTTATTGCATTATTGTCTTTCGTTTCTTCATATCACTTTTAAACTAGGGAAAAAAGAAAAACCATATGAAGTGGACATGTAACTTAACAACATTAATATTCTAGCACCTACATTAATCATTTATCTCAATTTCTATGTTCACATCAGTTGCTGACAAGTAGTCAATAATATTTTTCTCATTGCGTGCGTTTTCTTTGTTTCTTCATGTCGATCATCTTCAAATTTGAGAGATAAAACTGCTTGAAATTTATCCTAAGTCTACAGGATTAATAGCCCAACACCTACATTAACCATCCATCTAAATTTCTATGTTTTCTTTCAAGCTATTTTAACAAGTTTGTGAATATAAGTTATTTATTTATTTTTTGCAAAGACTACTATCAAAGATCAAACCAAATACGTTTGCAAAAGGAAACTATGATTATTGAGAATTGTTACAGTAGATTACGGATAGCGATGTAGGGTTGTGCGGGCTAGAGTACCCTGGCCCGCACTTGAAAAAAAAATTATATTAATAAAATTACATTTATTTTTAAAAAGAATATGATATATGCATATAAGAGTAGCAGGCTATGCTGGCGTTCATGGCCTTATGATGGGTTAGATGAAAATAAATTATTATTTTTTTTATCAAAAGTAGAGTTGACAGACGGAAGGATTTCAAATGTTTAGTATGGATACCTTCTTGAGTTTCTGGCTGGTAAGTACAAGCCAAGTGAAGCCTGTATATGGGCTAATTGTGTTGGCTAATATACCACTTAAAGTCCACTGACTATTCATTTATTAATTCTTTTCATATCAAAATAAATATGTATTTGTTTATTATACGTATTTTCCTGTTCATATTTATATATTTATTGAAATATTACATATATAATAATTTTATTTCATATAATATATGTGAAATTTAACTTTATATTTTTACATTTTGCTTTCTTTTTTTTTTTTTTATCATGATATTAGTTGCATAATATATTACTTAAATTTAATATCTTTGATATTTTCCTAATGTCCTCTTTAATTTAAAGTGTGGTAAAAATTATGAATTATGATTGTCAAAATATAGATTATTTATGTCTAAAGAAAGATTATCAAATATCTTTAGTTAAAGCTTGATTGATGTTTAATTTTACTCACATTTCATGTTTCTTCCATATTTTGTTCAGTCTCTTCACTTTTATTTTGTTTATTTATAATATAAATTTTATAAGGTAAGTAAGAGATTGTTTGGCTTTTTTTTTCACTTATAACGTAATAATACTAAATTATATCTATTAAGTTATTTTTTTAAGAGCTCAAATCACTTAAAACTATCCAGAAATAATTAAAAAAAATAAAAATATTGACTTTTTACTTAATTACAAATCACTTTAAGATATTTAAAAAATTATATTTTAAGTTTATTCTCGCCAAAATAACATATTTATAAATTTATTCTAATTTTATGCTACTCAATTTGCTTTTTCCTTTTTTCCCATGATACTTACAAGAAATATATTTGGAAAAAGAAAAAAAAAAGAAACCTTAAATACATTTCATCCTAAATTGTTTTGAAATTAAACTATTGTATTTTAGTTTACAATTTAAACATTCATTTTTCTAATTATCTTCTTAAGTATATTAATGTATTTAAATATATATAAATATAATTAATGCTACTATATTTTTAATTATATTTTAGTTATGAATAAAATATTATTAATATACACATAAAAATGCTTTATAGTTCATTAAGTTATTTATTTTCAGATGTTTATATTAAATTAAATAAAATTACATAACAACAAATAATAAAAAGGTGTAATTATCAAATTATTTGTTTCCAGATAATTTTAACTTTAAAAAGTCAATAAGTTTATAATATATTTAGAAGTAATAAAAAAAAAAAAAAACCGAACATGTTTAGATTTCATATTTCAATCACTATTTAGCCTTCAGTAAACTTCAACATTGTTCAGTCTTCAAATAGAAGAACAAATGACCCCAAAGATTTGTTATATCTCCTCGAACTATATATATATATATATATATATATAAAATTTTTAGTTTATAAATTATTTTTATACTGCGAAGTTCATTTAAAAATTTTATTCTCGCTCACCTTGATGCAAATTCCTGGCTATGTCCCCTGATTATGGATTTTTATGATTAGATTATTCTTATTATTATTATTTTTTCATTGTTTTAATAAATATATATATCAATTGGAAAAAAAAAAAGAAATTAAAAAGGAAAGGAAAATAGGTTAAGCAAGAGACCAAGAGTTCCAATACTCCACCAAAATTATGCATCTTCAAAATATGAAGGTATTTATCTCTTTGCATTTTCATATCTACATTTGTAAAGGGTGCAAATATTACCATCCATAAATCTGGTTTTTACACCAAACTTATGGATACATCCAATAATTAAACTTAAAAATCTATTTATTTATTGTTATGGTGAGGGAGGAGAAATTAAATTTAGATAAAATTACCTACACTTTATGTTTTATAATAAAAGTGAGACTTGAACCCTCATTTTCTTAAGATTAAGGAAAATGTTCAACTACATTAATAAAATTTAAGAATCTAAATGTTAGTCTAAATACTTAAAATATGTCAATAATTACCCTATACAAACTGTTATGCCCGTTTTCTCGACCTGGGCAAATGGGTCGGGATAGGCCCTGCAATTATGGATAGAAACGAAGGCCCAAGCCCAAGTCACCACCACGAGCTCGTTCAGCTCGCTAACATCCCAGCTCGCCGAGATCGCGAACCCGCGTAACCCCCGAGATCGTTCGACCGAGCTTCCAGTCCGCTCCAGCACCTACCAGCTCGCGTAGCTTGCCATATCAAGAGCCAGCTCTAGAAGACGCCTTATGCAGTAAGTCATCAGAACTACCTGCTCCCCTAACTTTCTACCTGAGACACCCGTGCAATTTCCAAGGGGCACTTAATATAGCAGTCACACATTTAATGCAGAGAAGACTTCTCCTGGTGTATTAAATGCAGACGTGTGCGCAGAAAGAACAATAATTACCTTTACAATAAATGAAGCATGACTTATGTCAGGATTAGTTGAGATTGTCATAGTTTTTAACGTGTATTACACTCTTTTGTATTTCATTTTTTGTCATCTCCCTTTCTCTATAAATATGCGAGATATTTACTGTACAAACAAGCTAAGAAAAATACTAGAATACCGTCACTCTATCAGAATTACCTCAGAGTGGTCGTGGATGTAGGCGCAGTCGCCAAACCATGTAAAAATCATTGTGTCTTGCATTCACTCTTCTCCTACCTTTCTTCATTAACTACCTCATTATTACTGGTTAATAACCACGACCGACATTCCTTCATCCTCATTATAGTCCACCAACCTTAAACCTCATTCACTGCTCATTTATTGCGCATCCATCGCCATTATAACCCTTTAATTACCTCGCTCGCAGTCTGGGCCCCAGAATCTCTGGGTTAACCGTTTCCGAACGTCAACATCTTTTGGCGCTAGAAGGAGGGCCCAACAGCGACTAGGTAATTTCTCCTCCATTTGACTTCTCTTTGACCGATACATCTTGCCAATCTGTTATGGCTAGGGCAAGGACAACCAGGAGTGTTGGTCTGGCTGATGAGCGACCTGAAGGCCAGGAAGATCAGCAAAGTACTCAACCTACCAGGGAAGAGGTCGCTAGGAATGGCAGCAGCGCCAGCAGGCCTTGGAGAATACAATAAGGCAACCGACTGAGACTGTTAGGGCATTAGTGGAGGTTCAGACCCACGCTGCACGGAGACAGATGGAGGCCGCACCCCTCGGAAGAGTTCGTCGATAAATTACTGAGGAGATCCCGACCCCGGAGGGAGCTGCAAACAGAGACAGGTCGTTATCAGAGAAATCTGTGCGCTCATCAAACCTGAACATGAGAAGAGACAGGTAGTGAGCTCGAGGGAGACAGATCTCCCCTAACCCAACCGATGTCAGGGTACGGGTGAATCAAGAAGGCGACCGCCACGTTGAAAACAATCGTGGAAATGAGCGAGCTCGGGAGGGTCGTGCTGTTCTTGAGCCCGGACGGAGGAGAGGTTTAAGATAGGTAGAAGATTTTGATGAAATACGCAGGTCGGGAGATCGCCACCTGGGAGGACAGGAGAGTATTAGCAGAAGGAACTCTGTTTGGCGATCTCAATCCCCAGTCCCAATGGTAGAAGAATTGATGCAGAGGGTTCAGTAGTTGGAAGCTCGACTTGGACCTCACAGTCGAGAAGAACAAGGCGAGCACAGGGTCCCGTTTACCAGAGAGGTCGAGACGGTGCCCCTGCCACCCAAATTCAAACTCCCGAGCATTCCGCCCTATAGCGGCAGGAGCGACCCCTACGACCATTTGGATGCCTTCAACATGCAGATGGACCTTCAGACGGACAACCCATTAGTCAAATGCCGAGTCTTCCCGGAAACTTTGGGGGATGCTCCACGGGCCTGGTTTAAAGGCCTCTCAGCCCGCAGCATAGGAAGTTGGAAGGACTGTCTGCAGAAGTTCCTCAATCAGTAGAAGGCCTTGAGGAAACAGCTCGCACTCCCGTGCCACCTCGCCATAATTTTCCAGAGGTATAATGAGTCCTTGAAAGATTACATCACACGGTTCAGGGATGAGGTGAGTAATGTTGAAACACCCTCCAATGAGAGCATCTTGACAGCGATTTCTGTAGGACTCAGGAAGGACGGGAAACTTTACGAGAGCATCTACAAATTCCCAGTGAAAGACCTATGAGAGTTCTATGAGAGGGCTGCCAAGGAAGTTAGGTGGGAGGAAGCTTTCGGAGCCAAGAAACCCAACAACCAGTGGGGTGAGGCAAATAGTTCCCAGAGGAAGAGGAGAAGCTGCAGTGGGGATGAGTACGGCGAGCACAAAGACCACTCTACTCATGTCGTGACGAAGCAAGCTAGACCTGAGTCAAGGAGAGAACGACCTCTGCGGCGAAGCAAATATGGAAGTTATAACGCTTTGACAGACAGATAGGATAGAATCTTCGTCGCAGAAAGGAACCGGGAGAACTTCGGGAGACCACCCCCCCACAGGTGTTCTAAGTAGGCACCGGGACCCAAGAAAATACTGTGCATACCACGATGAGAACGGGCACAATACTTTTGACTGTTGGCAGCTGAAAAATGTGATTGAAGAGTTGATCAGGCGAGATCGCTTGGGAGAGTATGTTGCGCGACCTGCAGGCAGACGATCTTACCATCGTCGACCTCAAAATCAGGATCCTCAACCAGAGCCGTAGCAGCCCCAGTGAGCTTCGGAGCCCGAGCGCGAGCCCACCGTAAGAACCATCTTCACTATACACGGTGGTCCTCATATGGCAGGTACCTCGAACAGGTCGCACCAGCGGTACGTGAGGGAAGCTAATCACACCTTGCTGGCGAACTACAGCGGAGCAGAGGGGCCTACCAAGAAAGCAAAAGTGTCATCGGATAGCATAGTGTTTACCGAAGAAGATGTGAGGGGGGTGCGCTGGCCTCACAACGACGCCATAGTCATCCGGGCTAAGATCAGCAATGTTGAAGTGCGGCGGATCATGATCGACACGGGTAGCTCAGTCAATGTGATGTATAGGGACTGCTATGACCAGATGGGGTTGGGAGCCGAGCAGCTGATACCCTCGCCAAAGCCCTTTTATGGCTTCACCGGGGACGCAGTTATACCATCAGGACAGATCCCTCTACCTCTCACCCTCAGGGAGCTAGGCCAGCAAGCCACTATTCTGACGGACTTCCTAATTATCAACAGCCTATCAGCGTACAATGTGGTCTTGGGTCGCCCTTCAATGAATGAGCTGGATATGGTAACATCAACCAAGACGCTGACCGTCAAGTTCCCGACCTCAAATAGGATAGGCTATGTTCGAGGGGAACAGCGTCTGGCTAGACAATGCTACGAGGATGCTGTGAAGATGAGAGTTCAGGGAAAGAAAGTAAATGTGGTTTCAGGTGGTGAACCGCAGGCTGTTTCAGGAACAAGAGTGAGTAATGACCTCGACCCTCACGAGGTGGATGCAGATCAGGCCACGAGACCTGTTGAGGAGCTGGAAGATGTGCAGGTCAGCGAGACAGATCCAGACAAGTGCTTGAAGGTTGGGTGAGACCTATCCCCAGAGGTCAAGACCCAGCTCGCCGACTTCCTGAAGGTGAACCTTGATGTCTTCGCATGGTCAGGGACATATAGACCCCGAAATCATGTGCCACAGGTTGAACGTAGATCCTCAACACAGGCCAGTCCGCCAGAAAAGGAGGCCGATGACGCAAGAGCGTTACGCTGCCCTGAAAGAGGAGGTAGAGAAACTGCTGACAAACAAATTCATACGTGAAGCTCATTACCCCGCCTGGGTAGCCAACCCAGTCCTTGTCAGAAAGAAGAATAGGAAGTGGAGAACGTGTATTGACTTCACCGACCTAAACAAGGCCTGCTCGAATGACAGTTTCCCATTGCCCAGGATCGACCAACTTGTAGATGCAACAACCGGACACCAACTTCTTAGCTTCATAGACGCCTACTCGGGCTACAACTAGATTCCTATAGGCCCGGAGGACGAGGAGCATACCTTCTTTATTACCAACCGGGGGCTGTACTGTTACAGGGTGATGCCCTTCGGGTTGAAGAATGCAGGAGCAATCTACCAGCGCTTGGTCAACACCATGTTCCAAGAACAGATCGGGAGGACAATAGAGGTGTATGTGGATGATATACTGGTGAAGTTGCAGTAGGCAACAAACCATGTGCACGACTTGGGCGAGACATTCAAAGTCCTAAGGAGCTACCGAATGAAGTTGAATCTATTGAAGTGCGCTTTCGGGGTGTCGTCTGGTAAGTTCCTCGGTTTTATGGTAAATAACATGGGAATAGAGGCCAATCCGGGTAAGATCAGGGCGCTCGTGCCCCAGCCTGAATCAAAGACGTCCAGAGCCTCAATGGTCAGATCGCTGCCCTCAGTCGATTCATCTCAAAGGCCATAGACAAGTGCATACCGTTCTTCAAAGCGATAAAGAAGGCGAAAAACTTTGAGTGGACTAAGCAATGTGAGGAAGCATTCCAGTAACTGAAGGAGTATATGGGCCGAGTTCCCCTCTTGTCGAAACCAAAGGAAGGAGAAAAGCTCTTCTTGTACTTATGAGTATCTGAGCATGCTCTGAGCGCGACCTTGGTGAGGGAAGAAGAAAGGATGCAACTACCGATATATTACGTCAGCAAAAGGCTAGTTGATGCAGAGACCAGGTATTCACAGATGGAGAAGGTCACGTATTACCTGGTAATCGCCTCAAGGAAGCTGCATCCTTACTTCCAAGCCCACCAGATCGAGTCCTCACACAATACCCTCTCTGTTAGGTCCTTCAGAAGGCAGACACTTCAGACAGACTACTCAAATGGGCTATAGAGCTCGCCCAATTCGATATAGAGTATAAGCCCAGAACGGCTGTCAAAGCCCAAGCACTTGCGGACTTCATCGCTGAGTTTACAGGACCCATAGAGGAGAAGGATGAGATTGCAAACGGCCTGACGTGGGAATTGTATGTGGACAGATCCTTCAATAAGCATAACTCAGGAGCTGGATTGTTGCCGATTAGCCTAGAGGGTCATAAGATCCTCAGTGCACTGAGGTTCGGGTTCCAGGCGACCAACAATGAGGCCGAGTATGAAGCGTTGCTCGCAGGACTCCGTCTAGCAAAAGAAGTACGAGCCAAGCAGGTAAAGGTCTTTAGTGATTCCCAGCTCGTTGTGTGCCATGTTCAGGGGGAGTACCAGGCAAGAGGATAGAAAATGGCAGCGTACCTCCTAAAAGCCAAGGAGTTGCTGGGAGCTTTTCAAAGAATAGAAGTACATCAGGTTCCACGAGCCCAGAATTCCCATGCAGATGTCTTAGCCCGCCTGGCGACCACCCAGGATGCAGACCTTTTAGAGTCCCTACCAGTGGAACTCCTCCCAGCTCCGAGTATAGAAGTTAAGGATGTACTGATGGTTATGAGTGTTCAGCCTGATTCCTGGATGAGCTCGTTGCTAAGCTATCTGCAAGAAGGAAAGCTACCAGAAGACAAGATAGAGGCACACCGCCTACGAGCTAGGGCAGCCTGATACTGTATCTATGATGACGTACTTTACAAGAGAGATTTCTCAGCTTCGCTCCTGCGATGTATAGACGACCAAGACTGCGAGGTGGTGCTTAAAGATATACATGTTGGTCACTGTGGAAACCATATAGGAGGATTGTCCTTAGCCCAGAAAGTACTCAGACAAGGGTTCTATTGGCCTACCATGAAGTAGGATGCCATTGATCTGGTAAAGAAGTGTGACAAATGCCAACGGTTCCCCAAGATTTCACGAGCACCACCGGCCTACCTTCAGCAGATGGTCAGTCCATGGCCTTTCGCGATCTGGGGGATGGACTTTATTAGACCTTTGCCGACCGCCCGGGGAAACTGCAAGCACACAGTAGTGGCTGTAGATCATTTCACTAAGTGGGCTGAAGCCAAAGAGCTCGCGGAGATCTCCACCTCAAAGATAGAGAAGTTTGTATGGAGCAACATTATATGCAGGTTCAGGATCACTCAACAGCTCATAACAAACAACGAGACGTAATTCACCAGTGAGCGGTTCATCGACTTCTGCAACGAGCTCGAGATAGTGAAGAACTTTTCCGCTGTAGACCATCTTCAAGCCAACGGTCAGGTTGAGGCTGTGAACAAGATCATCAAACAGACTTTGAAGACCAAGCTTAAAGCAAGGAAAGGGGCCTGGGTGGACGAGTTACAGAAAGTACTCTAGGCTTATAGAACAACAGCTTGCGGCTCCATTAGGGAGACCCCCTTCTCTATGGTGTACGACTCAAAAGCTATGATCCCTGCGAAGTTCAAAGTGACCAGCCAGCGGCGAGCCTCATTTCGACCTGAAAACAACAACTAGCTGCTTGCCACCAGCTTGGACTTGGTCGAAAAAGCAAGGGAGATAGCTCGCTTGGTGGTAGCAGTGTACTAACAAAGGATCGCTAGATACTACCACAAAAAGGTATGAGCTCGAAGCTACAAGGCAGGCAATCTAATCCTAAGGCTGATCCTCCCACAGCTCGCAAGCCAGGTGATGGAGCACTCGGACCCAACTGGGAAGGTCCGACCTCATCAAGGAGAGCCTAAAGAACGGCGCTTACCACTTAGCCAACATGGACGGATCTGAACTCCCACAAGCTTGGAATGCCGAACATCTGCGTTCTTACTACATTTAAAACTGTCAGCCCGCTCTAAAACTCTTGTACATAATTCATTTTGACAATTTTCCATAAAAGTGCTCTTCACTTGTGTGCTGTGGTATGTAAAATGTTTAATGCAGAAAGTGTATAAGTTGAACAGTCAAAGAGCGATTATTACAAAGGGCAAAACTCCAAAACTTTATCTCTAAGACTCATTTCTAATAAGCGAGCTACCACCCATCATCTATCAACTCTTAAAAATGCCCTTGCAAGTACCCGACGATCAATTCACATCTTGCACGAGCATACAAACAATCATTCAATTTTGCAAATTATCTGGCGAGCTCGTCCAGTTATTGCTCTTACAAGAGCGCTTTCTATCTTCTAAGGTCGATTAACTTGTGGGAGATCGTACCAACAATCAGCAAGCTCGAATATTACGGTCTGGGGTCTTGATTGAAGGACGATTATTGCAAATACCTCTTATAGTGTCCTCTGAGTTTGCGGACCTGTTCTCCTTCATTTGCTAAGGCACGATCACGCTTATTATAGCGACCTCGCGATCTGCGAGCCATCTCGTCTTATTAAGATCGCCAATTATAATTCCATCAGTGAGACGCAATCTCCGCACTCCGAAGATGATACATAAGAAAAAATATCTTATTGTAGACTCCCTTGAAGGTGATCCTATAGAGGGGGACCCACGGAAGGAGCTGTCATCTGTACGCTCTGGAGGGGACTATCTGGGAATTCTATTACTGCGCTCTGGAAGGCTATTGCTTGTGGAAGGAGTTGCAATAAAGGTCTCGCCTGTGGAAGGGGTAGCTGTCAGCACCCCGGAGGGCGTTACATGAGGCCCACCAATGGTACAAAAAGGTCTCACCTGCGGAAGGGACACGTTCTCCGTGCCCTGGAGGGTTTAACTGGGGACCTCCAATCTGTAGAAGGCTTCACGAAGGGAGTGATCCCAGGGCTGCTGCTAAAAGCACTCGCTGTGAACACGACCTGCCAGAATTGCCTCGCGACCTGCGAGAGGGGCTACGACTCTCAAACAAAATTATCTCGCGACCTGCGAGAGGGGCTGCAGCTCTCAAACAAAATTGCCTCGCGACCTGCGAGAGGGGCTACGGCTCTCAAACAAAATTGCCTCGCGACCTGCGAGAGGGGCTACGGCTCTCAAACAAAATTGCCTCGCGACTTGCGAGAGGGGCTACGGCTCTCAAATAATAAGTATCGTAACGAGTTGAAACTTCAAAGTTTAGGACAATGCTACCTCAAACGCACCAAACATTAATGCAAAACACGTTCGAGCAACTCTGCTTAGAACGAGCACTCCGCGAATTGTAAGTGCATGCCCATCTATTAGAGATTACTCAATTAAGTTTCTTGCAGAATCCAAAGCTTATGAACTGTCATACTATGATTGTTATGATAATTGATTGCAGGATACAAGTTCATAGATTTATTTCTTATCACGATTGTGATCTGTTTTACTTACGATGTGATAGTTTTTAAGATTTGACAATGGCTTGTTATGTATTTACGCTAGGTGCGTTCTGTACTTGGCAAAATAGATATTGAAATTTGCAGGAAAATTCACATAACAATCTTAAGCCACAAGCTCGTTGTCCAAGACTTGTCAACAAAAAGAATCAAAACCCCCACAATGGGAGGAAAGGTCTGATTATCATAACTAAAAAACAAAGTGACAAAAGGTTTAACAAACCCTCCTAAGTGTTGACAGGTGCATCAGGAGAAGCTGGAGGAATAGAAGGAGCTTCTGCCAGGGGCTCTGCTGTAGGAGGGTCCTGAGGAGCTGAAGGTCCTTCAAAGACAGGAACTGGATCCAAGGGAGGACCTGGAGAAGCTGGCCGATCGACCGAAGGAGCCGAAGGAGTAGTGATCTGATGAGAACCCTGAGTGCTGGCCACATGCCTCGCAAACCTCTGGATCGCTTCAACAGCAGGGGGTCCGAAGAACGAGTAATCTAAATCTGGGTAGCGCTCCCAGATGGTGAACAGGAAGGCATTCTCGTTCTCGTTCCTGAGCAATCCAAACCTTGTTGCGCTTCTCTGCTTGAGCGATTTCCTCCCGAGCTATAGCAGCCTCTTCTTGAGCCCTAGCAGTCTCCTCTCGAGCCTTGGCAAGCTCCTCCTTAATCGCGACCACCTCTTGTTGTTGTTGGTTAGCTCTATTCTCTGCAGACTCTGCTCTCTTCGCAGCCACACTCAGCTCGCCCTTCACTTTCAGCAGCTCTCTATGAATCTTGCCAACTTCGAAAGTAGTTGCTTCCCTGCGAGCTGTTTCCTGGGACAGAGCCGCATCAGTTTCCTTGAGCTTATCCTCCAACATCTGGTGCTCCTTCTGGAGGAGGTTCACTTCGCCCTGCAGCCTTTCCCTCTCCTCTTTGAGCTGCTCCTCGGCCATTCTAAAAGCAGCCACCTCGCTCATCTGATCCTCAATCCTTTATCATGAGCTTCATGAAAGTCATACCCACCTGGGAAGGACGAAGGCGTTAAATCCAAATCAGAAAGATTCAGTAAGGGCGAAGTAAAAATGAAGGGACTTGAAGCTTACCAATGCCGTTTGACGAACTCCATAGCCTACCAGCTTCCTATCAGTGAAGTCCGACCTCGGGAGCTTCGGGATACGGTTTCTTAAAACATCTGGGGCACAGCTAAGGAAATTGTTGAAGTACTCCATCTCTGCCACCCTATCAGCTTGCAGATCAGGATCCTCAGTTGTCTCGTCCTCGACTCGCTCGGATCGTTCTGAGGTCTAGGCACTCGAGCTCATCTCAATGGTGACAGCCCCGAGCTTCCTGAGCTCCATTACCTTCTTGCGCTTGGGGGCTGGAGACTCCGCTATGCCTTTCCCCTTTCTCCTAATCAAGGGCTCCTGGTCGGGGGAAGCTGAACCCTCCTCGATGGAAGTCCTTGTTCTCTTGGATGCAAGTGGAGCAGTATGTTCCCAATCTTTTGACTCCGGAGCCGGCACCCCAGCAGTTGAGTGAGTAGGAGGTGGAGGCTCCTAACGAGGAGGGTCATCCACCATCACGACTTTCGGCTCCCCAGACGGTGCAATTGCTTGGAGGGGAGGGACCCTTAGTGTAAACCTGCGCATGTCGTCCGATGAAGTGCTTGTGGTGGAAAGACTCTCTGAAGAAGACTCAGATTCGAGCTCGGGCTCGGGCTCGGGATCTAGGCCAAGAGGCGTAGCAAGGACCGAACGGACTTCATTTTCCTGTCCGCGAACTCCCAGGTCTCGGTTTATATCCAGAAGGGGACCAGTAACAGGTGGAGCAAGACCTAAGACTACCAGATCGGAGTTCGAGGGAAACGAGTCATCATCCGTGACCTTGACCGCTGCAAAGGTCTTTAGGATCGCGGTCTCCTCGCTGATAAGCTCGATCTTAAGATCAGAGACGTCTGCAAAGAGAAGAAACAAACTCGTTAAAAAAAAAAGGGAAACAATAATATATATTTCCGCGAGCAAGCATCCGTAACTACCAGGCGAGAAGACGAAGGAAGTATTACGCAGGTCGGAAACAGAGAGGTAGGTGACCAAAATCCAGTGAGATTTATATTCACTCACATTAGACTTAGTACAATACTGGGGCAGATATCGTCTACAGCGAGGGTGGGGACATGAAACATAGTACAGTCCGTCCCTGGGCCCATAAGTCCCCTTGAAACTGTATAGATTGCGGATAATGCGAGAAGTAGGGGGTCCGAGCCCATACTTAATGAAGCCAACAGCTAAAGTGGTCAGGTGGGTATAAGAATTTGGGGTAAGCTGAAATGGGGCGAGCCTCAGATCGTTTAACAGGGTCACAAGGTAGCTAGGGATAGGGAACCTAAGCCCAAGCTCCATGTGCTCGCGACTTACTGCAACAAAACCAGAAGGTGGGTAGGCTGTGCGATCACTCTCCCGCGGCACATTAGCCCTACACCCTAAGGGAAAATCGAACTCTCGAGCTAGAGCCTGCAGAGCTGGAAGAGTCATGCTGGAGGCAGTGTGGTGGAAGGCAGCTTGAGTCTCCCTCTCCTCAGCCTCGGTCAGAGAGGTTGAAGGCCCGGCTCGCTCAGTAGGCTCTTCTATGACCTCACCGCTTCGGGAGACTGTGCCCTGCATCACTCTAACTCGCTGCTCTACCCGCTCTCAGAAGCAGAAGCTTCATCACCAATGTGACCGCGGCGTGAGCGACCTGACATCTACAGAACAAAAGGAACGACATCAGGACGCCGAAAGCATACTGAACCTAGCGAGCTATGGCAAAGAATCCTAAAACTGTTATCCTATGCGTCAGGTCACACGCTACACTATCAAAGATGGTGGGGGCCTGAAACGCGGGCCCACCAGGTACAATTTCCTCCCAAAGTTTGAATTTCTAATCCTATGACTGTAGGGACTCTATCAAACAATGCAGGGGCGAATTACCCAATGTACTTAGGCTACGTCAATAAATAATAACAAGCTCAAACAATCTAAAACTGTGAGCAACATCCGCAACATGACTAGCAAAGCATTTCCCAGATAGGGGACAGACACGTGAAATTCAAAACCAGATCAGATGAGTATGCAGAAAATATCTCAAACCTGAGAACAGATAAAAAAAAAAAAAAGCAAAAAGACACATCGAGAACCGCAAACAATCGCTGGAAAGAGAAGAGCAGGGTCAGTAGACTTACTGTATAAGCTTGAGGTGGGGTCTGAACTCTGAAGTGATGTGCTCCGAAGAAACTGCTGGGAAAATGCAAAAATGGCTAAAGAGAAGATGACGAAGTGGAAGAATGTCTGTGTTTCGTCTCGAAAAAGCAAAAAATGGAGAATGAAAATGACGTCCGGTTTATATATACTCGAGCTCGTTCCCCCTGACCGTTCGATCCAACAAAAGGATAACCGCCACGGATCTGATGGCTCAGCGCATGCTCCGGTCTTCTGCCAGCATGTAGTGTCAGTTACAAGACTTACGCATTTAATGCGTACAGATCGAAACGTGTTTTGTGGCTCCAATGGCTTCATGAGTGCCACGTGTCGACGGTTATGGGTCAGGAAACGAAACGACGCCTGAGGAATTCGAAAATGGGCGCCAAAAAAAATAAAATAATAAAAATAAAAAATTTCAACTCCCAGCCCACAGACCGCACTGAGAGCTGGAGGGCTTATGTTATGCCCGTTTTCTCCACCTGGGCAAATGGGCCGGGATAGGCTCTGTAATTATGGATAGAAACGAAGGCCCAAGCCCCAAGTTACCACCATGAGCTCGTTCAGCTCGCTAACATCCCAGCTCGCCGAGATAACCCCCGAGATCGTTCGATGAGCTTCCAGTCCGCTCCAGCACCTACCCAGCTCGCGTAGCCTGCCATATCAAGAGCCAGCTTTAGAAGACACCTTATGTAGTAAGTCATCAGAACTACTAGTTCCCCTAACTTTCTGCCTGAGACACCGTGCAATTTCCAAGGGACACTTAATACAGTAGTCACGCATTTAATGCAGAGAAGACTTCTCCTGGTGCATTAAATGCAGATGTGTGCATGGAAAGAACAATCATTACCTTTACAATAAATGAAGCATGACTTATGTCAGGATTAGTTGAGATTGTCATAGTTTTTAACGTGTATTACACTCTTTTGTATTTCTTTTTTTGTCATCTCTCTTTCTCTATAAATATGGGAGATCTTTACTGTACAAACAAGTTAAGAAAAATACTAGAATACCGTCACTCTGCCAGAATTACCTCAGAGTGGCCATAGATGTAGGCGCAGTCGCCGAACCACGTGAAAATCCTTGTGTCTTGCATTCACTCTTCTCCCACCTTTCTTCATTAACTACCTCATTATTACTGGTTAATAACCACGACCGACATTCCTTCATCCTCACTACAGTCCACCAACCTTAAACCTCATTCACTGCTCATTTATCATGCATCCATCGCCATTATAACCATTTAATTACCTCGCTCACAGTTTGGGCCCCAGAATCTCTGGGTTGACCGTTTTCGAACGTCAACACAAACAAATTAAAATTAATTATATTCATTTTTTTTTTAAAAAAAAAAACTTTGTTATTCAAACTTCAAACAAATTTTTTTTAAACATAAATTTTTAATCCTAACCCAAGTTGTAATTTTATACTTTACCAAGAAGATGAAGAAGCACCAAAAATGAGATTTTATTTTGTGTTTAAGTTAGTTTATCTTTTTAGATGTTTGAAAGAAACAATTACATTTTAAAAGTTCTAAAGAATCATTAAAGATCCATAGATATTTTTGTAGATTTTCTTTAAGAGCATTTATGAAATTTTGTTTGTTGTATCTTCAATTAAGAAAGGAAAAAAGAAATTGTTTCAAGTTGTAAAAGTAAAAAAAAAATGAAAATAAAAAATTTAATAATTTGTGTTTGTCCTTTTTTATAATTTTATTTAGGGATGATTTTATCATATAAATATTTTAAAAAAAATGGATGTTCAAATCATTTTCATGAGTGGTAATGATACTGCCCATTTGTAAATTGTGATTATGAAATCTTGTGACATGTAGATGATAGGATCAACAATTTTATATAAGTGATGCTACACACGATGGAGAATTATATTATAGATGCAAAAGCATTCACGAAATTTTAGCTGCATATTGTATTGTTTTTTAACCAATGCTTTTGAAGCTATTAATTACTTTTATAAGTAGGATGCTTTGGAAAATGAACATAATTTTGGTGTCAAAATTTTCAATGTATTGTTAAATTTAGTTCAAACGAATTTTCTAAAGCTCAAAGCAATATATATATATATATATATATATATATATAGAAATCATCGATTATGCTCACAGATTTGGTTGGATATCTCTTATTGGGTTGAATGTGATTACATTGTCATGGTGAATTTTCTTTGGATTCGTAATACTTCAGTACCTTGACATCTTCTGGCTTCATGAGAAAGATGTCTACATTATCTTTCTTTTATGAACATTCATGTCTGTAAACATATTTACATAAATGTATTTATGTTAACTTTGTAAATAGATGTCAGAAGGTTAGTTAGTCAACTTTGTATATAAACTTTTCTTGTTTTCCAGAAGTGATGTACTACACTTACTACGTTTTTACTTTGCTTACTTTGCAACTAAACTTGTTCATGGTATCAGAACGGGACGATTTGGTCTCAGCTCGAAGTGTTATCTTCGTTTACTTGCTGCGTTTTTGATTTTATTCAAGCTGCTCAATTGTGTTGATGGCAGGCAACTTGAGAAACTTAGGGTTTGAGTCGAATCAAGGTACGGGAGGAGATGAGTCAGTGGATATGAGATCGATCAACAATAGAGATCCTCTGCATCTTCAGAACTTAGATCACCGAGGGATGATACTGGTTTCGACTCCATTGACAGGTAAAAATCATCTTTCATGAAGTCAATCGATGAAAATAGCCCTAGGAGCTAAGGTTAAACTATGGTTTATAAATGGTAAGTGTATGATGCCTAATGTAGACTCACCAGACTTTGAACAATGGAATAGGGTTGATTGTATGGTAACTTCTTGGATTTTGAACTCAATTTCTAAGGAAATAGTTGAGGCTTTTTTGTATACTACTTGTGCTCAAGAGTTATGGAGTGAATTAGAGAAGCGGTTTGGAGAGTGTAATGGACCACTTCTTTATCAATTATAAAGAGAAATTAGCTCAATTTCTCAGGGCAGTATGACAGTAGTTCGGTATTTTACAAAGCTGCAGAAATTGTGGGATGAACTCACTTGCTTGATGCCTATTCCACAGTGTACTTGTTGTGCTGCTAAATCTGTGATAGAGATAACAACTTCTAATCATCTTATGAAGCTTTTGATGGGGTTAACTGACACATATGATCACATTAGGAATCAGATTTTACTAATGGATCCTTTGCCTAGTGTTAACAAAGCCTACTCTATGGTTTTGAGAGTTGAAAAACAGAGACAGGTGCATATTACATTTGCTGATAATGTGGAGAATGCTGCCATGCTTGCTAGAGGTCAAAATCCTAAAAAAGATGGGATAGGTAAAGGTGGATATAAGAAGAAAGAAATAGGAAAAAAGGCTGATAGGTATTGTGATTTTTGCAAAACGGATGGACATGTGAAGGATACTTGCTTCAAGCTTCATGGATATCTAGACTGGTACAAGGAACTAAGGGAGCAAAGAAGTAAGTCACAAAATAAAGAAAGAGCTAATATGATTGAAACACCATTGGATAGTGGAAGTAAATCAACTGCTGTGAAGGAACCTGAATGGACTTCTACAATTACAGAAATGATTCAACAAGAGTTTGTCAAGTTGATGAAGGGCAAGGCTGTAGGGGCAAGTTATCTCATAAACTTTGCTCTTATGGGAGATTATTCAGGTACTGCTATGAACCTATCATTACATGCACTTGACTTGTTAGAAAGTGGGACTTGGATAATTGACATAGGAGCATCAAATCATATGTGCATAGACCTGAACCTTTTTGACTATCCAACCATTCTAATAAAAATAACACCAGTTTACTTACTAGATGGGTCTGTTAAAGTGGTTCACCATATTGGGAATATTACTTTACATCCCAAGGTAGTCCTAACCAATGCATTACATATACCTAGTTTCAAGTTTAATTTACTTTCAGTAAATAAACTTTCGAAGACAGCCCAAATAAGATTCACATTTTACCCCACCTATTGTGTTTTGTAGGACTTGCAGACTGAAGAAATACTGGCAGTTGGTATGGTGTTAAGGAATTTGTATGTGTTGGACAAAACTTGTTTTTCAGCTAAAACTTTGCAATTTCATAAAGTACATGTAGTGCAATCTGTACAGAAAAACATGTGCTTGCCACTAGTTTTAAATCTTTTAATTGTAATGGCCCTTGTTACATAAATAAAACTGCCGCTTCTTGTGATCCAGTCTGGCATCAGAGGCTTGGGCATGCTTCTCCTACTGTATTGAAACATTTACCATTTTTTGACAACGATTCCATTGGTTCTTGTAGTGCTTGTGATATTTGTCCCATGTCAAAACAACAAAGGCTTCCTTTTCAAAAAAGTACTATACATACTGGAAAAATTTTTGAGTTGGTGCATGTAGATCTTTGGTCCATATGAACAAGCTTCACTAACAAGAGCACATTAAATGTTAACCATTGTGGATGATTTTAGTAGAGCTAGGATTTTTTTACTACCACATAAACATATAACTGTTCAAACTTTACAAATTTTTTTTAGAATGGTTCAAAATCAATTGTATATCCAAGTTAAGTGTATTAGAACTGATAATGGTACTAAATTCGTGAACCAAGGTTGTCAAAATTTGTTTTCAGAATTAGGAATCTTGCATAAAAAAATTTGTGTTTACACTTCACAACAAAATGGAGTTGTGGAGAGAAAACACAAGCAACTTTTGCAAATAGCAAGGTCTCTCATGTTTTAATCTAGTTTACCAAAAAAATTTTAGGGAGAGTCTTTGTTGACTGCAACCTATATTATCAACAGGTTGCCTAGTTTTGTACTTCAATGGAAGACTCCATATGAGATTCTTTATGGTAAAGTACCTGATTAGCAATTCCTAAAAACATTTGGATGTCTTTGCTGTGCTACAAATACTCATCCACACAAAGATAAGTTTGATCAAAGAGCCTTTAAATGTGTTTTTATTGGATATAGGATTAGTAAAAAAGCCTACAAAGTTTATGATGTGATTTCACATTGCATTTATCTTTCAAGAGATGTTATCTTTCCAGATACCAAGAGATCATTGACAGGTTATTGTGTATTTTTGGGTTCAGCATTGATAACTTGGAAAACAAAGAAGCAAAATACAGTTTCCAGGTCCTCTGTTGAGGCCGAATATAGAAGTATGACTGCTACAGTATGTGAGTTGCAATGGATATCATATATTATGCAGGATTTTTTTATTTCAATCCCGTTGCCCATCTCTCATTGGTGTGATAATCAAGCAGCTTTACATATTGTTGCAAATCCTATTTTTCACGAGCGAACCAAGCACTCAGAAATTGACTGTCATTTGGTTCATGACAAGTTCAAACAAGGTTTTGTTCTATCATAACACATACCCTCCAAGATGTAGATTGCTGATATCTTCACAAAGTCTTTAGCTGCACCTCTTTTTACTCTTTTAGTGTCCAAGTTGGGCTTGTCAGACTTTCACCAAGCTTCAAGTTGAGGGGGGATGTAAACATATTTACATATCTGTAGTTATGCTAATGTTATAAATAAAAGTTAGAAGGTTAGAGTTAGTTATATGGTAGCAAACTGTTGCCAGGTGTCAGTAGTCGAGCAAAAGAAAGATTAGAGGGTTAGTTAGTCAACTCTGTATATAAACTTTTCTTGTTTTCCAGAAGTGATATACTACACTTACTACATTTTTACTTTGCTTACTTTGCAACTAAACTTGTTCAATGTCTCCCATGTTTATGGCAAGAATTGTCAAGTGGCAGATTGTTTAACCTTATATGGTCTCGTTTGGAGCCAAGATCAATGGTGGTTTTATTATCTGAATTTAATTTTCTTTTATAATAAAGGATCTATCCTCTTTGCATCTTTTTTTGTTTCTCTTGAACTATTTTAATGTTGGTTGACTGCCTTTTTTAGAAAAAAAAAAATCAGTTCGTTCTTTTTGGTTTCTAGATCCTTTGTATTTTTTGCTTATTAATAATATTGGTCGGCTTTAGGTGTTACAAGCATATAACTAAGATGTTTAGTAATACCTCACTTTTGACGTAACACTCTTTTATTTTGATCTTACTTATAACAAATATCAGTTATAATTTTAAAAATAATATTTCTTGTCTTGAGATTGGCTATGGTTGTTGTTTGTACCATACAGCTGGCAGCCGAAGTGTATGAAACCTGCAGCAACAGGCTTTAACCGATTGTTGCAGATTAAAGATATTAAATTTATAATAAATCATATTAAAATAATATTTTAACAAATAAATAATATATAAATATAATATTTTATTATAAAATAGAATATTATAATGATATTATAAGTATTTTAAATTATTATTAATATTTCATTAGTAAATCCAAATATATTGTATTATAATTAAAATAATAATAAATATAGTAATTTATTATAAAATATTTTATTATATTAATTATTTTTTATTATTAATATTTCACTTTAACGTCGAAGTTGTTCACTTAACAATTCCAATGTTCTTTTTAACAAGTTAGATAACATCAATTTGTTAAGATTAACGTTAAAGTTGTTCAACCATCAAGTTGGACGTTAGCGAAACGTTTGAAGTTGTTACAATTTAACAAAAATGAACGTACCAAACGTCAAAGTTGTTTCCTAAATAACTCCAACGTCTAATTGAACAACTTACATAGTGTGAACTTGTTCAGATTAATGTTGAAGTTATTTACCGAATAAGTTGGACGTTAGCACAACGTCTGAAGTTGTTCAAATTGAACAAAAATGGACGTATGACATCAACATACATTGGAGTTGTTATATGAACAACTCTAACGTCCATTTTAACAAGTAAGTAATGTCAACTTGTTGAGACCAATGCTGAACTTGTTGGCTGAACAAATTGGACATTAGTACAACATTTGAATTTGTTTAAATTTAACAAAAATGAATGTATGACATCAATAAATGTCGAAGATGTTCTATGAACAACTCTAACGTCCATGTTAATAAATGCGTAACGTCAACTTGTTGGGACCAATGCTGAAGTTGTTCCATTAACAAGTTAGACGTTAGCACAATATCTAAAATTATTCAAAATTAACAAAAATGGATGTATAACTTTGCTCCATGAACAACTCCAGCATCCAAATTAACAAATACGTAACGTCGACTTATTCAAACCAACATCGAAGTTGTTCTCTTAACAAGTTAGACGTTAGCACAATATCTGAAAATATTCAAATTTAACAAAAATAGACGTATGACTTTGTTCCATGATGAACAACTCCAACGTTCAAGTTAACAAGTATGTAACGTCAACTTATTGAAACCAATGTCGAAGTTGTTCATTCAACAAGTTGGACGTTAGTACAATGTCTAAAGTTGCTCAAATTTAACAAAAATAGATGTATAACAGCAGCATAAGTCGAAGTTGTTCCATGAACAACTCTAACATCCATGTTAACAAGTACATAACGTCAACTTGTGGAGATCAACGTCAAAGTTGTTACTTAAATAAGTTGGATACTAGCACAACGTCTGAAGTTGTTCAAATTTCACAAAAGTAGACGTACGACATTAGCAAATGTCGAAGTTGTTCCATGAATAACTCGAACGTCCGTGTTAACAAATACGTGACATGAATTTGTTGAGACCAACATCAAAGCTATTCACTCAACAAATTGGACATTAGCACAATGTCTGAAGTTGTTCAAATTTAACAAAAATGAATGTATGACATTAGCATACGTTGTAGTTGTTCCATGAACAACTCTTATGCCCATGTTAACAAGTACGTAATATCAACTTATTGAGACCAACATCGAACTTGTTGGCTAAAAAAGTTAGACGTTAGCACAACATCTAAAGTTGTTAATTTATCAAAAATGGACGTATGATATCAGCATACTTCGAAGTTGTTCCATGAACAACTTCAACATCCATGTTAACAAGTACGTAACATCAACTTGTTGAGATCAACGTTGAAGTTGTTCCCTTAACAAGTTGGACATTGGCACAACATCTGAAGTTGTTCAAATTTAGTAAAAATGGATATATAACTTTGCTTCATAAACAACTCCAGTGTCCAAGTTAACAAGTACGTAATGTCAACTTATTGAGACAAACGTCGAAGTTGTTTTCTTAACAAGTTGGATGTTAGCACAACATTTGAAGTTATTAAATTTAACAAAAATTGATGTATGACTTTGTTCCATAAATAACTCCAGCGTCCAAGTTAATAAGTACGTAACGTCAATTTGTTGAGACCAACACTGAAGTTGTTTATTCAACAAGTTGGACGTTGGTACAACGTCTGAAGTTGCTCAAATTTAACAAAAATGGACGTATGACATCATCAAAAGTTGAAGTTGTTCCATGAGTAACTTCATTGTCCATGTTAACAAGTACGTAATGTCAACTTGTTGAGACCAACGTCAAAGCTATTCATTAAACAAGTTGCGTGTTAGCACAACATCTGAAGTTGTTCAAATTTAACAAAAATTGATGTATGACATTAACAAACGTCAAAGTTGTTCTAGATCAACTCCAATGTCCATGTTAATAAGTACGTAACGTCAACTTGTTGAGACTAATGTCGAAGTTGTTGACTTAACAAGTTAGACGTTAGCATAACGTCTGAAATTGTTCAAATTTAACAAAAATAGACATATGACATCAGCATACAACTCTAACGTCTATTTTAACA
The DNA here is from genome assembly GCA_019925255.1 of Litchi chinensis. Taxonomy (NCBI): domain Eukaryota; kingdom Viridiplantae; phylum Streptophyta; class Magnoliopsida; order Sapindales; family Sapindaceae; genus Litchi; species Litchi chinensis. The sequence continues at coordinate 5,838,552 of CM034465.1, read as the reverse complement.
AATATGTAATGTCAACTTGTTAAGACTAACGTTGAACTCGTTGGCTGAACAAGTTAGATATTAGTACAACATTTGAAGTTGTTTAAATTTAACAAAAATAAACGTATGACATCTACAAACTTCAAAGTTGTTCCATGACCAACTCTAATGTCCATGTTAATAAATACATAATGTTAACTTGTTGGGACCAACGTTGAAGTTGTTCCGTCGACAAGTTAGACGTTAGCACAATATCTAAAGTTGTTCAAATTTAATAAAAATGGATGTATGACTTTGCTCCATGAACAACTCCAGTGTCTAAGTTAACAAGTACGTAACGTCAACTTGTTTAGACCAATGTCAAAGTTGTTCTCTTAACAAGTTGGACGTTAGCACAACATTTGAATATATTCAAATTTAACAAAAATGGACGTATGACTTTGTTCCATGAATAGCTCTTATGTCTAAGTTAACAAGTACGAAACATCAACTTATTGAAACCAAAGTCGAAGTTATTCATTCAACAAGTTGGACGTTAATGCAATGTCTAAAGTCGCTCAAATTTAAAAAAATGGATGTATGACAGCAGCATAAGTCAAAGTTGTTCCATGAACAACTCCAGAATCCATGTTAACAAGTACGTAACGTCAACTAGTTGAGACCAATGTCAAAGTTGTTCTTTAAACAACTTGGACGTTAGCACAACGTTTGAAGTTATTCAAATTTCACAAAAATAGACATGTGACATCAGCAAACATCGAAGTTGTTCCATGAATAACTCGAACATCCATGTTAACAAATACATGACATGAACTTGTTGAAACCAACGTTAAAGTTGTTCACTCAACAAGTTAGATGTTAGCACAATGTCTGAAGTTATTAAAATTTAACAAAAATGGACATATGACATTAGCATGCGTCGGAGTTGTTCCATGAACAACTCCCACATCCATTTTAATGAGTACGTAATATCAACTTATTGAGACCAACATTGAACTTGTTAACTGAATAAGTTGGACGTTAGCACAATATCTAAAGTTGTTAATTGATTAAAAATGGACGTATGACATCAGTATATATCGAAGTTGTTCCTTGAACAACTCCAACGTCCATGTTAACAAGTATATAACGTCAACTTATTGAGACCAACGTTGAAGTTGTTCCTTTAACAAGTTGGATATTAGCACATCTAAAGCTGTTCAAATTTAACAAAAATGGATATATGTCTTTGCTTCATAAACAACTCCAACGTCCAAGTTAACAAGTACGTAATGTCAACTTATTGAGACCAACCTCAAAGTTGTTCTCTTAACAAGTCGGATGTTAGCACAACATCTGAATTTGCTTACATTAAACAAAAATAGACGTATGACTTTGTTCCATGAACAACTTAGCATCCAGGTTAACAAGCACATAATGTCAACTTGTTGAGGCCAACATCGAAGTTTTTCATTCAACAAGTTAGATGTTGGCACAACTTCTGAAGTTGTTCAAATTTAACTAAAATTGACGTATGACATTAACAAGGGTTGAAATTGTTCGATGAGCAACTCCATCGTCTATGTTAACAAGTACATAAAGTTAACTTATTGAGACCAATGTCGAAGCTATTTATTAAATAAGTTGGGTGTTAGCACAACGTCTGAAGTTGTTCAAATTTAACAAAAATTGACGTATGACATTAGCAAACGTCGAAGTTGTTCCATGAGCAACTCCAACATCCATGTTAACAAGTACGTAATGTCAACTTGTTGAGACCAACGTCGAAGTTGTTGATTTAACAAGTTGGACATTAGCATAACGTTTGAAATTATTCAACTTTCACAAAAATAGACGTATGACATCAGCAAACGTCGAAGTTGTTCCATGAACAACTCCAACGTCCATATTAACAAGTACGTAATGTCAACTTGTTGAGACCAACATCGAAGTTGTTGATTTAATAAGTTGGACATTAACATAACGTTTGAATTTATTCAAATTTCACAAAAATGGACATATGACATCAGCAAACGTCAAAGTTGTTCCATTAATAACTCTAACATCCATGTTAACAAATACGTGACATGAACTTGTTGAGACCAATGTCAAAGTTGTTCACTCAACAAGTTGGACATTAGCACAACATCTAAAGTTGTTCAAATTTAACAAAAATGGATGTATGACATCAGCATACATCGAACAACTCCTATGTCCATTTTAACAAGTACATAATGTCAACTTGTTGAGACCAATGTTGAAATTGTTTCCTTAATAAGTTAGGCATTGGCACAATATCTAAAGTTGTTCAAATTTAACAAAAATGGACATATGACTTTGCTTCATAAACAACTCGAATATCCAAGTTAACAAGTACGTAACGTCAACTTGTTGAGACCAACGTCAAAGTTGTTCTTCTAATAAGTTACAACTCCAACACCTAAGTTGACAAGTACGTAATGCCAATTTATTAAGACCAACCTTGAAGTTGTTATCTTAACAAGTTGGATGTTAGCACAACATCTAAAGTTGTTCAAATTTAATAAAAATAAACGTATGACTTTGTTCCATGAATAACTCCAGCCTCTAAGTTAACAAGTACGTAATGTCAACTTGTTGAGATCAACATCGAAGTTGTTCATTCAATAAGTTGGACATTGGTACAACATCTTAAGTTGTTCAAATTTAACAAAAATGGACATATGACATCAACAAAAGTCGAAGTTGTTCCATGAGCAACTCCATTATATATGCTAACAAGTACGTAATGTTAACTTGTTGAGACCAACGTCGAAGTTGTTCATCAAATAAGTTGGGTGTCAGCACAACGTCTGAAGTTATTCAAATTTAACAAAAATTGACGTATGACATTAACAAACATCTAAGTTGTTCCATGAACAACTCCAACATTCATGTTAACAAGTACGTAAGGTCAACTTGTTGAGAACAAAGTCGAAGTTGTTGATTTAACAAGTTGGACGTTAGCACAATATCTAAAGTTATTCAAGTTTCACAAAAATGAACGTATGACATCAGCAAATATCAAAGTTGTTCCATGAACAACTCTAACGTCCATGTTAACGAATACGTGATATCAACTTATTGAGACCAACGTCAAAGTTATTCACTCAACAAGTTGGACGTTAGTACAATATCTTATGTTGTTCAAATTTAACAAAAATGGACGTTTGATATCAACAAACGTTGAAGTTTTTCCATGAACAACTTAATGTCCATGTTAACAAGTACGTAATGTCAACTTATTAAGGCCAACGTTGAAGTTGTTCACTTGAGTTGGACGTTAGCAAAACGTCTGAAGTTGTTCAAATTTAACGAAAATAAGCATATGACATCAGCAAACGTCGAAGTTGTTCCATGAACAACTCCAACATCTATGTTAACAAGTACGTAATGTCAACTTGTTGGGACCAACATCGAAGTTGTTCACTCAATAAGTTAGACGTTGGCATAATATTTGAAGTTGTTCAAATTTAATAAAAATGGACGTATGACATCAACAAACGTTGAAGTTGTTCCATGAACAAATCCAACATCCATGTTAACAAGTGCGTAATGTTAACTTGTTGAGACCAATGTCAAAGTTGTTCACTTAATAAATTGGATGTCAGTACAACGTTTGAAGTTGTTCAAATTTAACAAAAATGAACGTATGACATCAATAAACGTCAGTGTTGTTTTATGAACAACTCCAATGTCCATATTAACAAGTATGTAACGTCAACTTGTTAAGACCAACATCAAAGTTGTTGACTTAAAAAGTTGGACGTTAGTATAACATTTGAAATTGTTCAAATTTAACAAAAATGGACGTATGACGTCAGCAAATATCGAAGTTGTTGCCTTAACAACTACAACATCATTCTTAATGAAAGCATACAGGCGTGATGGGAGAGCCTTTTGTCACGCCTAAACATGACAGAAGACTCTCCCATTGCACTCAAGCGTGATGCTCGTTGGGTGGGACAAGAAGCTCTCTTATCACAGCCAAGTATGATGGGAGGCTCTCCCGTCACAGTCACAATAATAAATGACTATTTTATCCTTAAAATAAAATGATTTAAGCTTAATTAAAATAAAATTGTAATATCAAATTTTAAAAAAAATGGTAAAATTGTTTTAAAAACACAAACAATCACATTCTCTCTTTCTATACCTAGATCATTTCTCCTCTCTTTTTCTCTCTTTCTCTTTCTTTTGATCTTGTTCTTCTTCATAATCTTTGTTCTCATTCTTCTTCTTCTTCTTCTTCGAACCTAGATATATCTGCTTTTACCTTTTTCTCCACCTCCCACTCCTTCTTTATCTCCTTCATAAAAACCATCACTTCTCTCAACCGTGTGGTCGCCAACCTATTCTCCCTCTTTGTGTCTTCTTCTTCTTCTTTAACCTCTGTTAAAATCCTAACACCACTTTCCTCTCCTCCCTTCGCTGCCTATCCCCTTCCATAGCCGCCTTCACCTTCAGTCCTTCCTTTTCGATCTGGCCACTATGAGGATGACACCATTGGAGGAAAGACTCGAGGTCTCATTCATGGCAAAGATAGAAGATTTTAGTTTGTTGTGGTTAGGTTTTCAACAATTAATCTAAATTTTGTTTAATCTAGATTTTTTTTTTCAATTTTTGTTTCATTTTGATGTGAGGCTTTTAAATGTGTGAACCATGGTTGTTGACAGAATTACAGTGTTTGTTTTGATTGTGCTAGTCATGAAACTTATATGTGATTGTAGTTGGTTGTGTTTGTGTTGGGGCTATTACAGATTGTTTTAAAGTGTGTAAACCGAACACAGATTTTTTAGATGTTATGTTGTGTTGAGTTTGTGTTTGATTTTTTTGAGTGAGTGATGTGAGAGAGAGTAGCGATTGTGTTTCTAGTTTTGGTGGAGGAAAAGAGTGAGTTTTGGTGGAGGAACATGAAGCTTTGAATTGGATCAAACCCAGAACTTCATGTTCTAGTTCTTTTTTTCCCCATTAATCAGTCATTATTTTTTTTAAGTCATCTGCAATTTTAAGTGAGTTTTGGTTTGATTTTGATGTGGTAGTGTTTAAATTTGATGTGGGGTTCTTACTTTTGGGTTATTTTATGTTTTATTTGTGTATTTTTTTTTTTTTTAAATAAAGGTAGATGAGTTGAAAATCTAGGTTTCTAGCTCAAATATTCAAATTTAGGATGAATTATTTTTAATTTTTAATTTTTTTAAACAAATTTTAATTTTTTTGTTTTTGTTTTTTTTATAATTTTGATTAAGGGTAGTTTAGTCTTTATACAATTTTCATCACGTTTGACTGTAGTTAAATGATGAAAAGCACTAAATTAATAAATTTCTAAAATGTTAAAAATAACGGGTATTTAAAACACATAAGTTTAATATTAAACGTTACTGATTAAATGAAATTTTCCCTTAATCTTTTTATATTTAATAATTTTAATTGGACATATCCAATCAATAAATTCTAAAATATCAATTTTCATAAATTCTAAAGCACATGTCTTCCACCAATCATGGGTGTGTGACCGCGCTCACATCATGGTATAGTCACATACTTATTCCAATATTGGTGCACGGTTACATCACCATTTTAGTGCGACTACACTCTCATACTAGTGCAAGTCTTTCATTAATCATAGATGCGCGGCTACACTCGGTTGCACTCACATTTTGGTGTAACCACGTACTTACTCCAATGTTGACATGCGACCATACCACTATTTTAGCGTGATTGCGCACTCATATCAGTGCAAGTTTTTCATTAATCATGGATGCGCAGCTACACTCACATCTTGATGCAGCTGTGTACTTACTCTAGGATTTGTACACGGTCGTACCACTGTTTTAGCATGGTCGCACACCCATACCAGTGTAATCGAATTTAATTTTAAATTTTAAAATGTAGAAAAATATAATAACTTAAATTGAATTATGCTTAAAATATAATAACTTAAATTGAATTATTTTATATAAAATAACTTAAATTGGATTAAAATATGATTAAAATATATTTTTTATAAAATAATTTTATTAAATTTATTTCTTAATTCATTAAAATTTAAGTGTATTTAATTCAGATTTATATGGAATCCAATTAAACCTAGTTATATTCAAAAAGTCATTGATTCACATATTTCATTTAAGTGATGGATTTGGATAAAATTTGAATGGATTTTTACTTGATTTTTATGAAGAAAGAAATTTGTAATAAATCATATCATTCTCCTAAATATTTCATTGAATTTCATAAAAGGGGATTTAGCAAAATTACCTTTTTTGGCACCTTATTTACATAATTATCCTCTCACTCAAAACAATTACAAAACCATCCTAAGTTATCCAAAATACGCTAATAAATTAAAACCATCTCATTAAAACAAAATATTCTTTAAATTTTACTTTGAGTGGAAGGAAATTTGAATAAAAGTTGAAGAAATTTAGTTGCTGATAAAGGTTAATGTTTATGATTGAGCTTTTAGGGAATTAGATGATTATTTTTTTTAAGGGAATAAGTAAAAGTGGAAAAATTGATGATTGCATCAACACATAACTCGGTATTGGGTTGACCCAATATCAAATCATGTAGTAACCTAAAGTTATAATTTTGAGCCCATTGAGTCAAAATTATAACTTTGGGTTGACAAATAACTCGATATCGGGTTGACCTGATATCGAGTTATGTTGTTAACTTGAAGTTATAATGTTGACCCGATTGGGCTAGTAATAATTTTTGATCCGTTTTAGGTCTAAAATAAGCTTTCGAGCTAGGACTTGACCATGTTTCAAAAATCGCTACTAGTTAATTGATTGATAGGATAGTGGTTAGTAATTTATAGGTTATTTGATAAGTAATCAGTGAGTACTATTGATTGACGGTGAAACATGTATTTCTGTTGAATTTTTGGAATATCAAGGAAGGTTAATATCATTTAATCAAAACTTTGATAGTGGTGTAATTTTATCAAACATCAGGGAAGGTTTGTGTAGTTTGTCCCATTATATATAAATGCTTTTAAACAAACCATAGTTTTCTTTCCTCTCCTACCTCCCACCTCCAGCCTCCTCTCTTCTCTCACCTCATCTCTCACCGATTAATCCATCATCATCGTCGTCGTAATTGCTCCATATCATCATCATTGCCACACCAAAATACCATCATTAGCACCACACAAAACCTGACTCCGATCTCATCCACCCACACGGCCAAGTCGTACCAACCTTAACCTCATTAACCACCACCGACACACCACCATCACAAAAACTAGCAATCTCCTCCTCCTCTCTATCTGCTATAGACCCCACTTTTGTTTCCTACTTTTGTCATCAACAACGACATCGGATATGTTTTGTTCGAAGAAATGCCTAATGAGGGGTTTTTTTTTTTTCTTTTTATTTCTCCTAATATATTTACTTTTAATTGTATTATTCTATACATATACGTTCTTCATTGAAAACGTTGTCCAGTTTGTATTTTTGTTGTTAGAATTACTTGTATTTAGCTTTTTTTTTTCTCTTTTTTTTGTGTTGAAAATTTTCTAGTTAGGTGTGGTGGTTGGGCTCACCAATTCTAGGCCAAGTTGGACCAATTACTTGGTCGAGTAATCACTTCAAGCAAGTTGGATGTAAACCCTCGATTATGATTACAGTTTATTAGTATTACTCCAGTAATATTATTTAAAGTTGAATTTATTTTTGCATCACGAGTAGGATGCCGATTGAAGGACCTCATAGTATTGGAGAGTGATTTGGGAGAATATAAGGTGAGATAAGCCTATGAATAAAGTCAAAAAGGATATAAAAGTTTCATCAATAGATATTAGCCAAGTGTATTAGAGAGCCACTTGGAGCCATTTTATTGGTGGAAGAATTAGTGATTTTAAGTGGTGACAAGTGGACCAATTAACGTTAAACTTATCACTTTGGGGGTTAAAATGAAATTAAGCAAAGTTCAAGGGCTAAGTTGTAATTAAAAGAAATAATTTTTTTAGAAAAATTTCCCACAATAAATAGCTTGTCCTCTTGCAATTTTTCATTCATTTCTCACGTTGAAAAACCGAGAGGGAGAGTGTGTGTGTTGCCGGCCAAGGAAGAGAGGGGATCAAGAGATCTCAAACAAATCTCTTCAAGTATTTCATCACCAAATTTCATCTTGTTATCAACCAAAACTATTTGTGCAAGTTTGAGGTGGGATTAAGGTCTAAATAGGGTGAAAACGGAAAGTTTCGAAGGCTTCTGGAGGAAAATCATCATCTATCGGAGGACACTTTGTGAGTAGAAAGCTAGTTATTCAAGTGTTATTTTATTTAAGTTTTATTTCTTATGTATATATGAATGAATGTATTTTACTTATTGTTCATATGAATTTATTTATTATGTAATTAAGTGGTTTATTGAAGTTATACTAAGATTTTAGCATGTGAGTTTTGAGTTGAGTATATTTTTATATCGAGAATGTGTTAGAATCAAAGATTTTAGACTTTCTGCCTTAAGAACGAGTTTATCGTAAAATACTGAGAAAAAGTATTTTAGTACGCCTATGGTTTACCCTAACTCCAGTTAAGTACCTTATACGTGTACGATAGATGTGAGAGAGTCACTAACCGAGAATGGAGTCTGGACGACTCCTAAGAGAGAGAGCCAATTGAGTCACCTTTTGCACATATAAGGATAGTGTAGATCAAACCGATTGCGAAAGGGTAACGTGTGCCTAAAATTTACGCATCGGCGACTACACAGGGCAGATTTCTTAATTTCTAATGGCAAGCGAGAGAGTTTATGCTGCCATGATAGGAGTAGTTTCCCTGGGTTACCATTAAGGCGAGAAAATGAGAAAGTTTAGAAAAAGACTGAGAACGAACTTGAAAAACAATTTTCAAACGAGTTTCGATAAAATATTTTAGAAAAGAATGAAACTGTTTTTCTTTAGTTTTATTAAACTGTAATTCTCACTGAGTTTTACTCACAGTTTGTTTCCAATATGTTTCTTAAAAATTCTCCCTCAGGTGCAGGAGCAAGTCGTACAGGAGTGAGTCATTCAGAAGACGAGGCTCAGACGGACGTGTAGATCGACTGACGGACGACTTCTACTACCTTGTATATTTCATGTTTATGTCATGTACATATTTTGAATCAAATCATGGTGGAAATTGTAAATGTAAATATTAGTTTTTGGATTCATAGATTTTATGAAGTCGTTTTATGAAGATGAAAGTTGAAAAACTTTAGTTTTTTTTTTTTTTTTTTTTTTTTTTTTTTATATCTTCTTTTGTAATTGTGGTTTTTATGATGAAATTGGTTTTGGGATGCAGATCGAAGGCCCTTGGTAGTTGAAATTGATTGCTATAGAAGTGTTTTTAAGTTCTCTTTGAAATTTGCAGGATGGCATAATTCAATAAACAACCGATATACTGCTGAATTTCCATTAGAAAAACGTAAATTTTTTATTCTTGCCACCTATTGAACGGGCTATAAAACAAGTTAAAGTAAGTTTTGGTGCTCCGATGAGATTTCTTTAGGCCAAAGTTAGGGTTTGTTGGAGTTTTGTCAGGGTGCTACGGGGTTTTTCTCGGGTTCAGAAGAGGGATTCGGGAAGGGTCCCATCATTGGACCCCTAATATGGAGGTTATCCAATTGGTACGGTATATGTTACAAATTAATTGATGAAAAAACGACCAAATCTATTGATTTTTGGAACAATGGACATGACCCAATATTGGGTTGACTCAATATAAAGTCATGTTGTTAACCGAAGTTATAAATTGACCCGATAATTATTGACTTGATTTGGGCTAAAAAATAAGCTTTTGGGTTAGGACAAAACGTGATATTGGGTCATCTACTAACTCGAAGTTATATTTTTGACCCAGTTGGGTCAATAATTATTTTTTACCCGATTCGAATAAAAAATAAGCTTTTAGGTTAGGACATGCCCTGATACTAGATCATGTGCTAACCTAAAGTTTTATTTTTGATGCGAAAAAATAGTTATGGAATGACCTAATAATAGGTATGCTAACCCAACTTTGGATTAGCATGTAACCTGATACTAGGTATTTGCTAACCTGAAGTTATGACTCAAAAGGTCAGTAGTTAGGGAATGATCAGATTTAGATAAAAAAAAAAAAATTATATATATATGACTTTGCGTTAACACATGACCCGATATTGGGTCATGTGATCGTAGTTATATCTTTTATTTGAAATGTTACAAGTTATAGAATGACTTGCTTCAGATTGAAAATGTAATTTTGGGTTAGCACATGACCTGATATTAAGTGACTTGATACCAGATCATGTGCTAACTTGAATTTATACTTACGACCCCAAAAGTCAATAATTATATATGAATCCCATCTAATATTTTAGCTTCCATAAATTAGACAATTACACGCTAATATGGAGATAAACATAATGATAAAGAAAGTATTGCACCAACCAAAAAATAAAGATTCCTTACAATCTTCAACAATAACTATTCATTAATTATTTTCATGCTACATCTGTAATATCCACTCAAAATCTATCACTTCTATCAATCCCACACAATATTTAAGAGCATAACATGTTTTTTTTCTCAATCATAATAGTGGAAGAATTTGTTCAACAACTTTAATCATAACTTCAGACAAGAATCCAAAGAAAAAAAATGCATGTCTCTCTTGGAGGGAACCATAGCTCTAATCAGTCTATAGAATTTGTGAATTTCACTAAAATATAATATTGCAAAAATTCTATCAAGCTCTAATAAACTTTAAATCGAACCAATTCAAAGATTTCTTTTGAAGTACCCTTAAGGATCTTTCAAAGTTTTTAAGGGTCAAATGAAATTTTTACCTTGAAACTTACATAAACATTGGAGATAAAATTTGATAGATTGAGGCAGAGGAATGCGAATATTGTAACAACCTTTATGAACCTTGATTGATTGTCCTTTTAATAGCTTTATCGCTTCTTTGGGTTTATTAAATTCAATGCATGTCTCTTGTAGAGGCTTACCTTTCTTAAAACACATTGGACATTGTGCATATATGCATGTTTTTGAGCAATTGGATGTCTTATATTCCATATTACATAATATTGTAATATTACAATATTACACACTTATATTGTAATATTGCAATGCTTGAATTCATACACACTTATATTCCATATTACAATATGAACGATCTCTTATACTATAACCGTTGTCTAAAGTTGAAGGTTACATGCAAGAGGCATCCATACCTGTCTTCACTGGTTTATGTATTTTATACCACTTTGATGCAACTAACATATGAATTCAAACCAGATTTCTGGGTTCTTCCAGGTGTTAAAGGCACAAAAAGAAAGAAATGAAATGAAGAGATATATATATATATATATATATATATATATTACAAAATTTAAGTACCATATTGTATTGATATTCTGCAGTGTGTCTTTGAGCAAAAGATATATGTTCTAATAGAACTATATAGACTCACTCCTTACAGACAACTTTCCTTTCATATAATTTACAAGCTAAGAACTTATTTGAATTGCAGTTCTAGTACTTTTAACATATTGCACAAACAAATGTAAAGATCCAAAAGAACTAGCATCATCTACCCAATACCATAAAAAGTGAAGACATTCAAGACGAAAGTGATACTCAATTGGGCTCTATCTTTGAAAGTGGAAAAGGACTACTATAATCAAAGGCCTTAGTGTCATGCTGAAGTGGAAGTTGAATCTGCATTCGGATTTCAACCAGCAAGGTTCAAAATATATTCAATCTCCTTCACTACTTCACTCATTGTAGGCCTATCAGCTCTTGATTCTTCCACACATCTCACTACTAGATCCACAAATTTCTCAAAACCTTTTAGTGTTGTACCTAAATCGATGGTTGGATCAAGAATTTTGGAGAGGTTGTATAGGTCGTTTTACTTATTATCCATTGCCATCTTTACGTCTCTTACAACATACTTTCCTCACTCTATTGGCTTTCTTCCGGTCAGTAGCTCTAGCATTAGCAGCCCAAAACTATAAACATCACTCGTTTCGGTTAATTGTTGGCTCATGTAATAATCAGGATCCAAGTAACCCTAAACCCAAAAAACCAATATTAGGGCATGTAACATTGGTATAAGATCTTCTGCTAATTTTCTGATACGGTACATATTGATTTGTGCATATATTCTTAATCAAAGAGTCCTATGATCATGGTCATTGTAAGATTTTTTTCTCAGTCTACCTTTTAATTACAAGGAGAAAAGATAAAAATTGAGTCATATTTAGGCTCGAGCAAGTGTATATTTGGCATTACCCACCATTGTTCCCTTAACTTGAGTGCTGATATGACCCTTTTCACTGTCACCGATTGGTTTAGAGATACCAAAATCAGCAACTTTTGCATTTAACCTTTCGTCCAACAGTATATTTGTTGATTTTATATCTCTGTGTATTATAGGAGGATTGGCAAGCTCATGCACATAGGCTAGGCCTCTAGATGCACCAAGTGCTAATTTAAGTCTTCTTATCGAATCAAGTCTGATTCCACTTTTCCCTGCATATAGTATGGTATTTTTTCAGAGAGGATGAACAATATCACGAGTGAAGAATTCACATTTTCCCAATAATTTGCTTGTTCCATTAATAGGGAAGCGTATTTGTGTAAAACATGAAAACGTCATGAAGCTTATTACTTAGCCAACTATATTCAATTTTATTTTTGAAATGTTTGCGTGGTGATATGTACTACATTCTGCTTAATGCCTTACAATATTGGTCATTACATGCGTCCGCAGAATGAAGATGGTGAAGAAAACAGGAGGAGGTACCTGATAGACTATCCCTCAGAGAACCATTCACCATTTACTCATATATCAACATTTGTTCGCCAAGTTCAAAGCAGAATCCCAAAAGCATGAGGAGGTTTTTGTGATGGACTCTTGCATGAGGAGGTTTTTGTGATGGACTCTTGATAAAAGTTCAATCTCAGTTTTGAATTCTACCCCACCCTGCTTAGATCCTGCTTGAGATCTTTTGATGGCAATCAACCGTCCTGTGGGAAGAGTTCCTCTATAAACCTGCAGGGATGTTGAAAAAAAAAAAATAAATAAAACTAATAAGACTGATTAAGCAACAAACTAATTATATGTTCAAGCTGTGTTGCATCCAGTCTCTGTAAAACCAATGTTGGCTAGACATTGACCATCAATTTGGTTGCAAAATTTTATTTTTGAATCTCAATGTGGAGAGCTGGAGAGAGAGGATCAAACCTTTCCATAGCCGCCACCTCCACTATCATTGGCTTCAGAAAAATGGTCACTAACCATAAAATGCTATAAGTAGATGAAACAAGTATTCTTATCACATTAGATTGAAACTAATCAGCTTTGTCACTTGATATTTTGAAACTTTGAGTACTCATTCTATGGTATAGTGGTACTACCTGGGATGATGCTGATGCTTCACAGTTTCGGAGGGGGGGGGGGGGGGGGGGGGGGGGGGGGGGACCGCTGCGGGCGCGGAAGAACAGGACAGAAGGAACTTCACCTTGAAGTTGAGTATTCTCCATAGTTCTGCCAAAACAGTAACTCATTATGCTTCATGTTTCACAAAGAATTGCTTGCATCAGTGCACGAAATACACTGCCTTAGGAGTCATAATAAAACGTAAAATATGAGAATTATTCAAGGAATAGATGTATTGGATCCAACAAGTTCGGATAATGTAATCTTGACTCAAATTATTTGTTTATGTGTTTTACATTGTTGGAGAGCAGGAAATGGGCAGGAACCGGAACATACATTGTTGTTAAAGACTGCAAGCTTGAAAACCATGAAGGAGCCTGCTGATGCATTGAAACTGTTATTACTCAAGTCACTGTAACAGATGCTTTGGTTATAGATTGAAATTTGATGTCAAGAAAATTCTATGTAGATACAATGACTCTGATGATGCCAGCAGATATAGTCATATAAATTAAGTAAACCTGTTCTACTTACAAGTAGCTGAGGAAGTTCGTGGCAGCAAGGTTGGCGATGGAACCATTCAGTTTATTGTTAGACAAAAACCTGAAAAGAGGATCACCAAACACTCATAACTGTAGAATTATTAGCTAATGATAATGATCACTTTTCGTAAAACAGGCATAAAAGCTTATTTTCCATATCTCAATTTTCAGCTTACAGCTCTTGGACCACCCTTGTAAGATTGCTGAGGGTTTGAGGAATAGGACCAGTTAACGAGTTCCTATCAAAGCGTCTGCGATCAAGAGAAGAGATTTTTCAGGGAACAAAAAACGTGCCTGCCAGTTAGATTGTTACTTTGAAAGATTCAGATGAACATGATATTTAGGTACTTACATGACCTCCAAATTTTTCGCAATTCCAATGCTGGAAGGAAATGTGCCAGTGAGTTCGTTGTTTTCAAAGAGCCCGACACAGAGAAGAGAAGAAATATAAATTGACAACGTATCTAAATTAATTCACAAGTCAACTATTTGATTGCACGATTTTCTGCATTAAATTACACAGCAGAGACGTCAAATAATCAGAAGATTTAGTCCACTTGAAGCTTTACGAAACTTACACATGCAGCAGATGCATCTCTGAGCTGAAAAGCTTTTCTGGGATTTCGCCGGAGTGTTGATTTTTTCCCAAACGACTGCAGAGAATGGATAGTCTTAGATTACTATTGAAGTCTAGAATACAATACCACAGTAAGAGAGATAACTAAAAGCCTCAATAAATTTAACATGCAAGTGATTGGCATTGAGAAGCATATCAAGACCAGGTGAAGTGCCATCAGAAACTGGGATCTGCCCTCGTGGCTGGTTCTCAGCTAGATCCAGCCAAAAGAGATTAGATAGATTTCCAATAAAAGGCCGAATCAACTCTCTTTACACTGAAAATCCCGTAAATCTTTCGTTGTTTACTAGTTTTTAAACTAGGTGGCGTGTGTTTAGCTACCTTATTATTAGTCATTGCGATAGTTTTAAGTGGAGTATTACAAAATCAAAATCCTTAAAGATAGACCAGCTGCTGTAGGGATCCAATTGAACCAGGAATTGGCCCGATAAAACCGCAACCCCCCAAGAGTCTGGGATACAAAATAAACAGCACATATGCTTTACGAGGATTCTAGTTACCACAAGAACTTTGCTGTTAGCCATTGCTTTCACATTTGGCCACACCTGCTTAAATTTATATTCTTTTTTTTTTTTTATATCAAATAAATTTTAAAATTGAAATAATTAAATATTATTATTCATATAATATATTGAATAGATACTTAGATTTAATTATTTGATTAATAGTATTTTTGGCTTAAATTATTGTTATATATATGATATCATAGACAATAATTTTAAGTTTAATTATAACTACAATACATTTAATTTAATTAAATGACAAAAAATGAAAATTCAACATACTCTTATAGATTAATAAAATTTTTAAGTGATCATAAAAATTTCATCAAACATCTTAAAAGTAATTAAATAAGTAAACATAATAAAAAAAAACCTATTTATAGCATATTATAAAACAATACAGAATATTACTGACAATTGATATAATGTATAGAACAAAATTCAGTGTCATTCTCATTTTGCTTAGTTTCAATAAACAAAAGATTCGAAAGCAAACAAAGAAGAAAAGAACAATAAAGACATGCACATAACTTGTTCCAAAGAAGGGTCTGCCTTTGTCGCTTTTGCAATTACTGATTCGTGACTGCCCTCTGCTTCTACAGAATTGCAAAAAGGATGAAGGGAGATATCGGCCCATGATCGCCTACATACCTAGAATCGGCTTATCATTTTATTGAAGATCAAGAAGATGAAGAGGAAGACAATTTCATAATCATCCAGGTATGTCAGTTTAAAAGTCGCAAACGTAAAGTTATGTGAATTAAAATTCTTTGGAAAAGATTTGAGCTTAGGACAATCAAAGAGATTTAGTTCTTTCAAGGATTAAGACTTTGAATAACAGAGGAAAGGCATTCTAGGTCTGCAAACTCTCTAATATCGAGGATGGTTAGAGAGGTCGGAAGCATGATTCCTGTCTTTTCTAGTGGAAAAGATACCACATCTGGACATCCACATATGTAGAGTTCTCTAAGTGAGCTGAGTCTGTGCAACCACCATTTGAACAGGGGCTGGCAGATTTTGGGTGCATCAGAAATATGAAGTGATTCCAGGTTAATTGGAAAGCCATCTTCGGGCAAGGATTCCATGGCTTGACAATTACTTATCATTACTTCTCGAAGAAAGGAGAGATTGTGCATGCACTTGGGTTGGCCCTTTAGCGTCTCACAGTCATCTATTTTAAGCTCTGTCAAGTTTGTGGAAGGCAACCCTCCTACTGGAAAGGAAACAAGGCTTGAGCACTTCGATATTTTAATCGTCTGAAGATGGTTGAGTAGATGCATGTCGTTGGGCAGAGCCTCTAGCTTCTCGCTGTGATCTATTATAAGCTCTGTCAAGTTTGTGGAAGGCAATCCTCTTTCTGGAAATGAAACTAGGCTTGAGCAAACTGATATTTGAATCTTCTGAAGATGGTGAAGTTGATGCATGTCGTTGGGCAGAGCCTTTGGTTTCTCACAGCCTGCTATACGAAGCTTTTTCAAATTTGTGGAAGGAAGACCGCCAGCTGGAAAAGAAACAAGGCTTGAACAATATGATATTTTAATCTCTTGAAGATGCTCAAGTTGGTGCATGTTGTTGGGCAGTTCTTCTAGTTCATGACAATGGGTTATTCTGAGATTTGTTAAGTTGGTGGAAGGCAAACCTCCTGCTGGAAAAGAAACAAGGCTTGAGCAATGTGATATTGTAAGATCTCGAAGATGATTGAGTTGGTGCATATTGCGAGGCAAGGCTTCTACTTTGTGGCAACACTCAATTTGAATGTGCTCAAGTGTGGCAGGAAACTCACTTTTTGAAAATGAGGATTTGATAGATAAGATTTCTGCAATACCAATTATTGAAGACTGTAAACTTTTGTTCTCCTCTTGCATCAAAATCTTTAAATCATTGCATTCACAAATCCCCAACTTCTTTAGATTCGGAGATTAACTGATTTCTTGAAAGGCGCATATAAGAGATTTACACTAACATATACACATTCAAGAGATGTAATTTCCATCCATAAGTCGCGAAGACATTCCAATAAATCACAAGATTCAATTCTAATGGCTCTCAACTGGGAGGGTAGACTAGCCTCTGGAAAGGAAACCACATCTGAGCAGTTTGAAATAGATATCCGTCTTAGGAAACCAAGGTTGAGGAGCATTTGTGGAAGTGTCCTAAGGCAGACGTTGTCCAATACTAGATAGTGACATATGTCAGGCAATCCTCGCAACTGTAGCACTTCTTCATTCCCTTCCAGCAGTTCACTAATAATTTCATGCGTTTTGTACTCCAGATTGCAAAAGTCCCTAGCATCTTGCATTGACGCTACTCCACTATACCAGAAAGACGTTGGTGCTTCATAACCAACAATCTTCACTCCTTCAACTTCTGATAGGCTTTGCATGAAACGTTTTATTAGAAAAACCTGACCTCGATGAACGTCAGAAAAAATTATTGGATATAGTGAGCCGAAGTCGATCTCAGTTCTCGGGTGCACCTGTTTGCATCCATCAATTTCAAATCTGCAGTCCTCTGGAAGACTTGCAGTTGACAACGGCAATTCCCGACAATTACTAATGACAAGCCTTTTTAATGAAGGAAAATGTTCTGGCAACCTTCCTTGCAGTTCGGGACAATGAACAGTTGAAAGTTTGAAGGCGAGGGAACCCTTCAACTTCCTGACCATTTCCGTAAGAAATCCATTCTTCCCATTCTTGCATATATCCTAAATAAAAAGTTCCTAGAGAAGGAAAAGGCCTTGAACAACCATTCCCATAGAATTCAGGGCCTACCCTCTTTATACCATTCATAGAAAGAATAAAAAGTGTCTTTAGTGACGGAAGTTGCTCAACTGATGGCAAGGAAGTACAATTTCCACAACCTGCGATTCTTAAGAACACCAAGTTTGAGAAAAACGTATCTTCTAACCAAGGCGGCAGTGATATACCGCCACAGCTATTGATAGTAAGCTGTTCAAGCTTTGGATTAGGTCGTAGCATGTCAAGTACTAGCCTTTCCATTTCTACATTCCAAAAATCACCTTTAATCCTCCATTCCAAAACTAATTCTCTAATATTGCTCTTGCCGCTTAAATCAGCTTCCTTGGCATCTACGAAATCATGTATATTCTCCAACCCTCTAATTCTAAGTGTCCCCTGTAAATGTTTCAACTTTAAGGCTTTTAGCCCAGGCCCAATATTGCAGCTCCCAACAAAATCTGATAGTATTCTAAGACTGGTTAATTTATCCATATTGGAAGGCATTTCTTGCAACCCTATCTTAGAGGCATTTAGATAATGCAGATTGATTAAGTTCCCCACGTCACACAACTTCCTTAAATTACGACAGCGTTTTAATTTAAGAGTCAATAAATTGTAAAGACTATTTATTGACTCTGGTAAAAAAGAAATTGGAGTGTAAGAATGATCAACTTGTCATAGATGCTTCAAACCACTGATTGAACTTGATAGCTCATCAACATTGGAATATCCATTCAAAGATAGATGTAACATTGTATTTTCTTTGACAAAATAAATAAATAAATAAAAGGGGTTTATTAAAGAGAAAAGTCCAATTGCTACAAAATAAAAGGGGTTTATTAAGGAGAAAAGCCCAATTGTAAAGCTCATTTGCTACAAAAAAAAAAAAAACCCTAGGTTTCTTTCTATAAATAGTAGACAAAAAGAAAGAAAAGAAAACAACATATTGATAAACTCTTTATGTTTTTTTATTCAACAGTAGGTGAAGAAGATCAAGAAGGGTTTCTTTGATTTAAGATTTGGGTAAGTTTTCTTTCTTCCTTTAGTATGATTATGTAGAAAATTGATTTAGGATATAAAATGTTTTTTCTGCTAGAAATATTGTATGTTGATATTGTAATTCTTTTAAAAGATTAGTGATTTTGATTAAGGATTTTATATGAATGATGTTAGGAGAGGCATTTAGAGTTGTTTTGTGATAAAAGTTTCATTAACCTATGTTAGATTATTAATTTTCAAAATTGAGGCATCTGAAAGGTTTCTTTTAAACTGATAATTAGTTAATTTTGATGAATTTGTTTTGACAAGTTGTGGTGCCCAAAAAATTACGAAATCTAATATGTAGATAGGTTCATATGTCTTCTGTTAGTATATGAAATTTCGTAATTTTTGGATGCCTGTAGAACTTATAAAAATTCTTGAAGTAGGCTGGGGTCGGAATTAATTTTTCCTGGGCAGTTTCTGAAAGACCGATCGAAATGGATTTTTACCCATGCTAGAGACTTCCATTCGATTTGAAATTTTTACTGGATGTTGGTTTATGTGTCTAGTTTATTCCTTTCAAATTTGGTGTTGATTGGAGGTCTAGAGATTTAATTAAAAATATTGCAGTAGACTGTGTGAATGCTGAAAATTGAAGTAAGAAAGATAGGATTTATGATTTATTTATCTAAGGTGGTTTCAATCCAATTAAGGTTATTTTGGAGATGAAATTATAATATTGTGTACTCTGAAACTGTATAGGTTCTTGCGATCGTTGAGCTTAAATTTTGTGATTTTGGTTATTCGAGGTAAATAAATTCATCCATGACGAATGTATGTTGTTATATGAATTTTGGAATATTGTGAAATTACGTTATGCTTAACATGTTTTGTGTTAATGATTTACAATTTATTTATCTACTAGTAAAATGTTTTGCCAAAGTTTTCAAAATTATTTTACTTTCAAAACTTTGAAAAGTATTTTACTTTAAACCCAAGAATTAGCATGACTCAAAAATCATGTTTAAATTACATATTGTATTTAAAAATTATTTTCTTAAAATTTATTTACTATTATTGAATATTATACCGTTATGATTTGAAAATGTATTATTAGATTAGATTATGAAAATTGTGTTAGCTCATTGTCTATAGTTACTGTTCTAATATTGGTCCAACTGGATTTCTGTACTCACATATTTTGTTATTTTGGCCGTGTCACATGGGGAATTGTGACATATTTTGTTATTTCGACCACATCACACGGTTAATTGTGATATATTTTGGCCGCGTCACACGGGTACTTGTGACACTATATGATATGAGCTAACTTTTTATTTATATTGAATAAATGTATGTATTATATGGTATTTGATTTCGTTATTTTGTTATCCTAAATGGCATTGATTGCAAACATGAAAAATGTTTATATATATATGGTTTTCAATTTTTGATTTTAGAATTCGATTATACATATTTATGTTTAATATTTCGACTCATAAAGGTAAATACAATAATACCAATGTTATGCATGAATTTACTTACCGAGTTGATGACTCACCCCTCGTTTCCATCATTTTTGCAGAGTAGTTAAGATCTATGGATGATGACTGTTAAGAGCTTGGGATTGTTGATCACTGAAGCTTTGATATTATTTGATGTTTAGTTTAGAGACTTTGATTTATTTCATTTTGGATATTGGAAGGTTGGAAATTAGAAAAAAAAAAACAAAAAAAGTGATTTGTTAACTTTTAATTGTTAAAGATTTTTCTTTTGGAGACAATATTTAGATACATTTTGTTGACTATTTTTTCTATGGGAATAAATTTTGAAGAATTTATGATTTAGATTGATCGTAACATCCTAATTTCTTGTTGCCAAATTTGGGGTGTTACAATAGAACTCTTAAGCCGCATAGTTTTGACAAAATATCAAAAATTTCTGAAGTTATCCAACTAGCTCTACTAGAAGATAATAGCAAAAATGTTCGTAAATGTTTAATGGTACATTTACTTCATTTTAAGAAATCGGAATAAGAATCAGAATGATCTGAAATCGAAATGATATATCGGAATCAAAATAAGTTATTTACTTCAACTATAGGAATCCAAATTGGAATCAGCAATATTCTCATTGAACTATTTACTTTACTTTGGAATCGGAATGAATTAATTATAAGTTATAAAAACGTCGTTAATTAAAATTATTGATTAATTATAATGGTATACAAATTTTTTATTATAATATATAGATCAAATAAAAAATTGTATATTATAGTAAAAAAAAAAAAACTATATATTATTTTAATAGTCTACTAATCTAGTATACAATTTTTTATTATAATATGTATTTTTTTTAATATCAAATAAAAAACTACATATTATTATAGGAAAAAAAATTGTACATTATTTTAATAGTCCACTATGATATTAAGAAATTGGTGATGAAAAACTAATTATATGCAATTTTTTTATTATAATATGCAGTTTTTTTTTTAAATATCAAATAAAATAATTTTTTTTAAAGAAAAGTATAAGAGACTTTTTATCTTGATAAAGGGAATGAGAATGAGATTCTCAATTGAGTTGGGGGGAATGAGATTCTCATTCCACAATCCCAAATTGATGTGAGACCCACACTTTCATTCTCATTATGAAATAAATTTTAAGTAAGTAAACAGTATCAATCAATCTCATTCTTCATTCTCATTTCTCAATCTATGAAGTAAACACACCATAAATTCGTTGAAGTTCTTAAACTTTTTTATTCCATCTAACTTACCACAAACATAAGATAGATGGCGAAGATTTTTGGAGGTATCATTTTGCTTGTCACTCTCTATTGTATTCTCCATCTTAAAGAAAAAAAATGTTCCTGCAACCAACTGGAGCAAGATCATTAATAAGGTCATGCATAACATACCTCGAGGTGTTGTTGCTTGATTGTTGAAAAAATAATCTTGATTGTAGTTCTTGAAAATATTTGTCCCCAAAATCCTCCATCTGTATTGTGCTACTTTCTTGTTGCAAAAAACCTTGAGCCATCCATAACAATATTATCTCATCCTTTTCAAATTGATAATCCTTTGGCAATAATGAGCAATGTGCAAAACACGGTTTCAAATGTGAAGGGAGATAGTGATAGTTTAATTTTAGAGCTAGCATAATATCATCTGCACCCTGTTGTAAGTCCCAAATATTACTATATAACACGTGTTCCCAATCATCACATCGAATATTATTTCGTAAGAGGCCTTCGGGAGTTTTCAATACTAAAGACAATCCATCGCATTTGCTCACTATCTTGTCACCAACTTCCTTCAAGTTTTAATGCCCGTCAAATTTCTTTCTACCCAAAGAATGATGAGAAAATATAGACAAACAATCATCAAAGGGCAACTTGTTTAATCGATGAGTTTGATTGGTGCCAACTTTTGATGATATATCGTTATTTCGCGTCGTGATCATGATTTTACTTCCTGAAGAGCTGGTTCTAAATGGGTGAAGAATGCTTGTCCACAATTTATAATTATCAGTTCATCTGTCATCTAGAACAATAAATAATTTCTTTAAGAAGCTCCTCTTCCAATTTCACTTGTAGCTTGTTCAAATCACTATGGTCACCATCAATGTCCGTAGAAATAAATTGCAAAATTGCTTTGGTTATTCTAATAACATCAAAATCATCATAAGCACAAACCCTCTGAGATCAAAATGACTTTTGACTCTCACGTCATTGTAGACATTTTGAGCAGAGTTGTCTTGTCCGCTCCACCAATCCCTACAATTGGAATAACTGGCATTACATCTTTATTAGCCTCACCCTTCAACAACAACTTAACTATTGCCTCTTGATCGTCTTCCCTACCACAAGCATGAGTTTCACTCAAACTTGTTGTTGGTAGTCTTTGGTTGAATTTTTTACTTTGTCGGACCTCTCTTTTGGAACATCTAGCAACTGTAGCTCGCTTTTCCGTGCCACCATATCTTCCAATCTCTCTATGATCTTTATTTCAGATCCCATCTTCACATTGAATTTCAGAGACCGTGGGCTGAAATTGGTGTAACAGGTAGGAATGAGCATTCATGCCTTACTTGTGCTGGCTTGAGACTCACAAGACAACTTCCTCTTTGAAGCTTCAGTTTCAAACTCACCCAATATGTCTTCCATGTCATAAGCCAAATTTTGAAGATCAAGAAGCCATTCCTTCACAAAATGGTTGGTTATCTGTTTCTCCTCTGCGTCTTCAAGCACTGCATAAATGTTGCTCAACTTGTTCTTCCACTTCTTGAGATCAGCTTCGATTTGCTCTCGGCCTACAAAACTCAGCAGTTGAGATGAAACCAACTTATTCAACAGCAACTCGATGGAAGCAGTTAGAATTGCCTCACCAACGGTTTTGTGCCTAATAGCTTGTAATTTGTAAACTTTTAAAATAAATAATAAATAAATAATATTTACTTTATTTAATTTATATGCATTTGTAAAATATTTGCTTCATATAAATATCATGTAATATCTATTATTACTTATGTGGTCTCAAACTAAGTATATAAATGTTATATACAAAACGATTTAGTTTGAGATCAGTAATCTAAAAAATCCGTAGAAAGCAAATAAAGTTGGAAACTTTGTTTATAGTAAATCTACAACTACGGTTTATTTCATATTTGATAGGATGTTCTTATTCGGGATTGTTCATATGGTGACATGAAAATAGAGGTACCTTATATAATTGAGATTATATAAGACTAGACCATGATAAAAATGAATTTCTTATCAATATTTGTTAAATAAAGAAATTCATATTTATCGACTAGATGATTATATATGGATTGATATTAATCTTGAGTATTTTATGGACTCGTATTTATTGAGTTATATATTTTGATTTATATAGGTAAAACTGTTATAGATTAAGTGTTGATTTTGGTCATGAACAATAAGAACGCTCAATTTTCTATTTACGAGTAAATGGAAATATAAATTTATAAGTTGTTATAGATATATTATTAATTAGAGAATCAATGATACTTAATGGAATAAGATATAATTAAAGAGATATAACGAACTTTAATAATCTAGATCTAATTATGAACTACTTGTGGAGGATTGAACCATATGAAATTATTAAATCAATGGACACTGAAACATCTATAATTTTGAGAGTTTAACCTTAAGTTAATTTTTAGTGGAGTAACTCTAAGGTTAATAATAGTGAATTATTAATTAAAAAGTTTAATTAATAATTTTGATATTATTGAAACTCAAATTGTAGGTCCATTTGATCCTCTGGCTAGCTCACAACCATATTAAAAAAAAAAAAAAAAAAAAAAAAAACAAATGGAAGAATATAATTGGATTGTCCAATTATTAATATCACATAGAAATTTTATGGACACATTCACGAATTATTTAAATATATATAATTATTTAATTAATTGTTAATTATTTAATTATCTGTAAACGTTATGGGTTTAATTATAAACAACGTCATTAATTATTTATGATTTAGAATCATTTAATTTAATGAAAAATCATTTAATTAATTAATAGAAATAATAATTTAATTTAATTGGAATTAGATTTCATATTAAATTAAATTAAAGAAGTTTTAATTTAACTTAATTTTATATTAAATTAAAAATAAAGAGTTCCAAGCCGATAAGGAATTTGATTTCATATTGGATAGGAAATAAGTCTTTCAATTTAAAAAGTGAATTTGATTCTTTGTTAAATTGAAAAACCCTAGCTTACCATTATAAAATAGTGTTTTATGTTGATAACAAAAAAAGGAGAATTTTTGGCTACTTGAATAAAAAATTTGCATTAATTAAGAACACCATATCTCCTCATCTCAAAAGAAATCGAAAAAATTGTTTTTGATTTTTACATATTTTTCTTTTATGAAAAAAATTTTGTGATTTGATTCTTAGAAATTATGTCCACACATAGTTTTTTTTGCAAAGAGTCATAGTAAAGAAGATCGGGTCATGAAAAATCTGTAAATAAAAAAGAATCAATTCAATCTTCATGCAATGTCAAATTCGATCTTATTAATTTAATTATTGAATTGTTATTATTAACGTCGATCAAACACGTTTTTGTTTGAAAAAATTTTAAAAACCACGTTTTCGCATTCATATTAAAATCGTTTTGTCCCTTCACCATATCCATGGTTTATTTGTGAACAAATTCTAAAGCAAGGAAATAAAGATAGTTGAACTGGAAATGAAGAAAGGAGCTTTGAAAATTATCAACTAGAAATAAGCTTTGAAGAATTGAGAAAGTCTGCAAAAATTACAACTCGAAACGGAAAATCTGTAGCAATTTGAAATGGCCAAAAAGAAAATTTTTGGCTTAGGGAAATCAAACTAGAGAAAACAAACTGGAAATGGGAAATTTTTGTTTTTATTTTTTTGATGAAGTAGAGAAAAGAAAATCTAAGAGAAAGTTAAACTGGAAAATGAAGAAATTAATATTGATTTGAAAAGGAAATAGAAATTCAAAGTGGACAAATGATGGAAAATGAGGAAGAGAAGAGAAAATCAGAAGAATTGAACTGGAGAAAATCAACTGGAAATAGATTTTTTTTTTATTTTTTATTTTTTAATGGCGGTCACAAATTAAGTAGAGAAAAGAAAATCTAAGAGAAACTTAAATTGGAAAATGAACAGAAAATCAGAAGAGTTGAACTGGGAACGTAGAAATTTAGATTTTTGCAAGGAAATTGAAGCAATGAAAATTTGCAGAAATGGAGTAATTTCTTTATTTTTTTCGTTCTCTATGGCTTTCTATCTGAAACTTAATTTTTTTTTATCAAGAAAAAAAACGCTGGAATATGATGACTCTCTTGACTCACAATGAAACTTCACAATCTACAAGGTATTTTGTACCCCACTGAAGGTGAAATAAAGGACAATAATACAGCAAAAATGCAGTCCTTCCATTTCAAAAAAAAAAAAATGCAGCCCTCCAATATTCACTCTTTGTTGGCTTTATTAATCTCTCACATGCAAAGGGTTAATTGATGGGATTCTAAACATTGGTTTTTGTTTCCGAAATCTTATTTGATTACATGTTTCTTAAAATTTTATTCTAAAACAAAAATGAAGTCTAGGATTATAACTGAAATATGAAATGCTACAAACTATAGTTAATTTTCTTAATTTCAAATATTCTCGAATATGTTTTTAAATTAATTATAAATTTTCTATTGAAGTATTTATTTCATTTATTTTTATATACAATACCACACAAGTTCATGTTGGGCTTCAATTTATAAATTAGTAACAACCAAAGTTTCAAAACTCACTACCTGCTCGGCAAGGTAACGAATCCTTAGTCACCTGGTGAATACTCAATCAATGATTTGGTCAAATTTGGTCAAATATATTAAAAAATAAAAAAAAATTATCATCGTTACTTAAAAATTAACATACTAAAATATAAGTTCTTAATGCCTACAAATTTGTGTCCTAATTGAAAAATAAAAGAAGTGTTAAAAGTAAAAAAAAAAAAAAAAAGAAATTCTCTAAATTAAAGGAAAAAAACTCATTAGAGCAACGATGGTGATGGCACGACAGTAAGGACATGGCAGAAGCCAAAACATCAAGCACGAGAAAAGCACTGCCAAGAAGACTGAGAAGAAGAGTTTCAAAGAAGTGAAACTAATGAAGAGAGTTATTATCACAACGCTCTTTTATATTTTTGTCTTTTGCACCTTTTTGGGTTAATTTAAAAAAATAACATCATTTTGGATAGACCAAAATAACGATATTTTGGCGTCATAGATTTTGGGGGGAAAAAAAAGGCGCAAGTGAGTTAGGTCGAGTGGACTAAGTACTCGGCCGCCTGGCTTGAGTAAGACCCTCAATCTAGCGGTTCTTAGATCGAGCCGGAAGTATTCATCGAGAAATTGGCCAAGTTTTGAACATTGCTAACAACAAAGCTTATAGAATGTATTTTTTTTAATTATTATAATAATTTGGAGATTAAAAGGAGATGAGATGACTCAGACACACACTATAGGGTGTAAATTTGAGGAATACACCATTAGATCAACCTCTATTATCATATTTATTTTTAAAAACATCATTGATTTGAATATTCATTTTATACTAATAAAAATTTTCTATTTTTATTATAATTTTTCTATTTCTATTTACATTTTGTTGAATAGAATAATGAATGTTTCAAAAGAAAAAAAAAATAATGGAATGATGAAAAAGAAGAGAAATTATTAGAAATATCTTAAAAAATAGTCTAAATTCATTTTTTACTTAAAAACGAATAACTGTTCTTTTATTCTTTATCCAATTAAATTTCATCTAACATTTCATATTAATGAAATATTACACGGAATTCGAATAAACTAAAAATAATTGAAATTTTATTTGGAGTACAAAATAATTATTTCAATTTACTTTTTTTATTTTGACGAAAATATATTTGTTCAGAAAAAATCAATTCAGATGAATGATGGTAGGTGTTGGAATATTTTAATTGGTCGAGCTAGAGCAGATTAACTTCACACGGTTTTAATAGCTTTAAGTTAAAGGTGACATAGTTTTAAAAAAAAAAAAAAATGTGTTAAATGTGACATAAAAGAATCGAAGGACAATAATGCAATGGAAAAAGACGAAATGATGCATTATGATGTCCATGGTGAGATCAAATCATCATCTATGGTCAACTTTTGTGTGCATTTGGTACGATATCTCCGCTGTCTTTATTTTCTATTTTTATAATTTTATTTCTTATTTTTAAAAATAAATTTTTAATTTGAATGAAAATACATGTGGACTGTTAGATGATCAAAATGCCCTTTCTTTTTAATATTTTAATATTTTTATTTTGTCTTATTCAGTAAATTGATCAAATAAACTTAACTTAATAATGTCCAATGAATTAATGAAAATGTCATCGTCCAACTAATAGTGATTAACAATCACTAATAGTGTAGGGGATGGTAAACGAAACTTCATATTTATGTGCTTAAAGCTTTATCTCAATTCGTTCATGTCGACATCTAGAAACGATCGACTTAGAGATTCTAAAGCCCAGACTGCGATCGAAGTAATTAAATTATGATAATGATAATAAATGTGTAATAGATATAGTTTAAGGTTAGTATATTGTAATAAGAATGAAGGAATGTTGATCGTAGTAGATGAATAACAATAATGGTGCAGTTAATAAGAAAAGAAAGAGGAGAGAAGAAGGCAAAGACAATAATTTTCACGTGGTTCGGCGAGTGCGCCTACGTCCACGGGCCACTCTGATTTAATTCCGGCAGAGTGACAGTAACATTAGTGTTGTTAAGCTTGTATTACAATGAAAATCTCTCATATTTATAGAGAAGAGGGAGATATAATTGGAGTATTACACACGTCTTTTATCATAATTATTCTTATCTAATATGACATTAGCCATATTGCATTTAATGCTATAACAATGATTATTCTTTTCATGCACACGTCTGTATTAAATGCATCAGGTAATAAAATCTTCTCCCCATTAAATGAGCAGCCGCTGCATTAAATGCTTCTTGGGAGCTATTAAAGTTGCACCGGCACGAAATCTGGGGAGTAGGTTGACCTGATGGCTGACTTTACAAGGCATAGTCTGGTGCGAGCTCTTCGACCTAACGGGCTGCACGAGCTGAAGAGATGTTAGGGCGGACTGATGAACATGGGCCGGAGAGTTGTTGAGACAGATTCAGACAAGTATAGGCTGGAAACAGAATGAGACAAGCTTTGGGTACTGCGAGCTTTAGGAGCCCGCTCAGCTCGCTATGGCGAGCTTGGAATGAGTTTATTGGGGTTCTTGGGCTTCAGTACTGTTTATACTTTTTGGGCCTGTAGCGGCCTTTTTATTCAAGTTGAGAAAATGGGCATAACACAAACCTTCTAGCTCTCAGTGCGACCTACGGATTGGGAGTTGAATGATGTATCTGATGTCCGTTTGTGAGCTTACGAGGTGACACTTAGACTTTTGAACCGTTACTTTTGACACGTGGCGAGCATGCAGACTTTTGAAACAGCTAGCACGTCTCGGGCTGTGCGCATTAAATGCACACGTCTTGTAACTGACGTTGCATGATGGTGAAAGACCGGAACATGCACTAGATCGTCAGAACTACAGCGGTTACCCCTTTTTTTTTTAGCTCGATCGAATGGCTAGGGATTTGAGGACCCAAGCCTATATAAAACAAGCGTCTCTATCACTTCTATTCCTTACTTTTGCTTCCCCAAGACGAAACTCTGCCAAACTTCATCTTCAACATTTGCTTCTCTGCTTCTTCCTTAGTTTCACGAAGGCCCTCTGTGTGCTCACCATTTCGAAGTTCAAATCTCACCCCAAACACACATAGTAAGTTTTCTGACTCTCTGAACGCATCATTGCTTTCTTGGCATATTTTCTGGTTTAGGATATTGTTTGTGTGCTTAGCTTGCTCTGTTTGGCTTGAAAATATGTATAGAAATGCCTTTGAAATTCTTCATTATGTGTGGAAATGGCCTCTATCGATGAACTGTGATGTTTGCTTATGAAATTCTTATGCTTGAGACTGGTCATTAGGCATCGTTTATGGCCTTTATCACGATTATCAGTAGGTTTTTGTTGTCCGTTGGCGTGATTGTGGTATCTATCTTAGGTAGGTTGCCTTTGAACAGTTTGATAGAGTACCTGTAGCAATAGGGTTAAAAATTCAGATATTAAGAAACATTTTACCTGATGGGCCTATGTTCTGAGCCCTCACCGTTTTTGGGTGGTGAAGTGCATAACCTGACGCACAGGGTTGCAGACTTAAGAATTCTTTAGCTCATTAGGGTCAGCGTGCCTTCTGCGTTCTGATGTCGTTTCTTTTGTTTTGTAGATGTCAGGTCGTTCGCATAGGGAACACCAGGTCGATGAGGAGGTTTCTGCTTCTGACGAACAGAGGGAGCAACAAGTTAGGACTACTCAGGGCGCAACCTCCCAAAAGGGAGAGGTCATAGAAGAGCTCAAGGAATGAGTTGGGCCCTCGACTTCTTGACCTGTAGCTGAGGGGAGAGCAGCTCGAGTGCCCTTTTATCATACTGCTTCTAGTCTGGATCTTCAGGCGTTACAGACCTTAGCTTGGGAGTTTGATTTCCCAGTAGGTTGTCGAGCTAACGTACCATATAGGAATGATCACGCGGCCTTCCCACCCAAAGGTTTTATTGCAATAAGCCGCGAGCACATAGAATATGGGTTTAGGTTCCCCGTTCATGGCTACCTGATAGACCTGCTGAACAATCTCAAGTTGGCCCCTTTACAGTTGACACCTAACTCTTATGCCTATCTAACTTCTTTGGCTGCCATTTTTATTAAAAACTGGCTCGGGCCTCCTACACCCCGCATCATTCACATTCTGTACAGTTTTAAGGGGATTCACGGACGCTAGGCCGAGCAAAGGGATGAACTGTATTATATCTCAGCCCGTACTTCCAGTTTCAAGCAACACTTACCAAGAAGTAGTATTAAGTCTAATGTGTGAGACTACAAGGCCCACTGGGTTTTTGTTTCTTGCTTCTCCATTCGTAATCTACAGAATCATTCTTTTGTCTTGAACCCGGGTAGGCATAGGTTTAGCTCACATAATGTACCTTCCCTTTTTTATTATTTTATTATTATTATTATTTTTACGTGCTCATCTTTGTATTGCAGTTGTTTCCACTCTTAAAATCCGTCATACTGGGGAAGAGACTACGGTCTTGAATGTCTTTGCCGCGGCTAAAGTTGACGACAATAACTCGTTTCCTTCAGAAGCCGAGCTGTGAGCTCATGGTCTCGTTCCACCACTTAACAGCCCACTTTTGAGCATAAGTAGCGATTTCGGGGTTCGTGGAAGGATGAGCGAGGTTCGTTCAGTCTTCGAGCTTTTTCTAGCTTTTGAGCCCAAGCTTCCTCCAATTCTGGAGCCCGTACCTTCTCTAGAAGACATCTCGAGCCTATCTACGAGCTCTTCTTCTGATAAGCTGGACAGACTAATCTTAAACGTTCCTCCAGTCCGCACCGTGCTTAGGCCTAAGGAGTTGAAGTTCGTGGTCATAAATGATACCTCGCCAGACCCCTCTCCGCAGATGCCTCCTTAAGCCATCGAAGCAATTATTCCACAGGTCGAGACGGCTGCAGCTCCTAAAAAGCAAGCCCTCAAGTCAAAAGGAACAGAAGAAAGTCGATCCTTCCACAACCAAGAGAGCCAGAACTCCCGCTGGAGAGAGCTCGTTTACACCAGAGCCCGAGCCTGTAGTAAGAGACAAAGGGAAAAGCACAGTTGAGCCCCCAACCACCAAGCATCCTAAGGTAATTGAGATCGTAAGGCCGGGGGCAATCTTTATTGCTGAAGGTTCGAGCACCCAAGCCCTAGGGCGACTTGAGGAACCTCAGGAGTCGTTATCTGTGGACCCCGAGCTGCATGCTGAGATGATGACGGAGATGCAGTACTTCGATAGTTTCCTAAACCTTGTACCATGAGCTTTAGAGAACCGCACCCCGAAGCTTTATAGGAAGGACTTTGATGGCCCGAGATTAGCACTCTACGCGGCTCGCCACTCAACACTGGTAAGCAGCAAATCCATCTTCCTTCATTTGGTGCCCTTGATTCGAACTTCACCGTTGTTTTATTTTTTCAGATAAGTATGGCAGTGATGAAGTTGATGAATGAAGTTGACGTGCAGCAGGACGAGAGAACCACTTTCAGGGCTATTGAGGAGGAGTTCGAAGCTAAAAGGAAGAGACTGCAAGATGAAGTAAACCTCATCCGAGAAGAGCGTCAGCAATTTGAGAGCAAGCTTAAAGATGCAGTTGCAGCTTTGTCTCAAGAGATAGCTCGTGGAGAGGCAGCAACTTGCAAGATTCAAGAGGAGCTGGATAAGGCTAAAGATGAGCTAAATATAGCTGCAGCACAAGCTGGCGCTGTCGAGAAGAAAGTTGAGGCCACTGCACTAAAGGTTGAGGCTTGCAAAAATCAAAGTTAACGCTACGGGTAGGAGGGCTGAAGCCACTGGGTGAAGAGCTGAAATTGCGGAAAGAAGGGCTGAGGTCGCAGAGAACCAAGTCAGCCAACTACAACAAGAAATGGCTACACTTAAAGACAAGCTTGTTGGAGCATAGAAAGAGGTCGTTCGAGGAGAAGAGCGCATCCAAGCTCAAGTTGCTCGAGAGCGAAAGATCACTGCGGCAGACACTGAGAATGCATTCTTATATATGCTTTGGCGACATCATCCGGAAATGGATTACTCATTCTTTGGGCCGGCTGCCGCTAAGGCAATCCGGGTATTCGCCAAACATGCCGCCAGTATCCAGGGCACGCAGCAAAGTGGTATTTTTTCAGCTCCTCTAGCCGTTCAGTCCGTTGCTCCAGATCTTTTACCAGAACCTGCTCTTGAAGGGCCTTCAATCCCTCATGACCCTACTATTGAGGAGACTCCAGCATAGGTCTCATCATACCAGCCTCCTTTAGAGACACCTACCAATACTTAGGCAGATTTTTAGTCTTCTTCCTTTAGTTTAAATTGTAATCTTTAAACTTTGCATCCTTTAGTGAGGACTTCATTTGTAATGAATAGCGATTTCACAGGTCGAAATCACTTTATTAATTTATTCCTTGCATTTTTCAACATTTTTGACAAAGTATAATATATGCATAGCAGATATGTGATATTTATTGATATATAGCGAGCTATTGTCAAGATCTATTAACAAACACATCGTAATCAAGATTTGTAGTCACATCATAATCATTGTAATATGCTAGCTCGTAAGTTTTCGACCTGTAAACAATTCAGTTGCATGTTAGTACGTGACAACACATATCTGTATTAATGTTCAAGTACCTACAGTTCGGGGGATGCTCATTCAAGTATGCCTACTACGTCAAGGTTCTTGAGAGTTTTTAGTAGTATTTTCCCGAACTTTGATGGTTTCAGCCTGTTGAGGCACTTTGACATATGATTTGAGAGCAGTCCCTGACACGGACAGCCCCTCTCACGGGGTCGCGAAACCATTAATGTGTTTTGAGAGCAGCCCTTAGCACGGGCAACCCATCTCGCGTGGTCGCAAGGCTATTAATATGATTTGAGAGCAGCTCCTAGCACGGGCAGCCCCTCTCGTGTGGTCGCGAGGCAGCTTGGCAGGTCGCGTTTTTGACAAGCAGTTTGTAGGCCGCACCCTTTGTGAGGTTTTTTAAGTGATTGGAGGTCCTCAGTAAAACCCTTCAGGGTGCGGAAATCGTAACCCTTTCCGCAGGTAAGACCCTTCGCAATGATGACGGGTCCCAAGTAATGCCTTCCGGGATGTTGATAGCTACCCTTTCCATAGGTGGGACCTTCATTGCAATTCCTTCTACAGGCAATAGCCTTCCAGAGTACAGTAATCAAAGCTTCCAGATAGTCCTTCCAGAGCATACAGACGGTGGCTCCTTCCATAAGTCGTATCTGGATAGCCTCCCTTTCCAAAGGATCACATTCAAGGGAGCTTATAATAGGTAATTCCTTGGTCAGTACCTTCGAGGTGCGGAGATCGCAGATCGCTGATAATAGTTCTGCAGGATATAAGAAAAGACGGCTCGTAGATCGCGAGGGCGTTATAAGAAACATTGGTAATAATCCTTTATTTATCATAACAAGATGTAACTTGAAGGTCGCAAAGTATAGTTATAGTGTACGGCGAATTTCAGCTCGCGAGTTCCCATGGAACGATCAGCATTAGAAGATAGAGAATTGATCGTGGAAGTGTTCTTATAAACATATATGATCAGTGGATGCGTTTGCCAAATGCTTTATAATTTCATGGCTATCTGCACACGTTTTTTGGGCGTGAATAACCCATTGGGTAATTGCAATGATATCTTCAAGGGATGATATATAATATATGACAGCTTGCTTTATAAAAGTAGATTTTGGCAATCGTCGTTCTTTATAATAATAACACTTGGCTCATTGAATCAGCTCGCCTTTTACGCTGAACATATGACAAAGAATGATAAAACAAGTAAAATTACTTTACAGACAATCATCAAAAGTGAATTATGTACAAAAGTTCTAGAGTGAGCTGACAGTTTTAAGTGTAGTAGGGACGAAGATGTTTTGTATTCCAAGCTCGTGGGATTTCCGACCTATCCATGTTGGCCAAGTGGTAGGCGTCATTCTCCAGGTTCTCCTTGATGAGGTAAGGGCCTTCCCAATTTGGCTCGAGCGCTCCATCACTTGACTTGCGAGCTACGGGGAGGATCAGCCTTAGGACTAGGTCACCTGCTTTGTAGCTTCGAACTAGGACTTTCTTGTTGTAGTACCTGGCGACTCTTTGTTGATAAACTACTACCCTCATGCGGAGTGCCTCATTTGCTTCTTTAATCAGGTCCAGACTTGCAGCGAGCAGCTGATCATTATCTTTAGGTTGAAATGATACTCTTCATTGGCTGGTAACTTCGAATTCTGCAGGGAGTATAGCTTCAGACCCATATACCATGGAGAATGGGGTTTCGCTAATGGAGCTGCAAGCTGTCGTTCTGTAGGCCCAGAGTACTTTCTGTAATTCATCCACCCAAGCCCTCTTCCTTGCTTCCAGCTTGGTCTTTAAGGTCTGCTTGATGATCTTGTTCACAGCTTCGACCTGACCGTTGGTTTGAGGGTGATCTACAGTTGCAAAGCTCTTCACTATCCCGAGCTCGTTGCAAAAGTTGATGAATTGCTCACTGGTGAACTGTGTTCCATTGACTAGCATGAGCTGTTGAACAACTCCAAACCTACATATAATGTTGTTCCACACAAACTTCTTTATCTTTGAGGTGGAGATTTCTACGAGCTCCTTGGCTTCGGGCCACTTAGTGAAGCAATCAATAGCCACCACTGCATGTTTGCACCTTCCTCGAGCTATTGGCGGGGGCCCGATCAAGTCCAATCCCTAGATTGCAATGGGCCACGGGTTGACCATCCGCTGAAGGTAAGCTGGTGGAACTCGTGGGACTTTGGCGAATCTTTGGCACTTATCACACTTCTTGGCTACATCAATAGCATCCTGCTTCATGGTCGGCCAATAGAATTCCTGTTTAAGTGCCTTTTGGGCTAAAGATAGCCCCCCTGCATGGTTTCCACAATGACCAGCATGTATGTCTCTCAGCACGGTTTCACAATCCTGACAAAAAAACATTGTAGAAGTGGGGCTGAGAAGTCTCTTATGTACAACATGTCATCATAAATATAGTAGCGAGCTGCTCTAGTTCGCAGATGACGTGCTTTTAACTTGTCACTTGGGAGTTTTCGTTCCTACAAGTAGTTTAGTAACGGGCTCATCCAGGAGTCAGGGTGGACACTTCTCCTACAGTTCTCATACAGGACTGACCATCCAGGAGTTTTCCTTCCTACAGTTCTCCACCTCTTCTTTCAAAGCGGCATACCTCTCTAGCGTCATCAGTCTCCTCTTCTGACGGATTGACTTGTGCTGGGGATCTATGTTCAGCCTGTGGCACATAATTTCGGGATCTATCCCCATCATATCCTCATGATTTCATGCGAAGACGTCCAGATTTACCTTTAAGAAGTCTGCAAGCTAGGTCTTGACCTTTGAGGCTAGGTCTTGTCCTAATTTCAGGCACTTTCTAGATCGACATCACTGACCTGTACTTCTTCCAGCTCTTCAATAGGTTTTGTAACCCAATCTGCGTCTACCTCGCCGGGGTCGAGGTCGTGACTCACTATTTTTTTTGTTCCAACTCGTGGCTCGCCACCTGCAACTACATTCACTTTTTTCCCCTTAACCCCATTTTCACAGTGTCTTATAGTAGCGTCTAGCCAGGTGCTGCTATTCTCGGACACATCCTATTCTATTGGGAGTCGGGAATTTGACTATCAGCATCCTGGTGGATGTCACAATGTCTAGGTCGTTCATGGAGGGTCGTCTCAGCACCATGTTGTATGCTGACGGGTAGTTGATAATTAAGAAGTCTGCCAGTACAGTAGCTTGTCGACCTGGTTTCCCTAACGTGAATGGGAGTCTGATCTGGCCTATTGGTGTTACTGCGTCCCCGGTGAAACCATATAGAGGTTCTGGTGAAAGCATGAGCTGCTCGGTTCCCGGCCCCATCTGGTCGAAACAGTTCTTGTACATTACGTTGATCAGCTACCAGTATCCACCATGATCCGCCGCACCTCGGCATTGTTGATTTTAGCCCAGATGACTAGAGTGTCATTGTGGGGCCAGTGTACGCCCCGTGCATCTTCTTCAGTGAATATGATGTCATCTGAGGACACTTTCGCCTTCTTAACAGGTCCCTTTACCTCGCTATAATCTGACAAGAATGTATAGTTGGCTTTCTTCACGTACCTATGGTGTGACCTGTTTGAAGTACTTGCAATGAGAGGACCACTATGAATAGTAAATATAGTCCTTACTGGGGGCTCGTGCTCCTACTCAGAAGTTCGTTGGGGTTGCTGTTGCTCGGGCTGCTGATGTTGGGGTTGAAGACGCTGTTGCTGAAGTCTCCTGCTTGCAGATCGCACTACATATTCTCCCAAGCTACCTCGCATGATTAACTCTTTAATGGCGTCCTTCAGCTGCCAATAGTCTGAGGTGTTATGCCCATTTTCATTGTGCTAAGCACAAAACTTCCTTGGATCTCACAACCTATTCGGAACTCCAGTGGGGTTAGGCTTCCTAAAGTTCTCTCTGTTCCTTTTTGCGGTGAAGATCTGATCCTATCTGTCTGACAGAATGCTATAACTCCCATATCGACTTTGACGTTGAAGACACTCCCTTCTCAATTCGGGCCTAGCTCGCTTCGCCACTACATTAGCAGACTGATGCTTTTGCTCGCCATGTCTATCTCAATTGTGGCTTTTTCTCTTTCCTTGGTGAGAAGTATTTGCCTTACCCCAATGACTACTGGACTTCTTTGACCTGAAAGCGTCCTCCCATCTGATTTCTTTGGTTGCTTTCTCCTAAAATTCACCCAAGTCCTTCATCAATGACTTGTAGATGCTTTCATAGAGCTTCCCGTCTTTTCTGAGTCCCGCCAAAATTACTGTCAGGATGCTTTCATCTGAGGATGCTTCAACATTACTTACCTCATCCCTGAACTGGGTAATGTAATCCTTTAGCGACTCATTCTGCCTCTGGAAAATGGTTGCGAGGTGGCATGGGGGCGCAAGCTGCTTCCTCAAGGCCTTATACTGGTTGAGGAACTTTTGTTGGCATTCTTTCCAACTCCCTATACTGCGAGCTGGAAGGCCCTTGAACAAGGCTTATGGGGCATCC
Organism: Litchi chinensis; assembly: GCA_019925255.1. Taxonomy (NCBI): domain Eukaryota; kingdom Viridiplantae; phylum Streptophyta; class Magnoliopsida; order Sapindales; family Sapindaceae; genus Litchi; species Litchi chinensis. The sequence goes on along the minus strand of CM034465.1, from coordinate 5,801,470 downwards.
CCCAAGGTAGTTGGGAATACTCGGCACTTGACCAGCGGGTTGTTCGTCTGGAGATCCATCTGTACGTTGAAACCGTCCAGGTGGTCATATGGGTCATTTCTACCATTATAGGGCGGAATGCTTGGGAGCTTGAACTTGGATGGCAGGGGTACTGTTTTAATCTCCCTAGCGAATGGGACCCTTTAATCATCCTACTCTTCCTAACTTCGAAGCCCAGGTCGAGCCTCCAACTGTTGAACCCTTTGTAGCAGTTTTTCCACCATCGGATCCTAGGATTGAGATCGCCAAATAGAATTTTACCTACTGGTACTCTCTTGCTCATCCGCATGGCGGTCTCGCGACCTGTTCATCCGGTCAAGATTTTCAACCCTTCGAGACTCGTGTTCATGGTCATTATGGTATTCGCGAGCTCGCTCGTGCCCACGGCTATCTTCCACCTGTCGGTCACCTTTGCGGCTTACCCTCACCCTTATGTCAATGGGGAGAGGTGAGGCTTCCCTTTCTTGCACGTATCGTCCTTTCCTTTTTGGGTTCAAGTTCGAGAAGCAGACGGACTCTTCAGATAGCGATCTATCTCTATTAGCTACTCCTTTCGAGGTTGGGATTTCCTCCGTAAGCTGTCGGCAAGCTCTCCTGGCGGGCACGACCTCTTCTTGTCTCTGCACAGTGTGGGCTCAAGCTTCTGTCAACGCCCTAACTACTTCAGTCAGTTGCCTTACGTATCCTCCAGAGCTCGCTGACACTACTGTCATTCCTGGGTGACCTCTCCCCTTAAAGGCAAGGTACTTTGTTGATCCTGTTGGCTCTCAGGCCGCTCATCCGCCACACCAACACTTCTAGTCGTTCTTGTCCTAGCCATCACAGTTTGGTGAAAAGTAAACGATTAAAGGAGAAAATAACTAGAGAAAAGATTACCAAGTCGCTGTTAGGCCCTCCTTTTAGCGCCAAAAGATGTCGCCATCTGAAAATGGTCGACTCAGAGATTTTAAGGCTCAGACTGCGATCGAGGTAATTAAATGATGATAATGGTAATAAATGTGTAGTAAATGTAGTTTAAGGTTGGTATATTGTAATAAGAATGAAGGAATGTTGGTCGTGGTAGATGAATAACAATAATGGTGCAGTTAATAAGAAAAGAAAGGGGAGAGAAGAAGGCAAAGACAACAATTTTTATGTAGTTCGGCGAGTGCGTCTATGTCAACGGGCCACTCTGGTTTAATTCTGGTAGAGTGACAGTAACACTAGTGTTGTTAAGCTTGTGTTACAATAAAAATCTCCCCTATTTATAGAGAAGGGGGAGATATAATTGGAGTATTACACACGTCTTTTATCATAATTATTTTTACCTAATCTAACATTAGTCATACTGCATTTAATGATATAACAATGATTATTCTCTATATGCACACGTCTGTATTAAATGCATCAGGTAATAAAGTCTTTTCCCCATTAAATGAGCAGCCGCCGCATTGAATCATTCTTAGGAGTTGTTAAAATTGCACCGGCCCGAAATCTGGAGAGTAGGTTAACCCGATGGCTGGCTTTACAAGGCACAGTCTAGTGCGAGCTCTTCGACCTGGGGGCTGCACGAGCTGAAGAGATGTTAGTGCGGACCGATGAACATGGTCCAGAGAGCTGTTGAGACAGATTCAAACAAGTATAGGCTGGAAACAGGATAAGACAGGCTTTAGATACTGCGAGCTTCGGGAGCCCGCTGAGCTCACTATGGCGAGCTCTGAATGAGCTTATTAGGCTTCTTGGGCTTCAATACTGTTCATACTCTTTGGGCCTGTAATGGCCCTTTTGTTCAAATCAAGAAAACGGGCATAACAGTTCTTCAATTAATTATAGCCTTATCGGTTCGAAGTGTACAATTTTAGTTGATTAAAATATTACATAAATATTACATAGACAGAGAGGGTCGTCAGTGTCTCATATCAAATGAAGTGAAAAAAAAAAAAAAATCAGTAACAATTTTTTATTTTTTGAAATTATTTGTAACAAAATTTATTCAAATCTAAATTCAAAGCAAATGTAAATTGAGGGTAATGTTATATATCACATCTTTTATATTTTATTAACACCCGAATCAATTATATACAATCAATTGATAAATAATGTATGTAATATGTGAGGGAAATAATCATTAATTTATCTGAGTTTATCAAATAGCAAATCACAATACGGATACAAATTGAGATATAAGTTTAACGTATTACTTGCTAATTGATAACAAAGAATTATAGTCAGACAGATGGCTAGTTATAATGAAATTAAAAGAGAATTCATTAACACTAGGTCAACAATCCCAAGACACAAATTCTCACAGTCATCCACCGTGATTTTAGCGCATCTTCTGTTATTTATGCCTAGACGATAGCCATTTACTAATTTTTTGCTCTTGATTGTAATTTATGTGATTGTTTTTCATCGTAAATAAATTTCCTCATATAAATACAAGGAAAGTTTCATCACTGTAGTTATAATCTTCATACTGTTAAATCATAGAAGTGTTTCTTTTTTCCCCTTGAAATGCAGTTATAATTAGAAAATAGTCTTACTATTTTAGAATCAGATAAAATCTTTTTAGTTAAAAAAATAGTAAGTGCGTACTTGCATTCACTGTTCAACTTAGGTCTATATTTTTATTTTTATATTTTCTGACGTATTATACGTACATATTACATGCACATATCATATTGTGCATGTAGAATAGATCTATTAAGGCATGGTCTAAAATATGGGCTCTCGAAAGCAATAGAACTCCCATGAGAGGGAGAAGAATCCTACAAATGAAAAGGAAAATTAGCCACACACTTAGTGGTGGTCACAAGTCAAACCCTACTTTTTGCTGGTAAGCAAAGGTAAAACAGTGTTACTTCCACTGGGGTAACACAACAGATTAACTTAGGTACATATTTTCAAATTAAGTAAAAAAACAGTCAAAAAGTTGTATAAAAAAATTGTAATAATGATTACATTCGAAAATCGATTAACCAAGTTTGGCATTTTTAAGATTATGTACAAGTAATAATTATCATAACAATTACTATCGAAGTCCGTTTTCTCATATCAAAGTTCATTTTCAACAAAATTTATTTGACAGGCCATGTTATAGCCATACAATACAGCTATTTTTAAAATAATATTATATTTTTCAAAAATTTATCCAAAAACTTTATTCGAATGACAAATGATGTGTCGAGTTTAGTTGTAACTATCACATTTATTTTCGGATGATAATGTATTAATGATGTGATAGTTACACATAAGTTTATCATATCATTTAAATAATGAATTTGGATAAATTTTTTGGTATTATAATATTACTTTCATTTTTATAATTGTAATATAATTACGAATTTCAATGTTGCGAATGGAATTTCATACACTACTAAGATTGCATAATACTAAAAATACAGATTTATTTATTTCACACTACCATGCCACGGTAAGTACTGGGCCTTCTTGCCTTTTCACATTGGTAAAATTATCAATCTCTTTATTCAACTTAATTAGTTACGTTTGATAATGACAGTAGGGGTTGTCGTGGCTTTATTTATTTATTTATTAAAAAACCAATAACATAAGAACAACTCATCGATTACTTGTAACTTCACCTCACTTTCACCAAGACTCACCACTTTCATTCTCGGAACCCAACTTTAGTATCTATAATATGTATGGCCTCCTCTTCCATTAGCTCCACCAATTTCTTTCTTTGAAACTAAACAATGGTTAAGCTCAATCAACTTGGTCTCCGAACTCCTTTTTCCATGGTTCTTTCCTGTTCTTATTCTTTTTTTTCCTGAAAAATGAGTTCTTTTCTTTTCTGTTAATTGATTTT